>NW_020872781.1:69053-71553 GCF_003789085.1 Penaeus vannamei | reverse complement strand
AAAGGAGAGCCAGGAACGTTAATCATCGCCCTCACAGCCACCCGCGAGGAAGCGAAAGGAGCACCCACGGGGAACCGTCACCCTAAAGAGCCCGAGCGAAGCGACGAACCAGACCCAGGACAGTCCACCCTAATAACTATCTAGAGCCCCGCGACGCAAGGCAGACACCTTAGCGGCACAACGCTCACCTAGAGCCCCGAGCCAAGCGGAGGCCCAGGACAGTCCACCCGACCAGCGCACTCTCCATACGTTCCACCACGACGATATGGCATCGCCGTCTCCTCCGCCGACCTTCAGGCTCGTCCAAAAGACCGAAAAGGACCCCAGAAGTCGCCCCCTAGAGCCGCAGAAGCGAGGCTCCAGCGAAGTCTCACCTACGACCGAGAAGGAGCGGCTCAGCGAACGTCACCCCTCAGCAGCCCGAGACAGCGCAGCCAGAAGTCTCGACCCGAGAGCGCATCCCATACCGCTTCCCCACCAGGACGATATGCATGTGCTCCTCGGCCGAACCATCAGGGTCCGCGTCCAACAGACCGCAACAAGGCAGACCCAGGAAGTCACCCTAAGCCCGAGAACGAAGCACCCAGGAAAGCTCCACCCTAGAGCCCGAGAAGAGACCCAGGAAGCACCCCTAGACGCCCCGACGAAGAGAACCCCAGGAAACTCAACCTCAGGAGCTCGGCCCCCCCGCAAAGAAACGGGGAGGGGCAGCGGGGCGGGGACCCCCCCCCCACGACAGCTCACCCTCAGAGCCCAGAACGGCAACCCAAAGTCACCCCTACCGAGCCCCGAGCAAGAACCCAGAAGTCACCAGAGCCGACGAAAGCGAGCCCAGGAAAGTCGCCGAGAGCGCATCCATAGGCCGTTCCCCCAACGATATGAATGTCTCCTCGGCCGACTTCAGGGTTCGTCCAAAAGACCGAAAATTGAGACCCAGGAAGTCACCCTAAGCCCGAGGAGGGATACCCAGGAATCACCCTAGAGCCCGAGAAGGAGACCCAGGAAGTCACCCTAGCCCGGAAGAGACCCAGGAAGTCCCGATCCACCGTTCCCACCAGGACGATATGATGTCTCCTTCAGGGTCCGACTTCAGGTCACCCCCAAGCCCGAAAAAGAACCCAGAAGTCACCTAGAGCCCGAGAAGGAGACCAGGAAGTCGCCCTCGAGCCGAGAAGGAGACCCAGGAAGTCACCCTAGAGCCGAGAAGGAGACCAGGAAGTCACCCTAGAGCCAGAAGGAGACCCAGGAAGTCACCCTAGAGCCCGAGAAGGAGACCCAGGAAGTCACCCTAGAGCCCGAGAAGGAGACCAGGAAGTCACCCTAGAGCCCGAGAAGGAGACCCAGGAAGTCGCCCGAGAGCGCATCCATACCGTTCCACCAGGACGATATGGATGGTCTCCTCGGCCGCTTCAGGGTCGTCCAAAAGACCGAAAAGGAACCAGGAAGTCACCCTAGAGCCCGAGAGGAGGAGACCCAGGAAGTCACCCTAGAGCCCGAGAAGGACCAGGAAGAGCCGAGAAGGAGACCCAGGAAGTCACCCTAGAGCCCGAGAAGGAGACCCAGGAAGTCGCCCGAGAGCGCATCCATACCGTTCCCACCAGGACGATATGGATGGTCTCCTCGGCCGACTTCAGGTCGTCCAAAAGACCGAGAGACCCAGGAAGTCACCTACAGCCCGAGACCCAGGAAGTCACCCTAGAGCCTACCCTAGAGCCCGAGAAGGAGACCCAGGAAGTCACCCGAGAGCGCATCCATACCGTTCCCACCAGGACGATATGGATGGTCTCCTCGGCCGACTTCAGGGTCGTCCAAAAGACCGAAAAAGACCCAGGAAGTCACCCTAGAGCCCGAGACCCAGGAAGTCACCCTAGAGCCCGAGAAGGAGGCCCAGGAAGTCACCCTAGAGCCCGAGAAGGAGGCCCAGGAAGTCGCCCGAGAGCGCATCCATACCGTTCCCACCAGGACGATATGGATGGTCTCCTCGGCCGACTTCAGGGTCGTCCAAAAGACCGAAAAGGAGACCCAGAAGTCACCCTAGAGCCGAGACCCAGGAAGTCACCCTAGAGCCCGAGAAGGAGGCCCAGGAAGTCACCCTAGAGCCCGAGAAGGAGGCCCAGGAAGTCGCCCGAGAGCGCATCCATACCGTTCCCACCAGGACGATATGGATGGTCTCCTCGGCCGACTTCAGGGTCGTCCAAAAGACCGAAAAGGAGACCCAGGAAGTCACCCTAGAGCCCGAGAAGGGAAGTCACCCTAGAGCCCGAGAAGGAGACCCAGGAAGTCACCCTAGAGCCCGAGAAGGAGACCCGGAAGTCACCCTAGAGCCCGAGAAGGAGACCCAGGAAGTCACCCTAGAGCCCGAGAAGGAGGAGAAGAAGAGGCCCAGGAAGTCGCCGAGAGGCATCCATACCGTTCCCACCAGGACGATATGGATGGTCTCCTCGGCCGACTTCAGGGTCGTCCAAAAGACCGAAAAGAGACCCCAGGAAAGTCACCCTAG
>NW_020872781.1:54053-59053 GCF_003789085.1 Penaeus vannamei | reverse complement strand
CAATAATAATGATAAAAACAATGATAACAACAACAATAACAATGATAATGATGATAATAATGATAATGGTAGCACTGTTACTACTATTATTAATAATGATGAAGATTGTGAAAATAATCATCCCCATTATTATAGTCATTTCTATTATCTTTAAGATGATCACCATTATTACCATCTTTATCATTATCATTATTCTGTTGTCGCTATTATTTCTACAGCCTTACTTTTAATACTGCAACAGCAACCATTGCACGAAGGATAATGCTAAGAGTGATATACGCAGAATGAAAAATGAAAAAGAATAATCTCAATTAGACGGAATTTTTTGGCACCGATACCCAGTGACGAAAAAAAAGTACTGGGCAATAATAGAGACAATAGAGCAGCCATCACGTGTCGACAGGTTTTCGACAGCGGTAATAATGCAAATCAAGTGTGCAACAGAGTGCGATAGAGTGCAATAGAGCCCCGAGATCACCGATGAGTGGCGAGGGAGTGGCGGATCAAAGGCGCATTCGCACTTATTAATTTCAAGAAGGTGTTTGGATGGCAAGGCAAATATTGGCCGCGATTCGTCCCCGTTGCTTATTGCGCCACCTTCCGCGTTGCGCAGTTGGCGGGTCTTTTGTTTCGCTCGCGCTTCTCTCGTTTTTTTGTTTTTGTTTATGTTTGTTTGCGCGTTGCTGTGCGTTTCCGTTGTGTGTGAAAGGGAATGTGCATGTGTGAAATGAGGGAGGGGCAGAGAGAGAGACAGAGATAGATAGATAGATAGATAGAGAGAGAGAGAGAGAGAGAGAGAGAGAGAGAGAGAGAGAGAGAGAGAGAAAGAGAGAGAGACAGACAGACAGAGACAGAGACAGAGAGAGAAATAGGAAAAAAATATTGACAACCGGATCTGCCTTCTTTTGCTTTTTTTGTCATTTTTGTAATCGTTTGGTTATTTTTCTTTCTATTTTCTTATTTTCTCTTTTGATTTTTCATCCCTTCCGTTTTTGTTTTCTTTTTGATCTATTTTTTCTTTATTTATTTATCTATACCTGTGTCTTTTCCCATCTTTCTTGGCCGTTCTCTTTCTTTTTCTCTTTCTTCTGAGTTTCTCTCAATGGAGACTCACCAGGAGATCCTATCTGACCTTTCCATTTCCTCATCCGCAAATCCCAGCTTCCTGCCTGACCTTCTGTGGTATAGGATCATCGGTGACCTTATCCGCTCTTAGCACTGATCTTTCCCGTCTTATCCGTGACCTTTATACCTTCTTATCAATGGTTTTTATCTCCTAAAATCACGGTCGTTGTTCAGTTTTATTAAGGGTTATATCTCGTTTTATTTATTGTGTATCTGTATTTCAGTGACGTCTAGTACTGTATCTAATGATCCTTTATTATCTTTATTTGTATATGTTTTTATCATGGCCGATTATTGGATCAGAGGCACTTGTCTAAGGGAAAATTTTAGGTCGTCTCCGAGTTGCATATATATATATATATATATATATATATATATATATATATATATATATATATATATATATATATATATTATATATATTATATTTTTTTTTTTTTTTTTTTTTTTTTTTTTTTTTTTTTTGTGTGTGTTGTGTGTGTGTGTGTGTGTGTGTGTGTGTGTGTGTGTGTGTGTGTGTGTGTGTGTGTGTGTGTGTGTGTGTGAAAGGAGAAATCACGAGTGGCTGATAGATCTGTGGATGGACAGGCTGATAGACAGATAAAAAGACCCGATAGGTATAGATATAGATAGATAGGTAGAGATAAAGAGATAAAAAGAAAGATAGATAGGTAGGTAGATAGATAAACAGAAAGATAAATATATAGATTAGCAGGTAGGTAAGTATAGAGAGAGAGAGAGAAGGTAGAGAAGTAGGTCATCGTTCGTGGAGTGATGGTCTCTCTCTCTCTCTCTCTTTACTAGTTTATATTTTCGTCTCTGGTGTCTCTGGGTATATTTGTAATGCTGTCTATATCCGTATCCATATGTTGACATATATACATGCTAAATATATATATATATATATATATATATATATATATATATATATATATATATATACAACATATGTTTAGACATGAATTAATTTATCAATTTTTCAATCAATTATATTTAGATTTGGTATTGATATTTTTACATACTAGTTTCTTTACAAATGATAAGTTAGCTTTGGTCTTGCTGTAACCACTTATGTCTTAATTCTCATAAAGGGCGACTCGAGAAACCACACAAATGATTAATTACATGGTAGCTTAGCCTTGCAGTAAAGGCAGGACATGGGGGGACTTATTGATTTCCTTAATAGTATATTAAACAAAAACTTATACTGGTTGTCTTAAAAAAATCCTGCTTTAATTTTTTATTAACAAACTGATGAAGTAAAATGAATGTGAATACCAAGAAATGACAACACAAACATACTTAAAAAAAAAGGTTTTACATCTGTTGGTATTGGCCAAAGGGTCACTGTCACTTTAATTACATGAAGCAGTTTCCACGAAAATAAATCCCTCCAAAAGGAATATGAAAATCTACTCCTGAATGACTAGGGGATATAGTTGTACAATGCGGCATAATATATGTATCAAAATCAACACACATACCTTAAAATTCATACACTATTAAAAAAAACGTACATACTGTCTCACTCAACTATCTATGTTTTTGTCAGCTGTGACGAAATCCCAACATCCTTTCTTTATTGAGAAAGAGAGAAAAAATATATATTTACCAGTCGAAATACATGCAAGTCGCCAGAATACCTGAAGTATCCCCACATACAAAGGAAAAAGTTTCTGAATATTGACTCGTAAATAAAAAGTGAAATCACGCGACTTCCACCCATTTTGGTCTCTGGTTCTTGGCTTGGGATGGTTATAATGGCGGACCTTGCACAGTGTCCTAGTTGGCTGCCTCCTCCTTCCCTGGACCGCAACCTGCCTTCAGTGTAAGCCCACGCTGCTCTGAGTATTCTACAACAATCTATGGGGATCCTCCAACTTGATCTGATATCACACCTGTCACATCTATATCATTTCCCCAGAAATTATCGCCAGCAGATGCTCAATCTATATATAATACCCACCTGTCTCCAATGAAAGCCCATGCTGATCTAAGCAAAAGACACGTTTGGCAAGGAGGCAGGGTTGGAGACTCTCGAACACTCTCCCCCTCCATATACAAGGTATTCCATCCAGCAATCATTAAAAAAAAAAGATAGATAAAATAATATCAATAATTCATTTACAAGCACTTAAACACTTCCGGAAGGGAAAGTGTGTGTGTGTGTCTATATAAATACATATATGCATATATATATATTTATATATATGTGTAAATATACATACATATATATATAATATATATATAATATAGTATAATATAATATAATATATATATATATATATATATATATACATATATATATATATATAATATATTATTATATATATATATATATATATATATATAATATATATATTATATATATATATATATATATATATATATATATATATAGTATATATATATATATATATATATATATATATATAATATATATATATATATATATATATATATATATATATATATATATATATATATATATATATTATATATATATATATATATTATATATATTATATAATATATATAAATATAATATATATATATATATATATATATATATATATATATATATATATATATATATATATATATATATATATTATATATATAATAACTACATATATCTCATCAGTTCGTAAACACAATCACACTGGCCCTTTCCAGCTTTCTTACTAGCATCCATATTTGTTTACAGACGCTCACACACACACACAGACACACACACACGTACAAGATACAATCTGAATATTTCAAAAACGTGTATATTCATGCGAAAAGGACGTTACCTTTAAAAAACTAATTTACCAGAGCAAATACACCGAATCGCTTTTAATCTTTCCTTTTCAGCGAGTCGACTACGAGAGCGAGTCAACACAAGGCTCGACACACAGCGCTGGGCAACCGTTCTGGCCTCGTGGAAGGGGCGGCGGACTCGTGGCGGCGTCTCGTGGGCGGCTCGTCGGGCGTCTCGTGGCGGCGTCTCGTGGCGGCGTCTCGTGGCGGCGTCTCGTGCGTCGTGGGCGTCTCGTGGCGGCGTCTCGTGGCGGCGTCTCGTGGCGGCGTCTCGTGGCGTCTCGTGACTCGTGGCGGTCTCGTGGGGCGGCGTCTCGTGGCGGCGTCTCGTGGTGGCGGACTCGTCGTCTCGTGGCGGCGTCTCGTGGCGGCGTCTCGTGGGTGGCGTCTCGTCTCGTGGCGGCGTCTCGTGGTGGCGTCTCGTGGTGCGTCTCGTGGCGGCGTCGTGGCGGTGGGCGTGCGGCGTCTCGTGGCGGCGTCTCGTGTGGCGTCTCGTGGCGGCGTCTCGTTGGTGGTGGCGGCGTCTCGTGGCGGCGTCTCGTGTGGTCTCGTGGCGGCGTCTCGTGCGTCTCGTGGCGGTCTCGTCCGTGGTGTGCGTCTCGTCGTCGTCGGCGTGCGGGAACGTCGTCTCGTGGCGTCTCGTGCGGCGTCTCGTGGTGGCGTCTCGTGGGGCGTCCTCGTGGTGAGCGTCTCGTGGCGGCGTCGTGGCGGCGTCTCGTGGCGGCGTCGTGCGGCGTCTCGTGGTGGCTCGTGGCGTCTCGTGGTGGCGTCTCGTGGCGTGTGGCGGCGTCTCGTGGGCGGACTCGTGGCGGCGTCTCGTGGTGGTGTCTCGTGGCGGCGTCTCGTGGCGGTGTCGCGTGGCGTCTCGTGGGGCGTGGCGGCGTCTCGTGGCGGCGGACTCGTGGTGGCGTCTCGGTGGCGTCCGTCTCGTGGCGGCGTCTCGAACGGCGGCTCGTGGTGGCGTCTCGTGGACGGCGTCTCGTGGTGGCGTTCGTGTGGCGTCTCGTGGCGGCGTCTCGTGGCCGGACTCGTGGTGGCGTCTCGTGGTGGCGTCTCGTGGCGGCGTCTCG
>NW_020872781.1:41553-44053 GCF_003789085.1 Penaeus vannamei | reverse complement strand
AAAAGGGAGAGACAAGTGACGTCATGACCTGGGTGGACCATCATCAGGGATTGCTGAAGCTCCCTCAATGACTGGTGAGTAGCAGTACCCTGTGACGTCATAAAAAGCTCTAAGCTCCTCTTGTCGACAGAAGTGCATGCATCTGATGTCAAGAATAAAACATGATGATTAATTGTGCTTTTGGAGGACGTGTTCGTGACTGATTTTTTTTTCTTTCTTTTTAGAAATGTTTATTCACGCTATTTTTTTTCTTTCTTTTTAGAAATGTTTAAACACGTTTAGGTTAAGCTAACTTAAACTCTTTTTTTCGAACTCTTCGTGAAATCTCATGATAGCAGGTGACGAACTGTGATTCAGCCTTTTTCTGCAAGTGCAAAATACTGCTAAACCCTTTTCCGTGTTGGCTACACTGCGTCACGTGCAACACTGTTCTCCGTGTCTCTTCCTTCGTCTCTTGTTTATTAATGATTCTTAAGGTCATCGGATTAACAACCACTCCCCATCCATTGCCTTCTCGATTGAGACGTATTCGATTCTGTTGTATCTCTTTGCTCTTTTTTCGTGCTTTTTATGTCTTCTTTTCTAATTCTTCTCTGCCTTTTTGGTTCTGCTTCTCTTTTTTCCTCTCTCTGCTCTCTCTCTCTCTCTCTTCTCTCTCTCTCTCTCTCTCTCTCTCTCTCTCTCTCTCTCTCTCTCTCTCTTCTCTCTCTCTCTCTCTCTCTCTCCTCTCTCTCTCTCTCTCTCTCTCTCTCTCTCTCTCTCTCTCTCTCTCTCTCTCTCTCTCCTCTCTCTCTCTCTCTCTCTCTCTCTCTCTCTCTCTCTCTGTCTTTCTCTCTCTCTCTCTCTCTCTCTCTCTCTCTCTCTCTCTTCTCTCGTCTCTCTCTATCTCTCTCTCTCTCTCTATCTGTATATCCTCTTTCCTATCTGCTGTCTTTCATTCACTATGTTTTTATCAACATTCTCTCCCTCCCCCTCTCTATACACACCTCACTTCTCCTTTCTCCTCTCCCCATCTCCCGTTCTCCTTCTTTTACTCTCCTTCCTTATTCCCGGCTCTCCTCCCACTCTCTCCGTTAATTACCAATACCATCGGCCTCTGGGTGTCTCCCTCCTTTACTTTGTCTCATCAAGATAATCTCACGCAAAGATTCTCTCAATTATCCCATTAGAATCATCTCTGTCTCTCTTTTCTCTTGCTTCGCCTCTCTTTTCTCTCCTTGCTTTCGCTTCCTATCCCATCCAACTGTGTAAGTTCGTGTGTACTGTGTGTGTGTATGTTTTTCGTTGGTGGTGGTGGGTGTGTGTGTGTGTGTGTGTGTGTGTGTGTTTGTGTGTGTGTATATGCTTGTATCTGTGGTTGTATCGCTGAGTTTGTTTGTTTTTATTTGCGTTTATGTGTTTGTTTGTATTTATGTTTGCACATGTGCGTATACAGGTGACTATATGTGTCCCCTTGTGTATCACGCATGGCCACACACCCTCTACACATACATGTTTTCGCGTGTATGTGTATACGTGTAGGTGACACCCTGTGATGATCCTAGCTATTCATTAGATTGTTTGCTGTTCATCCATTCATCCCCAGCTTGCGGTTTGTGGGCCTGACACCGTCTTTGTGCGTGTGTTTGTGCTGTGTCTGTGCGTACGGGAGGGGGAGGAGGGGGGAGGATGGGGGGAGGAGGTGGAGGAGGGAGGAGGAGGGGGAGGAGGGGGGGTGAAAGGGGGAATCGCTCGCGAGTGTTTGTGCGCAGGTGAGTGTGTACAAGTGTGCGGAGGAGAGAATAGGGAATTGAAGAGAGAAGAGATAGAAGAATAAGAAGAGAGAGAAGAGAGAGAATTCGAGAGGGAAAGGAGGAAGAGATAGAGAGGGGAAGGAGAGAGAGGAGAGGAGAAGAGAGGAAGAGAGGGGGAAGGCGAGAGAGGAAGAGAGAGAATAAGAAGAGAGGAAGAGAGAGAATATGCGAGAGGAAAAGAGATAATATGAGAGAGGAAGAGGAAAGATACGAGAAAGGAAGAGAGAGAATATGAGAGAAGAAGAGAGAGGGAGGGCGAGATAGGAAGAAAGAGAATACGAGAGAATACGAAGAGGAAAAGAAGGAATATGTGAGAGGATGAGAAAGGGAAGGCGAGAGGGAAATGAAGATAGAGATAAAGATAGGTGGAAGAGAGGGAGAGATATATAGATAAGTAGATTGGCAAAGATAGATATAGATAGATGTATAGACATAAAGACAGACAGATAGATGTATGGACAGAAAGATAGATAGAGGAATAGATAGATATGGATATAGGATGATACATATAAATATAGGTAGATAGATAGATACATGTATAAATAGAGAGATAGAGATAGATAGATAGATACATGAATAAATAGATAGAGATATAGAGATAGATAGATAGATTGATAGATGTATTGAAGGATAGACAGACGGACGGACAGATTGAGAGACAGCTAGAGACATAGATAGATATCGGTAGATAGATAGATAAATAGATA
>NW_020872781.1:25118-27618 GCF_003789085.1 Penaeus vannamei | reverse complement strand
ACATATATATATATATATATTATATATATATATATATATATATATATATATATATATATATATATATAATATTATATTTAATATATGTATATATATATTATATATTATATATATATATAAATATATATATATATATATATATATATATATATATAATATATATTATATTTATATATATATATATATATATATATATATATATATATATATATATATATAATATATATATATATATATATATATATATATATATATATATATATATATATATATGTATGTATATATATTCATGTATACATGTATATATATGTACATATATATACATATCTATCCATATATGTATATGTACATATATAAACATCTCTATCCATATATGTATATGGACATATTCACACGTCTATCTTTTTGTGTATCTATCTGTCTATCTATCGATCGATCTAATCTATCTATCTATCTATCTATAGACACGAAAAAAACATTAAAAGAAAATATAAATACGGTGGGAGTAGCTCTTCGATCATGAATCGGGATTTGAGGAATACAAATGATAAGTATTAATCGCCCAATGGAGTATGTGAATAGATTAATGAAAATGAATTGAATAAAAGGGAGTGAATGATTAACCGTTCGTCATTTCTAAAATCAAATCTGTACGGACGGATTTACGGTATGAAAGATGGAGACGAGGAAGAAGAAGATAAAAGAGATGAGGAAATAAAATCTGTGAAAGAAGATGAAGAAGGAGATGAAGAAAATCTGAGAAAGAAGATGGAAAAGAAGGAGACGAAGAAGAAGAAGATATCTGGATAAACAAGATGGAGAAGAAGAAGCAAAAAGACGAAGAAAAATCTGAGAAAGGACATGATGGAGAAGAAGGATACGAAGAAGAAGTAGAAATGAAGACCTAGAAGAAGAGTAAGAAAGAATGAAAAAGAAGAAGAAGAGACAAAGAATAAAAACCTGGAAAAGAAGACGAAGAAGAAACAAAAAAGAAGCAAAAAATAAATAAATAAAGAAATAAGATGAAGCAGTGCAGAAAAAGGAGAAGTAGAAGCAGAAGAAGTAAAAGAAGAGAAAGAAGAAAGAGAAGAACAGGAGGGAAATGTCCTTAAAAAGTACAAAGGAACCCAGATCGATGGCCTCTGTTTTCATACCAAAAGATTTACCATTTATGCAAATAATTACAGTGATTTATAGGATAAGTTACACTTCACAGAGCAGCAAAAATATGTAAGTACATACAGATCGCCTGAGGCACAAATCACCTCAGATAAAAAGTACTTAAGAAAAAAGAGAAAAGTTTGAGTGAATTATTACAGAGTACAAGGGTTTTGTCTTCAGGCTCTGAAATAGATACAGAAAGCAAGAGACAAAATATTTATATCTTTTTGTAATCTTTCCCTTATATTCTTTTTTTAACTAATAATTTGTGTGACATTTGCATCATTTCTTGTCTCTCAGAATTTACCTCAAGGTGTACTAGTAAATAAAAGAACTTTTTGGAATGAAAAATATTATTTTTGTAATCAAATTCATCAGTAATTTTATAAACATCGGAAAACGTGATCTTAAGGTGACGAAATATTAGTAGTCATAAGTTAACATAAGCGCAAACCTATTTGAAATGCTTAGGGAATTCTGCCTCTGAAAATAATAAAAAGATAATTGTATGCTTAACACATGAATGAAATGAATAGCACTTATTCACACACACACACACAGACACCCAGACACACACACACACACACACATATATAGTTCATTTATACGTAAATATATAATGTATGTATCTATACAAATAATATAAATGTATGTATGTATGGAATAAGCTGCTCAAGTGCTGATCAAGTGTTCAGGAGTTCGAGACCCTTACGTGGTGCTAGTGAGCAGGACCATAATTAACACTACCACTTGAGGAGGGGGGGGGGAGGAGTCCCATAGAACCTGGAGGTCGAGGCTGTGTTTCATGTGACGTGGGCCTATTATGTAAAGACCTATAGACCCAAGAGGTCGAGACTATCGGCCGGTTTGTTAAAAATTGTGCCAGGCCCGACCTAATAGATATTCATTATACAGACATGCACATACACAGAAATAAATGCATATGTCAGTCTAGACATGCATATCTATAGATTGAATAGAAAAATAAATGTATATCTAATTGATAGATAGATAGATATTCATTTATTTCTATCTATATGGATGTCTGTTTATACGAATATTATTTGGGTCGCAAAATTTTAACAAACCGGCTGTATGGGTCATGTGTCTTATCATCATTATTCTAACATAAAGGCAAATTTACTGATAAGACTTAGGTAATTCTACTTCTGAAAAAGTTGATAGAATGTGTTGTGGCATAAACACAAACCTTTAAAGAATAGTTTTGGTAATTCTACTTCGATAAGAAAGAGAATGAACTATATAAATAAATTATAAGTGAATGATATATAGAATCGATAGCAGCATAAATCTATTATTAAACATATCTTTACTTGCT
>NW_020872780.1:12500-20998 GCF_003789085.1 Penaeus vannamei | reverse complement strand
TTTTAACCCTTTTTTTTTTTTTTTTTTTTTTTTTAATTTTTCTGGTCCCAATGTGTTATCGATTTTCTCACTATCGTTACTATTTCACCATCGCCGTTTATTATTAATATCATCATCGTGTATCAGCAGTGGCAAATAGTATTAGTTGTTAAATATCACCATCTAAATTTCAACCAAAATATACTTTATTATCTCCAGAACCATGATTGTATGGAGGACCCGCGCTGAGCCTTAGTACCGTGATTATTATTATTATTGTATATTTTATTATATTTCAATTACTATTCGTTACTATATACGTTGTATCACCATTAAATCAACCCAATTATTTCTTTATCTCCAAAAATCCATTATATTGGGAGGACCCGCAGCTGAGCTTCATGTTACCCCGTGATTATATATTATTATTGTATTTTTATTATTTTCATTACTATCGTTTCTATTATCGTTGTCATCACCATTAATAAACCCCAAAATATATTCTTTTATCTCAGAAAATCATTATAATCTTGCGAGGACCCGCAGGCTGAAGCCTCATGTCCCCGTGTTATCATTATTATTGTTATTATTTTATTTTTCATTACTATCGTACTAATTATCGTTGTTCAATAACCATTAAATCACCCAAATATTTATTCTTTATCCTCCAGAAAATCATTCTATCTGGAGACCCGCAGCTGAAGCCTTCCATGTACGGATTATTATTAATTATTGTTATTCATTATTATTTTCTTACTTCGTTACTCTTATCGTTGTATCACATTAATTCAACCCAAAATATATTCTTTATCTCCAGAAATCATTATATCCTGGAGGACCGCGCAGCTGAAGCCTTCATGTACCCGTGATTATTATTTATTGTTATTATTATCATTTCATTACTATGTTACTATTTATCGTTGTATCACCATTAAATCAACCCCAAATATATTCTTTATCTCCAGAAATCATTATATCTGGAGACCCGCAGCTGAAGCCTTCATTGTACCCGTGATTCAATCCACCCCCCCCACCCCACCCCCCCCCCCCCACCCCATAACCCCACCCCCCCCCCCACCCCCGCCCCTCCCCCGCCCCCCCTCCAAACACACACACGCACACCACCCGACTTCCGAAATCTGTGACCTGTGAGCTTCCCCTAACGAGTTGAGACCAGGGTTTCGAATTTCCGATTTCCCGCTTGGATTTGTGAACCATTGCGATTAGAGAGGGATTTATGTGATGACTCTAGACTCTACCTTAACGCCCAATTTTGATATCAAAGCTTGGTAGAACTTGGAGGGGATTGGGGAGTATATTTTTTCTCTTTTTTTCTTTTTTTTTTTATTTTTTAACATTTTCTTACGAAACAAATGTATATAAAAGGATGTTAAATTGCCCCGTTCGTTAGTTTCGACTCTTCTTTCTTGTTCGTTTGAATGGACTCCGCTGGTTCGTCGCGATTTCTCTCTCTCTCTTCCTCGCTTTTCCTCGCTCTTCTCCTCTCTTTTCTCTCTCTCTCTTTCTCTCCTTTCTCTTCTCTCTCTCTCTCTCTCTCTCTCTCTCTCTCTCTCTCTCTCTCTCTCTTTCCGTCTTCTCTCTTTCTCTCTCTCTCTCTCTCTCTCTCTCTCTCTCTTCTCTCTCTCTCTCCTCTCTCTCTCTCTCTCTCTCTCTCTCTCTCTCTCTCTCCCTCTCTCCCCTCCCTCTCGTACTTCCAATTGTGCATTCTCGCAGGTTTCGCCTCGCTCCGTCATTTCACTCCCAGGATTCGCCCTCGACGGCCACCCTCCCTGACCCCCGCTGACCCCCGCCCGTCCTCCTCCCCGTCCAAGCCAGCCCCTTCCCCTTCGATATCCTCGGCGCTTTCGGAATCTCGGGGTCAACCGCGGGGAGGAGGTCAGCAAATGAAGCGAATTCCGGGGGCCATCGGGCGACAGGGCGGCAGGGGAGGAGAGGCGAGGAAGGGGAGGGGAGAGGAGGAGGTGGGAGGGATGTGTGTGTGTGCTCTATATATATATTATATATATTATATATTATATATATATATATATATATATATATATATATATATATATATATATTATATATATATTATAATAAATATATACTATATATATATATATATATCTATATTATATATATTATATATATATATATATATATATATGTATATATATATATAGATATATATATATATTATAGTATATATAAATATATATATATAATATATATATACATCATATATGTACTGTTATATATATTACTTATTATATTTGTTGTGTGTTTTTTTTATGTCTGTGCAACGCGCCTCAGAAGAGCTAGCATATCAACTATACATTCATAATATTGTCCTGTAAATGTTTGAACGTGATAAGATATTTCATTAATGCTATATAGCTTCGTTCCAGTCAACTTGTTCAGAACTTAGAATCAGACGCACTGAAATAACAATAATTCCCAAACTGGCAGAGACGCTACAACACCATTTTGGGACAGAGCTCCAATAGGTCTCACAAGCCCCTTTATTCAGACGCTTCCAATGCTGTGTCGTGGCATTACGCTTGCGAACTGGGTGAAGGTATGCTTCAAAACCAATAGTTAGTAAACACGACAAGCCTTTCATCAAAGCCATAGATATTAAGTACTTTAATTTACACAACTGTAGGTGACTTCAGTTGTATTTCAACTTCGAAGTTCAATCTCTAAACTTAGAAGGTAATCGGTTACGAGCTTGTTCACGCGGGGAAAGCAAACAACACATTGCTGTGAGAGTTCCAATACCTGATGTATAGTTGCAGTTCCCCCAGGCAACCCGAATGGCTTATGTACCGGGAGAAGTTTCATTAAAGGGAATTGAGTTGGTTCTGTCCGGTTCGGCAATGGAAGGAGGTTCGAGGAACACTTTGGCGCCACGAGGGATCTGAAGGAATAGGTTATGAAGAAGGGTTTATGCCCTTCAGGGGAGTCTCTCTCTCTTCTCTCTTCTCTTCTCTCTTCTCTCTCTCTCTCTCTCTCTCTCTCTCTCTCTCTCTCTCTCTCTCTCTCTCTCTCTCTCTCTCTCTTCTCTCTCTCTCTCTCTCCTCACTCTTCTCTCTCTCTCTTTCTCTCTCCTCTCTCTCTCATTATCTCTCCCTCTCTTCTCTCTCTCTCTCTCTCTCTTCTCTCTCTCCTTCTCTCTCTCTGCTTCCTCTCTCTCTCTCTCTGCTGCTCTCCTCTCTCTCTCTCTCTCTCCTCTCTCCTCCTTCTCTCTCTCTCTCTCTCCCACCCCTTCCTCTCTTCGCCTCTGTCTCTCTCTCTCACGCACACACTATTTACACCTTTATATCGCAAGCAGTTTTATCTTGTATGCAAAAGCAATACACTCTTACTCCGATAATGGACGACTTATCTCACCCAGATGAAAGAAAAACTGTACAATCTTCGGTTCCTGGCATGATCTGGTATATGAAAACTGCGGGAGACAAAAATTGAATGGCGTTTGTCCACGTAATGGAATCATATTCATTTTTGACGTTATTCGTTTTCTCTGGTTTTGTATGAACACTTTTTTTCCGGACATTGTTCATGTTTCAGATTTAGTTTAAATATTTTTTTTCTTATTATTTTTTTTCCTTTCGTGTATTGGTTTATTCCTCTTTATATCTCTTTTTGCTGGTCGCTGACACTTTCTTTATTTCACTTTCTTCATTTTTTTTTTGTTTATTCTTACTTTTAATTAGTACTCTAGTTTTCATCTCATGTTTTATTTTCTTCCACTATTATGATATTTTGTTATTGCGCTTTTTAGTTTAGTTCAACTTTAAGTTCTGTTTTTTCCCTTTCTCTCTCCTCCCTTGCTCTCTCGTCTCTCTTTCTTCTCTCTCTCTCTCCCTTTCTCTCTCTCTCTTCCTCGCTCTTCCCTCTCTCATCTCTCGCGCTCTCTCTCTCTTCATCCGCTCTTCCTCTCTCTCTCTCTCGCTCTCTCTCTTCTCTAGTCTATCTACTCTATCTCTCTTTCTCTTCTCTCTCTCTCTCTCTCTCTCTCTCTCTCTCTCTCTCTCCTCTTTCTCATCTCTCTCTCTCTCTCTCTCTCTTCATCTCTCTCTTCTCTCTCTCTCTCTCTACCTTCTCTTTTTTCTCTTCCTTTTCTCTTACTTTCATTTTGGAGTTAAGTTACTCCACTTTTTCACTCGTTTTCTCTTCTTTTTCTTCTCTTACTCTTTAACCGATTTTGCTTTTATCTTTTTCAGTTACTTTAAAATTTTCACTTGGAAGTGTCTGATGAATTATGAAAACTGACTGACAGAAAAAAAAATGTCGTTGTGATCAGTCAGCTGAGTGAATTCCGAGGTAGATTCCAGAGTTACGATTTGTAGGAATAATAGATGTTGGAGTAGCATCAGGGTAGATTAAGAATGAAATAGTGAGACTGGAGTGGCCAAAGGGAAACTCAAGATTAATGGAAGTTAAGATTTTGTAATAACTTGAGTAGTAGATCGTTGTAGATGCTTGAGTAGTAGATCATTGTAGATCCTTAGTTCGTTAGTAGAAGATCATTGTAGATCTGAGAGATTGGTTAGTAGATAAGCTAGAAAAGATGTGATGTTTTAAGGTAAAGAATGAAAAGAGAAGAGAATTAAATATCGTCTTTTAGATGATTTGAATACTTTTCTGACTTTTTTTATTATTTATCATCTGCAGTTTAACACATTTTTTTTTTTTTTTACATTTTCCTTATCTTTATCTTATAGTTATTTTTTTCTATTTATCTTATTTTTAGTTCGTGATCTTATCTTTCCGCATTTCTTCAATTCAACTTCTTCAAATCGTTATTATCCACCAATCCTCGTTATAGATATTTGAAAAAAAAAGTTCAAGTTGAATGTAAGAAATCTTTATATTACATAAGGCTCATACATGAGACACTTGAGATTTTTTTGTTCATTATGATAATGCAGAACACGAAATATAAATAGAGGAGATTATCATTATCCTTGTAGCTTTCTTCCTGTATTATTACTGTCAATTTTTCATAAAACCATCTCTACTATCGTTGTTTAATATGTATTATTATCTATCATTATTACAATCATATATCATTTGAGTGTTGTTATTATTTTCATTATTATATGTGGTGTGTTTATTATTGATTATCGTTATTAATTATTATTTATTATTGCTATTATCAATAATTCAATTATCATCATAATTATATCAAATTACTTTTATGTATTTCATTATTATTGCTACTTTTATTTTCAATTATATGCTACTTTTATGTATCATTATTCATTACCATCATTATTACTTTATAGTTATCATATCATCCATTATCATTACCATCAATCGTACTCTATGTAATTCATATCACCATTTGTTAAAATGAATACATATAATATCTCCCGTTCTACATCATCTATAAACATAACTTAATTAATTCTCTAACATCATTACCTTTTCGCTACCTCCTTTTCTTAATCAAAAACACTCAACAAAAAAAAAAAAAAGTTCAAATCATCTACCAAAAATCTTATATATCGCGCTTCGCTTTACGTAAACTTAACACTAACTTTTTCTTAACAGGTAAATAATATTTTCTTAATAAAGAACACTTACTTTTTCTCAACTCACAACCCAAAACACTTATTTTCTCAACAAATAAACCTTTTCTCAAGACATAACCACTTTTTTTCTTCAAAGAAACGCTTTTGTCTCAATAAAATTAGCACTTTTTCTCAACACATAACAACTTTTGTCTTCTAAGAGATTATATCTTTTTCAATTCCCAAACTCTCTCAGGGATTTACACTTTATTTCTTAACACATCAACACTTTTCCTACAACGACGCAACACTATTTTCCCATCCAAATAACAAACAAAACACTTTATTTTCTAAACATAATAACACTTCCATCTCAACAAAAACACTTTCTTTCAAATAAGATAACACTATTTTCTCACACGTAACACTTTTATTTCCCAACAAATAACACTTTTTTATCAAAAACTAACACTTTATTTTTCAACAAATAACACTCTTTTTCTCAACAAATAACAAATTCATTTCCCACAAAGATAACACTCTTTCTCCCCACCGTAAAACACTTTATTTCCCAACAAATAACACCTTTTCCTCAACACGCAACACTTATTTCCAACAAATAACACTTTATTCCTCAAAAGATAACAACTTTATTCCTCAACATCATAACACCTTCTTCTCAAAAACTTAAAACTTTTATTTCCCAAAAGATAACACTTATCTCAACAATAACACTTTAATTCCCACAAAGATACACTATTTACTTCCCAACACTTTATTTCCAACCAAAAAACACTTTTCCTCAACACGGCACCTATTTCTCAACAAATAAACACTTTAATACTCCTTCAAAAAGATAAACACTATCTTTCTGCCCCCTCGTTAAAAACACTTTATCTCAACAAATAACAACTCATTTCCCCAAAGATAACACTTTATTTCTCAACAAATAACACTTTATTCCTCAAAAGATAACACTTTATCTCAACAAATAACAACCCATTTCCCCAAAGAATTAACACTTATTTCTGCCCACGTAAAACACTTTATTCCCAACAAAATTTAACAACTTTTCCTCAACACGCAACACTATTTCCCAGACAAATAACACCTTTTCTCAAAAACCAACACTTTATTTCTCAACATAATAACACTTATCTCAACAAGATGAAACAATTCATTTTCCCAAAAGATACACTTTATTTCTCAACACATTAACACTTTTTCTAACAAATAACACTTTTTATCTCAACAAATAAACACCTTTATTTCCCCAAAAGATAAACACTATTCTCCCCAACGGAAAACACTTTCTCCCTCAGCACAGAGCGCCATTCCCTCGCAGTTCCACCCGGGGCTTAAATTCCTAAATTCCTTCCTTTACGCCCAAAATTCCTCATCTTCGTTCCAAGCAGACCTTCCGCTGAAATCTTTGACTTCTCAAAAGGGCCCGCTAAAAAAAAAATCTTAAATATAAAGACGATGTTACAGTTTTCGCTTTTTTTCTCTTGTCTGTCTGTCTGGCTGTCTGTCTCTCTCTCTGTTCTCTTTCTCTTTCTTCTCTTTCTCTTTCTCTCTCTTGCATTTCCCCTCTCTCTCTCTTTCTCTTTCTCCTCTTTCTCTCTCTCTCTCTCTCTCTCTCTCTCTCTCTTCTTCCTCTTCTCTCTCTCTCTCTCTCTTCTCTATCTCTCTCTCTCTCTTTCTCTCCACTCACTCTTTCTCTTCTTTTCTCCTTCTCTCTCTCTCTATCTATCTATCTATCTCTTCCTCTTCTCTCTCTCTCTCCTCTCTACTCCTCTCTTCTCTCTCACTCTCTCTTCCCTCTCTCTCTACTTCAACTCACTCTCTCTCTCTCTCTCTCTCTCTCTCTCTCTCTCTCTCTCTCTTCTCTCTCTCTCTCTCTCTCTCTCTGTCTCTCTCCTCTCTTCTCTCTCTCTCCTTTCTCTCTCTCTCTCAATTCTTAACATTCTTGTTCTTCTATTTACTCGAAGGGCACGGAGGGGAAAAAATAAGAAAATCGGCATAAAGCAAGGGACCTCGTTTTCCTCTTAATAACGGTCTTCCTCGGTTTATTTTTTTTTTCCTTTTTATCAGTACCAAAAAAAAGGGGGGGGGGGTTGTTGTTCTTTGAGTTTCGTTTCGTAAAGAGATGCTTAGCAAGCACAGGTACTGTGTGTCTGTGCTTCTGTAGTGGCTTTGAGGTTCAGCTAATTCCTTTATTCTTCTTTCACCCTATTTTCCCATTTTCATTTTCATTTTCTTCTTTCTCTCTTTTTTATTGTTCATTTCTTCGTCGGCAATCTTCCTTTTCTTTCTTCTTTTTCTTCTTCTTCTTTTTTCTTCCTTTTTTCTTCTTCTTCCTTTTCTTCTTTCTTCGTCAGTCTCTTGGTCTTCTTTTCTTCTTTTCCATCATCATCATCCTTCTTTTTCCAGCTTCCTCAAACTCGTTTTTTTTCTACTTCTTCTTCTTCTATATGCAATGTTTTTATCATTATGATTTCATTATTTCTTCTTTTTTTTTTCTCTCGTCTCCTTTCTTCCTCTTGTTCTACCTCTTCTTCTTTTCTAATTTTCTCACTCTTTTCTTCTCACCTTCTACTTTTTTTCTCATTTCTTCTACTTTCAGTTTCCTTTCCTCTTTCCTTATTTTTCCGCCTTTTTCTTCATTTTCTTGTTTTCTTACTTTTTTTCAAAATCTTCTACCTTTACATTTTCATCCTTTCCTATTACATCTTATTCTATATTCTTCTCCTCTTTCTCTTCATATTTTATAAAATCATGATCAAATCATTATCCTATATCATCCAGTCACATTCACGTCATTTTCACTCCCATTGCTTGTTCCTCTTCTTTTTCCTTTTATTACCATTATTCCCTTCCGCATTGAAATGGAAATGAGCTTTCATATTAATCCAGGGTCATATAGCCTCTTATCCTGAAAAATAATGGATCTGGGACTATAAAGATCTAAATTGACAACCTCTTATCTCTCTCTCT
>NW_020872780.1:0-7500 GCF_003789085.1 Penaeus vannamei | reverse complement strand
CTCTCTCTCTCTCTCTCCCTCTCTCTCTCCCACTCTCTCTCCCACTCTTTCCCTCTCACTCCCTCACCTCTCTCTCTCCCTCTCTCTCTCTCTCTCTCCCTCACCTCTCTCTCTCCCTCACCCTCACTCTCTCTCCCTCTCTCTCTCTCCATCTCCTCTCTCTCTCTCTCTCTCCCTCTCCTCCCTCACCCTCTCTCTCTCTCTCTCCCTCCCTCCTCCTCTCCCTCACCTCTCTCTCTCCCTCTCCATCTCTCTCTCCTCTTCCATCTCCCTCTCTCTCTCCCCACTCTTTCCCTCTCCCTCCCTCACCCTCTTCTCTCTCTCTCTCTCACTCCTCTCTCTCTCCCTCTCCCTCTCTCTCTCTCCTCTCCCTCCTCACCCTCACTCTCTCTCTCTCACCCTCTCTCCCACTCTTTCCCTCTCCCTCCCTATAGCAACCGAGCCAAAATGTTCCAGCGGTGAGCCACTTAATGTAAAGGATTTTCTAGGTAATTTCCAACGTTTGTAACCCTGAATGGGCGGTCTGTAGAGTGACCTCGTATGACCTTTTAGGCTTAGACAAACGTTTGTCCAATTAGTGGGACAGATTCCCGTGGATTTCCTTTGTCGTTTTTCTCTCTCTTTTATTCTCCATTTTTCATTTGTTTGTTTTTCTTGTTGTTTGGTGTTGTGGTTGTATTTCTTTTTTGTTTGTGTGTTAAAGTTGGCTGTTTCTTTTATTTTTTTCGGTCATTTCTTTAACTCTCTCTCATATTTCTTCATTTGTTTCTCTTTTATTTATTTCTTATTTTTGCAGAGTTGGATTTTCTATTTTTTTTTTTTTTTTTTTTTTTTGCTATCTCCTTTATATTTTCTTTCTTTTTGTATTTGTTTATTTTATTTCATTTCTAATTCGCTTTCGTGGCGTTGGCTTTGAATTGGCTTTTGATTCATGTCTTTAATCCTCTTTGCTTAGGCTTTGAGGCCAATACGATAATGCGATTAATAAACGTGTATATGTATATATGTATACATATACATATAATATTAGATAGATAATTTGATGATAGTTATGATTATTATTATATTATTAATATATATATTATATAATATATATATATATATATATATATATATATATATATATATTATATATATATATATGTGTGTGTGTGTGTGTGTGTGTGTGTGTGTGTGTGTGTGTGTGTGTGTGTGTGTGTGGTGTGTAATTAGATAGATAGATATGAGTGGGTGTGTACATGTGTGTCTGTGTGTTCTTGTCTATGTCTTGTTATTGTGTGTTTCTTTTTTGGTGTGTAATGATAATAATTATACAGGTTTGTTATGACAGGCTCTTGTGAAATGAGTCAAATTGTGGCTTGTTTGTTTATTGTGCTTCTAAAACGGGGTTGCCATCCACTGGCAGTGCGCGGGAATCGAACGTACGTCATCAAGATTGCTACCGCTGTGCCACTCAGCATACAGCGTGTTTGTGAGAGATTGTGTGTTTTGTATGTATGTATGTGTGTGTGTGTGTGTGTGTGTGTTGTGTGTGTGTGTGTGTGTGTGTGTGTGTGTGTGTGAGTGTGTTTCTGTGTTTTTTTTTTTTTTGTATGTGCGAGCAAATGCACTTGTCTGTGTGCATATACATGTGAGGAAATATAAACCTGTGCATGACTTTGCTTTTAATTTCACATGATCATATTGCATGGAGTTAATCCCAAACCTCTTGACATTTACAACTAATTTTTGCCAAACTCGTGTGACCTTTGACCTTACAAAAATACCACAGTCAGCTCACTGAGATAGCTTCACAGGATGACCTTATCTCTGACCCTGAAAAAATATACGTGACATTTGATTCCGTTGACCTTGACTCGTGCGGTGTTGCCATCAGATAGGGTCAAATAATTCTCATCATTCTTCTATTAATTCTGTCCTTTTTTTCATCACACTTTTCACTCTCTATCATTCTATCTTGTTTTCCAATCGTTATTCATCTCCTTGCTAATTATTATGATTCCCCGTTTTCTATACTCTTATGACGAGGGGGAACTAAACTAAATGGAATAAAGAAGAAATAGATTAAAAACAGAGGAAAAGGATAACGAAAAACATGGAATACTGATCAAAAAATAAATAAGATTAAAAAAGGAAAAAATTAAAAATATGAATAAAAATGTATGAAAAAATAACGAAATAGAGGAAAAATAAAAATAATGAATATATGATGAACCAATAAAAGAAAAGAAAAGAAAAAAAGAAAAAGAGAAAAGAGGAGAGAAAGAAAGAGAATGAATGTAAGGATATATAAAGAACAATAACATAGGGAATAAAACAAAAGAAGAATGGGAACTAGAAAAAACAAAGCGACGATTTAGAAGAAGGGAAGCACTAATGAAAGAAGAAAGGGGTGTAGAACAGAAAAAAAAATGAATAAATAGGGTGGGAACAAAAGACTGGAGAGAAAGGGCGAGGGAGAACAAAAGACGAAAACCAAAAACCAAACAAATGTGTCAGTAAAGCCATAGGAAAGAAAGAAGAGAAAGAAAAAGAAGAAGAGGAAAAAAAATGTTTTCTTTTTGTTTCGTTCGTTCAAAACACAAAAGGAAATCCCGTTTTCTATGACAAGGTTGAAAATTGCGAGATGTAATTGCATGATTATTTGATTCTGCTTCGTGAAATTCCTTTTATTCTCTCTTTCTCTCTCTTCTTTCTTCTCTGTCTCTCTCTCTCTCTCTCTCTCTCTCTCTCTCTCTCTCTCTCTCTCTCTCTCTCTCTCTCTCTCTCTCTCTTCTCTCTCTCTCTCTCTCTGTCTTCTCTGTCTGTCTCTCCTCCCTCTCCCTCTCTGTCTGTCTCTGTCTGTCTTCTCTCTTCTCTCTCTCTCTCTCTCTCTCTCTCTCTCTCTCTTCTCTCTCTCTCTCTCTCTCTCTCTTCTCTCTCTCTCTTTCTCTTTCTCTTCTCTTTCTCTTTCTCTCTCTCTCTCTCTTCTCTCTCTCTCTATCTCTATCTCTTTCTCTCTCTCTCATCTTCTACCTCTTTTCCTCTCTCTCTCTGCTTTCTCTCTCTCTCTCTCTCTCTCTCTCTCTCTCTCTCTCTCTCTCTCTCTCTCTCTCTCTCTCTCTCTCTCTTCTCTCTCTCTCTCTCTTCTTTCCTTATTTTTATTTGCTTTCTTCTGGATAAAAGCGAGCCTTTTTCTTTATTTTCTTCTTTTTTCTTCTTCTTTTTTTGGGCTAGAGTGAGGGCAATGGCTCCTTTTTTAAGTAATTTAATTTTATTCGCCGCGTAATTCAATTATCCCGAGACCGGGTAGGATTCATTTCGAGGATCCTTTTCTTCTTTGCAGCCGCGTGTTTGTCATTTTATCAAATTTATCTTGTTATTATTTTACAGATTTTATTTTGAATCATTATTATTTTACCAAATTTATCTTAAATCATTATTACTTTACAAATTTACCTTAAATCTACCAAATTTATCTTAAATTGTACCAAATTTATTATTATTTTACCAATTTATTTAAATTGTTATTATTTTACCAAAATTTACGTTAAATCATTATTATTTTACCAAATTTACTTAAATGTTATTATTTACCAAATTTATTTTAAATCATATTCATTTTTTACCAAATTTACGTTAAATCATTATTATTTTACCAAATTTATCTTAAATTGTTATCAGTTTATCAAATTTACCTTAAATATTTAGCATTTTACCAAATTTACATTAAATTGTTATCAGTTTATCAAATTTACATTAAATTGTTATTTCACTAAAATATATCTTAAATCATTATCATTTTACCAAATTTATTTTAAATCATTATCATTTTACCAAATTTATCTGAAATCATTAGCATTTTACCAAATTTATTTCAAATCATTATCATTTTACCAAATTTACCTTAAAATTGTTATCATTTATTTACCTTAAATCATTATCATTTTACCAAAATTTCCTTAAATCATTATCAGTTTATAAAACTTACCTTAAATCATTATCATTTTACCATAATTGGTAATAATGATAGTGATATTGGTTTTGTTATTGATAAGAGTAATGATGGTGATTGCAGCAAAAGCGATGGTAAAGATGTTGATAATGACAGTGTTGTTGCGTAGAATTATGATGATGATTATGATGACAATGAAAATAAGAATGAAATTATTACGATGATGGTAATGATAAGAACGATAATGGAAAGTGGAAATTTTTGTTATCACCATTTTGATTAGCCTTTTCTTTTCTCTTATCATTATGATTGTTATATTTCTAATCATTATCTCATCCTTGTTGATGTGATTATCATCAGCATTATAATGAACACACAGGAAGACTATAAAACATGAAAAAAATAAGACAGAATAGTTTTAAAATTTCCCACGATCTTTGACATGCTTAAATAAACATAATATAAATAAAAAATAGAATAATAATGAAGAAAGGTGATGAAAATAATATGAATGATTATGATAATGATGGTGATATCATTACTATTAATGTTGTTCAGAAAAATATATCATTAGTATGGCCTCATTTGCATGAAACATGGAACATTTCAACGTTGTTTTTATTTCACTTCATGATTCAAAATATAGATGATTATACATTTTACTTTTTTTGTACAGAATTCTATCAGCACATCTATTACAACCTCTTCCATAAACCTCTAAAAAAATACAACACCAATTTATTTATACATTTATAAATCATACATTTATAAATTATACATTTTACCTTTTTTGTTCAGAATTCTATCACCACATCTATCACAACCTCTACAAAACACAACACCAATAATCACAACACTATTATCACAATTAATTCTACAACCCCTCTATCCAGGCATCCATTGGCCAAACCCAATGCCAAATATAACTTAATTTTTAGCCGAACGGATCTCAACCTCACATCCATTGCACATCAAGAACACTGAGACGAGGCGGTGGCATTAAGGTGCTATACTTGGCCTTCCGGATTGTTTTATGAGGAACATGGGCTGGAGGTGGAGGTGTGGTTTGTTCTGCCTTCGATGTGGTAGGGTAGGGAGTGGGGAGGGAAGGGGGGGGGGAGAGCGTGGAGGAGGAGGGGGGAGGGGGGAGGGGAGGAGAGGGGGGAGGGAGAGCGTGGGGAGGGGAGGGAAGGAGAGGGGTGGGGGAGGAAGAGGGGGAGAGAGCGGGGGGAGGGGGGAGGAGGAGAAGGGAGAGAGAGCGGGGGGAGGGAGGAGGGGTGGAGGAAGGAGAGGGGAGAGAAAGAGAGGGAGGAGGGGGGAGAGAGAGCGGAGGAGGAAGAGGGGAAGAGAGCTGGAGGGGAGGAGAGGTGAGAAATAGAGGGGGAGGGGAGGGAGGAGGAAGGAGAGAGGGGAGAGGGAGGAGGGGGAGAGAGAGTGGAGGGAGGAGAGGGGAAAGAGAGCGGGGAGGGAGGAGAGGGAGAGAGAGAGTGGGGAGGGGAAGGAGAGCGGGGGAAGGGGAGGCGAGGAGAGCTGAGAAGGGGAGGAGAGGAGGAGAGAGTGGGGGGAGGAGGAGAGGGTATGGAGACGGGGGAGGGAGGAGAGGGAGTAGAGAAAGAGGGAGAGGGAGGAAGATGGAGAGAAAAAAATGGTAGGAGGAAGGATGGGAGAGAGAGGAGAGAGAGAGAGAAATGGAGGGAGGGAGTGGGGAGGAAGAGATGAAGGGACAGGGGGGGGGGGGGAAACCAAGAAAGATTTATCTAATTTATCTTGATCTTTATCCTCTCTCTCTCTCTCTCTATCTATTCACCCATCCATCTATCTCTCTATTTACCTCTATACCTCCTACCAATATTTTAAATCCTACCCACCTAACCCAAAATTCCCCCATCCTTAAAAATAAATAAATAAATACACTTGCTGAAAACACATCTCATGATTCTCTCTCTCTCTCTCTCTCTCTCTCTTCCTCTCTCTCTTCTCTCTCCTCTCTTCTCTCTTCTCTCTCTCTCTCTCTCTCTCTCTCTCTCTCTCTCTCTTCTTCTCTCTATCTATCTATCTCCTCTTTCTCTCGTTTCTCTCTCTCTCTCTCTTTTCTCTCTCTCTCTCTCTCTCTCTCTCTCTCTCTCTCTCTCTCTCTCTCTCTCTCTCTCTCTCTCTCCTCTTCTCTCTCTCTCTTCTCTCTCTCTCATCTCCTTTTCCCGAATCCAAAAATATTCCAGCAGAAGATCGGATAAAAGAGATTCGTCACTTATCCGGCTGCCTGGAGAAGTGCCGCTTAAGTCCGACGCCTTTTGAAGGTCGAGGTTCAAGGGGCAGCGCGAACCGAAAGGAGAGGGGGGAGGGGGAATGGGGGGGGAAAGCGTGAATGAGGGAGGAAGGGGGCGGAGATGAGGTAGGGGGGAGGAGGGGAATGAGGAAGGGAAATGGGGGGATTGCGTAGGGGGAGGGGAGTGATGAGGAGGAGAGGAATGGGGAATGAGGGAGGAAGAAAGGAATGAGGTAGGGGAGGGGAAAGGAAGAGGAAGGTAGGGGGAGGGAGGAATGGAGGAAGGAAAGGGGGGAAGAGGAGGAACGAGTAGGAGGAGGGGTGTGAGGTAAGGGATGAGGGGATGGAGGGGAGGGGAGGGAAGGGGGAAAGGATGGGAATGAGTAGGGGAAGGGAGGGGAATGAGGAAAGGGGGATGGTAAGGGGAGGGCGGGAATAGGGAAGAGAGGGGGATGAGGAAGAAAGGGGGTGAGATAGGGGGATGGGGGAATGGGGGAAAGGATGAAGAAGAAGTTCTGGAGGAGGACAGGAGTAGAGTGGAACTGGAGGTCAAGCTTGAGATGAGGACAAGTTGGAGAAGAGGAAAGGAGGGGGGGGGGGTCTGGGGAGACTAAGGGGAGGAGATTCTGAAGGAGGAAGAGGAGGGGGTGGAGAGAAATTGGGGGGGGGAGGAAATGGAGATCTTAGGGCGAGCTGGGGATAGAGAGGGATAATGAGAATGAGGGGATGAGAAAAGAAGGAATGGAAGCAAGTAAGTGGAGATAAAAGAGACAGAGAAGTAGCGAACAGACCTTGAGAGTAAGAAGAAAATAAAGAAGGAGAGAACAAGAAAAGGAGGAAAATGGAGGTAGGTCATGTGCGTGTATTTACCTATATACGTTGATAATGCTGTTGACGATCATAACCGCCTCTGACCTCGAGCCTCGACCTCCGCCTGACCCCTGACCCGCCCAGAAACCATAGCTCCTCCATTTCCGAGGTCTAACGCTTCGCACACCTCACCTCCAATAAGGGTGAGGATTCCCTTTCTCGCCCCTGGTAGTTCGACCCTACTGCGTGTTCACGACCGCCCCTGGGACCGAGCCTGGCTATCGCGTGTCAAGTCTCGTGCAAGAAAAAAAAAAAAAAAAAAAAAAAAAAAAAAAAAAAAAAGCGTTTCTGGACCCACCGCGAATGTTAAGAATTCGCGTTGCGTGTTGTTGATGTTGTTTATGGTCAGTGTTAGGCAAGAACATTCACCGTGGTTAGAGGAGAAATAAAATGGAGCTTCGCGGAAGAGAGAAAAATACATCTTAACCCT
>NW_020872779.1:102388-106375 GCF_003789085.1 Penaeus vannamei | reverse complement strand
GGCCATTCGACTGTGGATAGTGTGGGGACGTCACAAGGTGGTGGACACCCCAGCGTTCAGTAAACCTTCTGAATTCCTCACTGGTGAATGGGGGCCCTCCATCGGTCCTGAGGCGGACAGATACACCGATTTCTCGGAAGTACCGGCAAAACATGCGCATGACCTTAGTTGCGGTTGTGTCCTGACCACAGGGAGTAACCACGGGCCACCCTGAGAGTCTGTCTGCAATGACCAGGAAAGAATTCCCAGCTACTTGAAAAAAGTCAGCGGACACAGACTCAAAGGGGCGTGATGGCTGGTCATCGCATAGGTAGGGTTCCTGCTGTTGGCTGGGCTGGAGACGTTGGCAGGAGTCACACGCTTCGACTGTACTCTTTATGTCAGAGTCGATGCCAGGCCAGTAAACAGTCTGCCTGGCGCGACGACGGGTGGCTTCGACTCCTCTGTGACTATCGTGGAGGTGGGTCAAGGTGCGACGGCGGAGTGTAGCTGGAACAACGATGCGGGGACCATGTAGCACAAGCTCTCCATCTGCGTACAGGCTGTCCCGCAATTTCCAGTACGGGAGGATGGATGCGTGTAGGCTGTAGCGGTTGGAGGGAAATCCTGTGGTGACGTACTCCAGGAGGCGGCGTTAATCTTGGTCCTGTGATGCGACGGCGCGAAGCTCCTGTAGAGT
Organism: Penaeus vannamei; assembly: GCF_003789085.1. Lineage (NCBI taxonomy): Eukaryota > Metazoa > Arthropoda > Malacostraca > Decapoda > Penaeidae > Penaeus > Penaeus vannamei. Next base: position 105,696 of record NW_020872779.1, on the reverse strand, counting down.
CCTGTCGTCGTCGAGGATAGCTGTGGCCTGGCCGTCTGTTGAAGTAGCATTCGTAGAGACAAGGGACCGGACGTGTGCAGCTGTCATGGTACACTCTTCTTCGTCGTCGAATGTGGGGTGGCTGACAGGTGCCCGAGAGAGGGCGTCAGGGACGCACAAGGTCTTGCCGGCGCGCCACACAGCGGTGAAGACATACGGAGCCATCTTCACTCTCAAACGCTGGAGTCGGGGGTTTTCTATGGCATCCAACGTGTAGTGGTTCAGGATTGGGATCAATGGCCTGTGGTCGGTATGAAGGGTAAAGTGCTGGAGGCCGGCGAGATATAGGCGGCACTTTCCCATGGCCCATGAAGCAGCCAGCATCTCCAGCTCGATTGTGGCGTAGCGTGACTCGGCATCGGTTAGAAACCGTGAGCCACACTGGATGAGCCTGTGCTGGCCGCGGCCATGTTCCTGAAATAGGGCGTATCCCAGACCATAGAGGCGCGAGGTGTCAGTTTGTAGAGTCACGCAGTTTCGGGTTGAAAGGAGCCAAGACTGGGGGCGATAGGAGGACAGCCTTGACCTTCCCGAATGCCTGGTCATGGTCTGGGGTCCAAGTGAAGGACCGTTTTGGTGACATCAGAGGGCGGAGAGGCTGGGCAGTGGCCGCAATCTCTGGTGAGAAGTCGGTCAGCTGATTCACAAGACCCATGAACGACCGGAGGTCCGTAATATTGGAGGGTGTAGGGTAGTCTCGTATGGCTGCAACCTTTTCAGGGTCTGCAGCGATGCCCTCTGGTGAGATGTTATATCCACAAAAACTGACCTTGGTGGCAGCTACCATGAACTTGTCCTTGTTCAAGGTTATGCCATGGGCGCGACACCTGGATAGCATCTGGAAAACTCGTCGGAGGTGAGTCGGTAAATCACTGTCGAAGAGGAGGATATCATCCACTACCTTTACACTGTTGGTGATGCCTTGCAGAGGCAGGTCTCCGCGAAGACAGTAGGCATCCCCAGTAGCGGCAAATCCCATAGGTCCTCTGCAGTGGTCGTAGCGCCCGTGAGGTGTTATGAACGTCGTGAGGTGACGGTCTTCCTCCGCAAGGTCCATTTGCCAATATCCATGCAATGCATCTGCCTTAGTAAAGAACTTGGCAGAGAGAGAGAGAGAGTACTCTCTTTCACTTTCCATCTCTCTTCCTTAATCTTAGCAGCACGTGGCTATAATCTGTAATCAGCACAAACTCCGTTTCACTGCCGGATTTTCAAAACCATATTAGATTCTCAATAAAACGTATTGCGCAGCGTATGTTTGCCTTCCACTTATGGATTTAATTTTGCAATCTCCACATCCAAGATATGAAACTGCTTAAGCATGGAGATTCCTACGTAATAATCCCTCTAGATATGTGTATGTATTTTGTATATTTACCTTGGACATAGACAGGTAGATTTAGATATCTATAAATGTATGTGTCTATCTACTAATCAGTGCAGTAACTCTGATTTTACTATTTTGTTTCTCGGTTTCTGGATTTCTTTTTTTTCATTTCTTGTTTCGTTTTTTTCCACTTCTCATTCTCTTGTTCCGTCTATCTGTCACATACTATCCTTTCTGTCTGTCTGTCTCTCTCGCTCTCTATCTATCTATCTATCTGTCTGTCTGTCTATCCATATATCTACCTATCTATCTGTCTGTCTATCTATATATCTATCCCTAACTCTCAAACTTTCCTCTTCATCATTCTTTACCATCTTCTAACCTTTTTCCTTAATTTCTCTTACCTTCCCCATTGCCATTTTCTCTTGCCTTATGTGTTTTTCACTTCCCTTTACCCCGCTCCATCCTCTTCCACTCGCTCTCTTTCTCCCAGCGCTCCTCTTGTTTCCCTCTCACCCCCTTTCTTTTGTGGCGACTCCCAGCCCTTTCATATTTTACTCTGTCCCTTTCTCCTTCCCTGTCGTCATCATATCTCTTTCTCCTTTTCTAGTTCTCTCTTTCCTTCTCTCATTATCAGGTTCTCTCGCTCCTACGCTCTTTCTCTCTTTTTATCCCATTTTTTCTCTATTCTATCTATCCATCTATCCCTTTCCCCTTGGCTCTAATTTCTTTTTTCTCCCCCCCCTCACACGATTTTCTCTCCTATCCTCTTTGATCTCCTCTATTTATCCTCTATTCACAAATTTCCCTTTTTCTCTATCATGTTTAATTCTATTTTGCTCAGGCACTCCCCCCCTTTTCCTTTCGTCTTTACTTTACGCTTTGTTCTTCTGCCCTCTCCCCTTTTCCCCTCTTTCTCATTTCCCTCTCCCTCTCTCATGCCCTCTTCCTCCCCTCTCCCTCTCCCTGCCCTCGTATGCCCCGAGCGAGAGCCACAAGGCCAGTTGCAAAGTAATTTATTAAACTGCATACGTTCCCTCAGGTCCTAGCATCAGCTTAATCGAACGCGTGCACGAAAGACGAGTGCTACCTTCATTAGACCTCAACGATAATAGTCCTTATTTACAAGACGCAGAGAGGCGCTTATGAACGTAGGCTTGTCAGATCGGGTTACTGAATCCATGGATACGGACGATCATATACGGAGAGTAACCAATGCTGGTGTGTGTTAATGGCGAGCGTGACAGCATACAGAGTGACTCGCTAGTTAGCCTCTGTTTCGGGGGCAATAACTCGCCCGCCGCCATTTGCTGCTGTTGTTGGTTATCTTTTGTGCCTGTTTGTATGTTTTGTTTCCTTTTTCGTGTCGGTCGTTGCCGTGTGAGGAACAGGAAAGGAGGAAACAAAGAGAAACAGAGAAAGACAAATAGACAGACACACACAGACAAAGACACAGGCCAACTTGTCCATTTAGTTTGGAATATGATCTGATATAGTAATAATTTTCTACAAGCATTAGGTTTATTCAGTAAAGAAAATCAAGAAATATATCAAGTTAAGCATCAGACAGGCGGCTGAATTGGACAAAAAATGTGTTATCAAGAATATCGTTTGTTTGAGTGACGCATTACATTTGACCTTATCAAATGTACTGTTGTACTTTACATCAATTTTCTGGATTTTTTGCGGTGCCAGACAACACCACACACACACACACACACACACACACACACACACACACACACACACACACACACACACACACACACACACACACACACACACACACACACACACACACACACACACACACACATACACATATATATACATATAATATATATATATATATATTATTTATATATGATATATGTATATATATTATAGTATATATATATATATATAGTTGTGGTATATATATGATGGTTCAATAAATATATAT
>NW_020872779.1:84888-87388 GCF_003789085.1 Penaeus vannamei | reverse complement strand
TAGTATCAATAATGACAATAATGATGATGATAATGACGACAATAAGAATAATTATAAGAATGATATTGATAATGAAAATAATGATAACGGTAATAATGATTATGAAATATTAATGATAGCAATACCAATATGATAGCAATGATAATAACCAATGATAATATTATTGATAATAATGACAATAACAATAATGATAGTGACAATGAGAATAATGATGATGATAATGATGATTACAATGATAATAATAATAATGATAATGATGATAACAATAATAATGATAAAAGTAACATTATAAGAATGATAATAGTAACATTAACATTATAATAATAATGATAGTAATAACAATGATAATAATAAAAATAATAATAATGATAACAATAATAATAATGATAATGATGATAATAATAGTAGTAATAATAATAATAATAATAATAATAGTAATAATAATGATGATAATAGTTATAATTATATTATTATTATTATTATTTATTATTTATTATTATTATTATTATTATAACAATAGTAACTTTAATTATAATGATAATAATAATCATGATGATAATAATGATAACAATGAGGATAATGATAATGGTAATTATGATAATAATAATGATAATGATAATAGTAATAATGATAATTATAATAATGATAATAGCAACATTGCCAGTTATGATAATAATGATAGTAATAATAATAATAATAATAACAATAACAAGGATAATGATAATGATAATGATAATAGTAATAATAATAATAATAAGGATAATGATAATAAAAATAATAATAACAATAAAGATAATGAAAATAACAAAAATAATAATAATGATAATAATAATGATAACGATGATAATAATAATAATAATAATAATAGTAATAATAATAATAATGATAATAATAATAATGATAATAATCATAATCATAATAATAATAATAACAATAATAATAATAATAATAATAACAATAATATCAACAATAATAATAATGATAATAATAATAGTACCTTTGATGATAATGATAATAATAATGATAATAACAAAAATGATAATAAAGATGATGATGATAAGGAGGAGGAGGATAACAATAATCATAAAAATAACAATAATAATGATGATACTCATAATAGTAATGATAATGATAATAATAATGAAAACAATAACAATAATGATGTTAGTGATAATGATATAAAGATAAAGATGATAATAACAACGACGATGATGATAATAATGACATTAAGAATGAGAATGATAATAAAATGACAGTAACAATAATGATGCTACTAATAATAATAAGAAGAAGATGAAGAATAGTATGATAATAAAAACTATAAGATTAATTACGATAATGATGATCATGATAATAACAACTATGATAATGATGATGATAATAATAACAATAGTAACGATAATATTATTATTATCATTAATGATAATAATGATAATAACAACAATAATGATAATAGTAATTATTATTATTATCATTAATGATAATAATGATAATAACAACAATAATGATAATAGTAATTATTATTATTAGGATAATATTAACATTAATAATAATAGTAACGAAGATAGTAATAATGAGGATGATGATAATGATAGTGATAAAAATAGCAACATTGAAAATAATTGTAATGATAACAATAATAAGGGTAATGGTAACAACGATAATGATAAATATAATCATAATAATGACGTACAAATTGTGGTGATAATAGAATTGATGATCATAAGAACGATAATGATAATAAAAATTATTAGTAATAGTAATAAGGATGATAATATAATGATAGTAATAATAATGATAATAATAATAATAATAATAATAATAATAATAATAATAATAATAATAATAATAATAATGATAATAATAATGATAATGAAAATAATCATGATGATGATGATAATGATAGTGATAATGATAATGATACTAATGATAATAATAATAAAATGATAATAATGATGATGATGAATATAATAATAATAATAACAATAACAATAATGATAATAACAATAATAATAATAATAACAATAATAATAATGATAATGATAATAATAACAAAAGTAATAATAATAGTAATAATAGTAATAACAATAATAATAATGATAATAATAACAATAATAATAGTAATTGTAATATTGATAATGAAGATGATAATGGGATATGATAATATTTATAGTAATGATGATCTTGATAATAAGGATAATAATCATGAAAATAATAATGATAGTAACAAGAGTAACAATAACAATAATATGATAAGGATAATAATGATAATAATTACGATAATAATAATTATAATAATAATATTGATAATACTAGTAACAAGAGTATCAATAACAATATGATAATGATAACAATGATAATAATAACAATAATACTGATAACGGGTGTTATGCTAGGCCTACAGTATGCTCCCGGCGACCACGGCAGCCCCGTTAACTCGAACCGCAGCGCGCCGTGGGAGCATTGGCCAATTTTTCCTCCGTCTTCAAGGTGTGTCGGG
>NW_020872779.1:69888-79888 GCF_003789085.1 Penaeus vannamei | reverse complement strand
GTCTCCTTCTCGGCTCTAGGGTGACTTCCTGGGTCTCCTTCTCGGGCTCTAGGGTGACTTCCTGGGTCTCCTTCTCGGCTCTAGGGTGACTTCCTGGGTCTCCTCGGGCTCTTGACTTCCTGGGGCTCTCTAGGTGACTTCCTGGTCTCCCTCGGCTCTAGGGTGACTTAGGGTGACTTGGGTCTCCTTCTCGGGCTCTAGGGTGACTTCCTGGGTCTCCTTCTCGGGCTCTAGGGTGACTTCCTGGGTCTCCTTCTCGGGCTCTAGGGTGACTTCCTGGGTCTCCTTCTCGGGCTCTGACTTCCTGGGTCTCCTTCTCGGCTCTAGGGTGACTTCCTGGTCTCCTTCTCGGGCTCTCTTCCTGGTCTCCTTCTCGGGCTCTAGGGTGACTTCCTGGGTCTCCTTCTCGGGCTCTAGGGTGACTTCCTGGGTCTCCTTCTCGGGCTCTAGGGTGACTTCCTGGGTCTCCTTCTCGGCTCTAGGGTGACTTCCTGGGTCTCCTTCTCGGGCTCTAGGGTGACTTCCTGGTCTCCTTCTCGGGCTCTAGGGTGACTTCCTGGTCTCCTTCTCGGGCTCCGACTTCCTGGGTCTCCTCTCGGGCTCTAGGGTGACTTCCTGGGTCTCCTTCTCGGGGGGGCGACTTCCTGGGTCTCCTTCTCGGGCTCTTGGACGACCCTGAAGTCGGCCGAGAAGACCATCCATATCGTCCCGGTAGGAACTGTTGGGGATGTTCTCATCTATCTCCCAAACAGTATAACATCAGTCCATATCTCACCTGAAATCATAAGATATGCGCTTCGTTATCTCCCATCCTCGTTCGCCAAAGTATGGATCACGAAGTCTTGGATAAACCCGTTTATTTTAGGGTTTGTAGAAAGAGTCTCTTCTATGTCTACTCTTTATTGTTGCTAAGCCTTGAGGGGTTACATACATCGCCGCTAGGGCATACATTTGACCGGTCATAGAAAACGGATTGCACATCGTTGCACGGGTATCACAAACATAATAATTGTTAGTCAATTTATACATAGGAACTTGTAGTGTTAATAGCATATATCATTTAGTGTATGTTAATACATAACACTTCCTTCCCCCTTATGGAAGATAAAAACAATTTTTGAGAATCCCAGATGCATATTGAATAAATACATAATATCACAAATATCACAATAGTTGACAATATCACAAATATTAGTATTACAACTGCCCCGAAGCATACAGTTAATACCATCACAATGGCTTGATTACACATAGATACAATTACATTTTTCCCGTAAGGATATAATTGTCAGCATACCTAGCCGGAAGTTTATTTCTGGTAGACCTTTGTGGTAACTCTCTCTTTTTAGGTATATCAGAGGCATATTCTCCTGATCTACTTTACTTCCTTCTTTTCCTGCTGTATTGATTGATCTTGCTGCACAGAAGGAATTATGATTACACCCTTCTTTAGATGTGATAACTTCAATTGATCAATGTGCCTTTCATCTCTCGACCATCCTCATCTTTTACTATGTAATGCAATTACCTAGCTTTTGTACAACTTGTCCTTCAAACCATTTTTCTTCTGAAGAAGTATATGATCTTATCAATACTTTATCTCCAATGTTAAATTCTCTATAGTCCTTCACAGTCTCGGTTTTACTCTTTTGTTCTACAGCTAATTTTGGTGTCATTGCATCTAACCTACATCTCACCCTCCTCCCCATCAACAGAAACGAAGGTGAACAACCTGTGGTTGCATGAGGAGTGGTTCTATATGATAATAGGAACCTGTTTATGTTAGCGGTGAGACCAGATCTGCTACTGCCTCTACATTTCATGTTAGACTTGAACGTCTGTACAAATCTTTCTGCCTCACCATTCGTTGCGGGATGATATGGAGCACTACGAATGTGTTTGATGTTGTTCCCCCTACAAAAACTATCAAACTCACTTGAAACAAACTGAGGTCCGTTATCCGACACAATTTGCTCAGGAATACCATGTGTTGCGAATAGGGACATGAGCACTCTCACGGTGCTATATGCAGTTGTAGAGGTCATTGGTATAACTTCAGGCCACTTACTGAATGAGTCAACTACAATCAAGAAAGTGTGACCTCGAAAAGGACCTGCAAATCAATGTGTACTCTCTGCCATGGAGTACTAGGTGTTTCCCAAGGGTGTGTCTCTTGTGAGAAAGCCCTCTGCAGATTTTGTGCAACCTGCAGTTGTGGATTTACAGTTACTTTATAATCTCCACAGAGTCTTACACTGCCATCTCTTTTTGCTATTGGTACTAAAGGTGTACCCCAATTTGAATAATTAACCTTCTCCCAGGTTCCTTCAGCCTCCAATCTGCGAATCTCTTGTTCTACAGCAGGCTTCAATGCAAACGGAATTTTCCTGGGAGACATGAACTTCGGAGCTGCCTCTGGTTGCAGTGCTAATGAGGCTTGGCTATTTGCTACTGTACCTATACCCTCAGAGAAAACTTCAGGGTATAGTGGTATGATCTCATTTATGGATGATAATTTTCTTATGTTTACCTTGGATACTTTCTCAAACACCTTTGGCCAATTAAAGTTAATTTGGGATAACCATTGCAATCCTAAAAGACATTCGTCTCTCTCTTTCACAACATATAAAGGTAAATCTTCATGCACCTGATCTTCATACTTTACCATTACTTTAGCCATACCCTTTACGGTCAACCCATGTGACCCATATGTCTGCAGTCCTTTATCTGCTGGCTGCATCTTAATACCAGGAATTGTCTTAGCTATATACTCCGGCAAGATAGTAACATCTGCCCCTGTATCTAGCTGCATTACTACTGGTTTGCCATTTAATTGAACATCTATATATATTCTTTTCTTTCTACCCTCAATATACTTAATGGAAAATACCCAATCTTTGTCTGAATCAAAGTCAGACTCTTGTGTGTCCCCAGTCTTATATACTACATTCCTTGACCTCTGATTTCTCTTATTTGTACAAACTTGAGCAAAATGGTTCCATTTTTTACAGTTATTGCACTGCTTACCCATAGCTGGACATTTATCAGTATCCTTAGCTCTATGGTTTTCCCTACCGCACCTACGGCAGCCCTGTGCACTAGGATATCTCTGATCTGATGTCCTTGGCTTATTTCTTGGAGGTAACTCACCTGGTCTGTTCCTCTGTACAGAAACTGGTAGCCTTCTACCCTTATGTTCCTGTACCTTACTCACAAACTCTTTAGTTTCATAGGAATCAGCCTGTGACTTTGAGTCTTCTCTCATCCTAGCAAATTCCATCAGTTTATTTAGAGTTAAGGGACCTGCTTCTAATATTCTTTCTCTAAATTTGCGGTCTGGCGTGAGAAGTAAAATGGTCTCTATGATTCTTTCCTCTAATACAGAATCAGAAAATTCACACAAGTAGCTGCTTGCTTTAACCTTGTCACCCAAGAGTCTATCTTCTCATCATGCCTTGGCTACAACTTCCAAATTTAAATCTCTCATAATACTTATTTACCTTGGGCGAAAAATGCTGGTTCAGTGCACTGACCATCGCCTCATATGTGTTTAAACTACTATAATTAGGAAATAGTTTACATATCTCTTTAGTTTGAATACCCATGTGATGTCTAAGATACTGTAATTTCCTATCAGAATCGTTTACTTGTAACACTGCTAAATAATCCTCAAAAGCTTCTAACCATTGCTTCCACCTGACACCGACCTGATGTGGTTCACCTTCGGGAGAAAAAATCTCCACTGTGGCATACATCGGTGTTCCAGAGGCCATTTTGTCAAACTAGGGCACGTTCGGTTGGGCGAGTCCACTTGATCCGTGGCGGGGGAGTCCGCGCTCGGCTGCTTGGGGTATCTAGGCCACCACGATCGCCGATAGATCTGCGGTCTTGAAATCGCCGCTGCGTGGATTGTTTCGCTCTCGTCGCCAATGTTGGGGATGTTCTCATCTATCTCCCAAACAGTATAACATCAGTTCATATCTCACCTGAAATCATAAGATATGCGCTTCGTTATCTCCCATCCTCGTTCGCCAAAGTAGGGATCACGAAGTCTTGGATAAACCCGTTTAATGTAGGGTTTGTAGAAAGAGTCTCTTCTATGTCTACTCTTTATTGTTGCTAAGCCTTGAGGGGTTACATACATCGCCGCTAGGGCATACATTTGACCGGTCATAGAAAACGGATTGCACATCGTTGCACGGGTATCACAAACATAATAATTGTTAGTCAATTTATACATAGGAACTTATAGTGTTAATAGCATATATCATTTAGTGTATGTTAATATATAACAGGAACGGACCTCTTGGGCGACTTCCTGGGGGCTCTGTACTTCCTGGGTCTCCTAGGGCTCTGACTTCCTGGGTCTCCTTCTCGGGCTCTCTCTCTCTCCTTCTCGGGCTCTTAGGTGACTTCCTGGGTCTCCTTCGGGCTCTAGGGTGACTTCCTGGTCTCCTTCTCGGGCTCTAGGTGACTTTGGGTCTCCTTCTCGGGCTCTAGGGTGACTTCCTGGTCTCCTTCTCGGGAGGGTGACTTCCTGGGTCTCCTTCTCGGCTCTAGGGCGACTTGGGTCTCCTTCTCGGGCTCTCTGACTTCCGGGTCTCCTCTCGGGCTCTAGGGGTGACTTCCTGGGCTCCTTCTCGGGCTCTAGGGTGACTTCCTGGGTCTCCTTCTCGGGCTCTAGGGACTTGTCTCCTTCTCGGCTCTTGACTTCCCGGTCTCCTTCTCGGGCTCTAGGGTGACTTCCTGGTCTCCTTCTCGGGCTCTAGGGTGACTTCCTGGGTCTCCTTCTCGGCTCTAGGGTGACTTGTCTCCTTCTCGGGCTCTAGGGTGACTTCCTGGGTCTCCTTCTCGGGCTCTAGGGTGACTTCCTGGGTCTCCTTCTCGGGCTCTAGGGTGACTTCCTGGTCTCCTTCCGGGCTCGGACTTCCTGGGTCTCCTTCTTGGCTCTTGGCGACTTTCCTGGGTCTCCTTCTCGGTCTCTAGGGCGACTTCCTGGGTCTCCTTCTCGGGCTCTTGGACGACCCTGAAGTCGGCCGAGAAGACCATCCATATCGTCCCGGTAGGAACTGTTGGGGATGTTCTCATCTATCTCCCAAACAGTATAACATCAGTCCATATCTCACCTGAAATCATAAGATATGCGCTTCGTTATCTCCCATCCTCGTTCGCCAAAGTATGGATCACGTAGTCTTGGATAAACCCGTTTATTTTAGGGTTTGTAGAAAGAGTCTCTTCTATGTCTACTCTTTATTGTTGCTAAGCCTTGAGGGGTTACATATATCACCGATAGGGTATACATTTGACCGGTCATAGAAAACGGATTGCACATCGTTGCACGGGTATCACAAACATAATAATTGTTAGTCAATTTATACATAGGAACTTATAGTGTTAATAGCATATATCATTTAGTGTATGTTAATATATAACAGGAACGGTATGTATGACCTCTTGGGCGACTTCCTGGGTCTCCATCTCGGGCTCTAGGGTTACTTCCTGGGTCTCCTTCTCGGGCTCTTGGGCGACTTCCTGGGTCTCTTTCTCGGGCTCTAGGCGACTTCCTGGGTCTCCTTCTCGGGCTCTTGGGCGACTTCCTGGGTCTCCTTCTCGGGCTCTAGGGCGACTCTATGGGTCTCCTTCTCGGGCTCTCGGGCGACTTCCTGGGTCTCCTTCTCGGGCTCTTGGGCGACTTCCTGGGTCTCCTTCTCGGCCTCTTGGGCGACTTCCTGGGTCTCCTCGGGCTCTAGGGTGACTTCCTGGGTCTCCTTCTCGGGATCTGGGCGACTCCTGGTCTCCTTCTCGGGCTCTAGGGTGACTTCCTGGGTCTCCTTCTCGGGCTCTAGGGTGACTTCCTGGGTCTCCTTCTCGGGCTCTAGGGTGACTTCTTGGGTCTCCTTCTCGGGCTCTAGGGTGACTTCCTGGGTCTCTTTCTCGGGCTCTAGAGTGACTTCCTGGGTCCTTTCGGGCTCTAGGGTGACTCCTGGGTCTCCTTCTCGGGCGGTGACTTCCTGGGTTCCTTCTAGGGCTCTAGGGTGACTTTGGGTCTCCTTCTCGGGCTCTAGGGTGACTTCTGGGCTCTAGGGTGACTCCTGGGTCTCCTTCTCGGGCTCTAGGGTGACTTCCCGGGTCTCCTTCTCGGGCTCTAGGGTGACTTCCTGGGTCTCCTTCTCGGGCTCTTCGGGACTTCCTGGGTCTCCTTCTCGGGCTCTAGGGTGACTTCCTGGGTCTCCTTCTCGGCTCTAGGGTGACTTCCTGGGTCTCCTTCTCGGGCTCTAGGGGACTTCTCCTCTAGGGTTCCTGGGTCTCCTTCTCGGGCTCTAGGGTGACTTCCTGGTCTCCTTCTCGGGCTCGGTGACTTCCTGGGTCTCCTTCTCGGGCTCTGGGTGACTTCCTGGGTCTCCTTCTCGGCTCTCTTCCTGGGTCTCTTCTCGGGCTCTAGGGTGACTTCCTGGGTCTCCTTCTCGGCTCTAGGTGACTTCCTGGTCCTTCTCGGGCTCTAGGTGACTTTCCTGGGTCTCCTTCTCGGCTCTAGGGTGACTTCTGGGTCTCCTTCTCGACTTCCTGGGTCTCCTTCTCGGCTCTCTTCCTGTCCTTCTCTCTAGGCTGGGGCGACTTCCTTGGTCTCCTTCTCGGCTCTAGGGTGACTTCCCGGGTCTCTTCTCGGGCTCTAGGGTGACTTCCTGGGTCTCCTTCTCGGGCTCTAGGGACTCCTGGGACTTGACTTCCTGGGTCTCCTTCTCGGGCTCTAGGGTGACTTCCTGGGTCTCCTTCTCGGGCTCTAGGGTGACTTCCTGGGTCTCCTTCTCGGGCTCTAGGTGACTTCCTGGGTCTCCTTCTCGGCTCTAGGGTGACTTCCTGGTCTCCTTCTCGGGCTCTAGGGTGACTTGGTCTCCTTCTCGGGCTCTAGGGTGACTTCCTGGGTCTCCTTCTCGGGCTCTAGGGTGAGGTCTCCTTCTCGGCTCTAGGGTGACTTCCTGGGTCTCCTTCTCGGGCTCTAGGGTGACTTCCTGGGTCTCCTTCTCGGCTCTAGGGTGACTTCCTGGGTCTCCTTCTCGGGCTCTAGGGTGACTTCCTGGTCTCCTTCTCGGGCTCTAGGGTGACTTCCTAGGTCTCCTCGGGCTCTAGGGTGACTTCCTGGGTCTCCTTCTCGGGCTCGGCTCCGAGGAGACCCAGGAAGTCACCCTAGAGCCCGAGAAGGAGACCCAGGAAGTGTCTATATATGTACACACACACACACACACCACACACACACACACACACACACTATTATTATATATATATATATATATATATATATATATATATATATATATATATATATGTATGTATATATATAATATATCTATCTATCTATATGTATATATATATATATATATATATATATATATATATATATATATATATATATATATATATATATTCGTATGTATTATATATATATATATATATATATATATATATTATATATATATATATATATATATTATATATATATATATATATATATACATATATGCATATAATCACACACACATGATGATAGTAGTGATAAAGACAATGGTGATAATAGTAATAATAATATTAATAATGATAATGATAATAATAATAATAATAATGATAAGAATAACAACAATAATGATGATAATAATAGTTATAATGATGATGATAATAATGATAATAACAGTAATAATAATAACAATAATAATAATGATAATAAAAATCATAATAATAACGATGATACAAATGAGGATAGTAATGATAATGAAAATAATAATGATAATCATATATATGGTAATGATAATAACAAGGATGATAATCATTATCATCATCATAATGGGAATGATAATGATAATGATAATAATAGTAATAATAGAAATGAAAAAATGATATTAGTATAATGATAGGAATAATGATAATAGCAATAATGCTTATGATAACAACAATAAGAAATCGAAAAATGATAGTTATAGCATAAACAGTTAGATGGTATGGTGAAAAAATAATGATATTAATCACAATGGTAATGTTAATTTCAGTCTGAGCAATCGTGGTAATAATACAATAGGGTGAACCGTACTCATGTTGACAAGTGTAGAAAAGGTATGAATGAGAATGAATATCTTCGTCAGATCTCATTCATACATTTTCTACAATAGCACAATTATTCTCATTCTCCTAGTTCACGATCTTCTTAATCTAGACAACCGATATTAAGAAAAAAATCGCTCTCGTCATTACTAATATCAAGATGATAAAGACAACATAGATGTTTACAGTAATATTAATAATAGGGATGATGATAATGTTTTATCGTTCTCAGAAAACAGACGTCAGAGATATGAGCGATTGAAGCAAGGTATCACAGATCCAGCATCTCCTTTCCCGTTGCCACTCCAAAGAGCTGCTTCCATTGAGCCGAAGGGGGCACAATGAGGGGAGAGGAGATGAGGGGAGAGGGGATGAGGGGGGAGGGGGAGATAAGTGAGTAAGAGGGGTGGGTGAGGGAGGAAGGAAGATGGAGTAGGAGACAGAAGGTGAAGGGTGGTGGAGGCAAGGGAGGAAAGAAGGAAGGTGAGTAATGGTGGTGAGAGGAGAGGAGAGATGAGAAACACATTTGAATGAAGGGAAAGGGGAGAGGAAGTATTGGAACAGGGAAAAGGGGAGTCAATATATGGAGGAAGGGTAAAGGGGAGATGAGATGAGGAAGGGAGAAGAGAGGAGTGCAGGTGAGAGAAGAGGAGGTGAGGAGAGGAGAAGAGCAAAGGTGAGAGAAGATAGAAAAAAACAGGAGAGGGGAGGGGAGAGGGGAGACGCGGTAAGAAAAGGATACAGGAGATGAGGGAGTAGAAGGGAAGCAAACGGAGAGAGGCAAAAGAGACGCAGAGGCAAGGGACACCAACGCTCTAATTCCTCCTCTGTGATCGCCTGGAGGAGATATTTATTACAGGAAGTCTTACGTTTTCATTTCTCGGCCTCGGGGCTAAGAGCTGGTCGCGTCGAGTCAATAACATTGCTGCATTAATGGTATTGTCTCAGCATATCTTGAGGCGAACAGAACTCTTCCTGTGAATATTACAGCTCTGAACTCGAGTTACATCGTCAGGTGTTCCCGTCTGTTCTGTGATTTTAGACAGATAAATGTTCTGATAAGTGAATCTGTGGCCAACGTGCGCAGATAAGATACACTTTCCTGTGACCTTAGAGAAATGTTTTACTGATAAGACATTCATTGATTGAAATTCGAGTTTCGTTTCGAGTGTTTCATCTGTCTGTGATTTTAAACAGTCATATGTTTTATTAGCAAGGGTAAATGGAGCTAATATGCTTGAATAAACAATTCAGATATTACAGCTTTGAACGTGCGTTTCATCCTCAGATGTATGATATTAAATGATCGGGACTGTGCATCACGCCGAAATAGGCACTTAATCAACATCAAAATTGCTATTATCATTACTATCATTATTGCTATTACCATTATCATTATTTTTATTATATTATCATAAGTAGTATTAGTATTAATCGTTATCGCCATTGTGATTATTTATCATTCCGTTATTATCATAATTATTATTATTGTTGTTGTTGTTGTTGTTACTGCTATAATTATTATCAAAATCATTATAGCTATTATCATTAATATTAGCATTATTATCATTATCATTTGTTATGATTATTTTTCATTATTCTTATCACCGTTATTCATCATCATTATTATGATCATTATCATCATTATTATTATTGTTATCATCATTATTATTATCTATTATTATTATTACAATGATTGTTGTCTAGTAGCAGTAGTGGTAGTAGTAGTAGTATCATTATTGTTATCTTTATGATCATTATTACTAATATTATCATTACTGTTATTCGTCATATTATCATCATTATCATAAATATCATCATCGTTATCTATAACTATTACTATTAGTATCAATATCATTATCATCATTATCATCATTATCACTTTTACTATCAATTCTATTATTACTAT
>NW_020872779.1:59888-62388 GCF_003789085.1 Penaeus vannamei | reverse complement strand
GTATTGCTTGTATTACCATTATCATCATTATCATTATTAAAGTTATTACTATCATTATAATCATTGTCACTGCTATCAACATAATCACTATCATTATCGTTAATATTCTTGTTATTATCATGATTAACATTATTGACCTTATAGTCATTACCATTAATATCAGTAATAGTAATGATATTGATGTTACTCTTGATATTATCATTATCATTATCAATTTCATTGTTAGAATTTTCATCATTGTAATTGTTTTTGTTATCAGGATCATTGTCATAATCATTGTTATCATTTATCATTATTATCATCATTGATGTTATTATTATTATTATTATTATTATTATTTTTATTATTATCATTATTATTATTATTATTGTTATTACCATCATTGTTGTTGATGCTGTTGTTGTTGTTGTTACTATTATTATTTTATTATTGTTATTATTATTATAATAGTTGTTGTTACTATTATTATCATCATTATTGTATATTTATTATTATCATTATTATTATTATTATTATCATTACTGCTACTACTACTATCATTATTATCATTATTGTTATTATCGTTATTATCATTACCACTATTATCGTTACAATCATTATTATTCATCTTATTATCATTGTTATCATTATTGTCATTATTTACATCATTATTATCATTTTCATTATCATTTTTCTCATTATTATTATCACAATTATTACTATAATCATTTTATTATCATTGTCATTATTACCACCATCACCTTTATTATCATTGTCATCATTATCATTATTATTATCATCATTATCATCATCATTATCATCATCATTATTTTTATCGTTATTATTATTCATAATATCCTTATTTTCGTTTATATCATTATTATTATCGTTATCAGTGTTATTATTATTGTTATTATCATTATTATTATCATTATCATTAATATCACTATCGATGTTAGTATTAGAATTCGTATCATTAACAAAATTATCATCATCATTATCATTTTCATTATCATCATTATCGTCATTGCCGTCACCGTCGCTATCATTATTTTCATCATTATTTTTGTTTACTACCATAATGGTCATGTTCATAATCATTATCATAATGATCATGGTCATTATCATAATGATCATGGTCATTATCATAATGATCATAATCATTATCATAATGATCATAATCGCTATCATAATGATCATAATCATTATCATAATGATCATAATCATTATCATAATGATCATAATCGTTATCATAATGATCATAATCATTATCATAATGATCATAATCATTATCATAATGATCTTTATATCTTTATATATCTATATCTTTATATATTTATATATTATATTTTATATATTTATATCTTTAATATATTTATATTTATATATTTATATCTTATATCATTTTTTAATCATTAATATTTTCATCAATATTATTATCATTATCATTATTATTATTTACATTATTATTATCATCATTATCGTCATTATTTTTATCCTTTTTATCATTGTTAATATTATTGTCATTATTATTATTATTATTATTATTATTATTATTATTATTATTATTATTATTATTATTATTATTATTATTATTATTATCATTATTATCATCATCATCATCATCATAATCATCCTCATTATTATTACTATTGTTATTACCATCATTATCATTATTATTGTTATTATCTTTTATTCTTACAGTTATTGTCATTATCATCATCATTATCATCATCAGATCCATCAGATCCGTCATCATTATCGTTGTCAGTTTTATAATCTTTACTATCATTATCATCACCATTATTATCATTGTCAATATTATCGTTATCATTATTATCATCATTAATTGTTATTATTTTTAATACTATTAGCATTATCATTATCACCATTATTATTATTATTATTGTTGTTATCATTATTATCATTATCATTATTATTATCATTATCATATTATTATCAATTTTCATCTAATTGTTATTATCATTGTTATTATCATTTATTATCATTATATTATCATTATTATATTTTTTTTATTATTATGATTATTATCATTATCATTATCATCATCATTATCATTATAATCATTATTATTATTACTATTTTTACTATTATTATCATTATCATTATCATAATTATTATAATTATTATTTTTACTATTGTTATTATTATTATTATCATCACCATCACCATTATTATTATTATCATCATCATCCTTTTTTATCATTATTATTACTATCATCACATCACCATTTGCATCATTATGATGATCATCATCTTCATCATCATTATCATCTCCATTACTATCATCCGTGTGTCTTATAATCCTCAATATATTTGCGTGTTTACTGTACATATACGTAAATGCATGCGTTTCTTCTGTGTGTACGTACATGCATGCGTTTCCTTTGTGTGTATGTACATTGTGTTTTGCACACACACACACGCGCGCGCACACACACACACACACACACACACACACACACACACACACACACACACACACACACACACCACACAC
>NW_020872779.1:39888-42388 GCF_003789085.1 Penaeus vannamei | reverse complement strand
ATTATTATTATGATTATTATTATTATCATATATATATTATTATTATTATTATTATTATTATTATTATTATTATTATTATTATTATTAGCATTAGCATTAGCATTAGCATTAGCATTAGTATTAGCATTATTATCATCATTATTATCATCATTATCATTATTAATCACATTATTATTATTTATCCTCATCATCATCATCATTATAATCATCATCTTATCATTATTATCATTATCATCATCATCATTTTTTATATTGTCGCTGTTATTATCATCATCATTATTATTACTATTGTTATTATTATCACTATCATTAGTATTATCATCATTATTCTAATCATTATCATTACCATCATTATTATCATTATTACAACTACTATCATCATCATAATTGCCGTCATCATTATCATAATTCTTACGTAATTGTTAATGTTACTATTATCATTCCAATTACTGCCATTATCACTATTATCATTACTATCATTATGATCATAATAATTATCATCATAATTATTATTACTGTTTGTATTGTTATTATCTTTATTATTAATATTATTATTATATTATTATTACTATCTTATTATTATTATTATTATATTATTATTATTATATTATTATTATTATTATTATTATTATTATTATTATTATTATTATTATTTATTATTATTATTATTATTATTATTATTATTATTATTATTATTATTATTATTATTATTATTATTATCATTATTATCATTATTATTATTATCATTATTATTATTATCATTATCATCGTTATCATCGTCATTACTATTATTATCATCATCATTACTATTATTCCATCATCATTTCCCTAATCATTATTATCATTATCATCGCTATTCTTGACATGATTATCATTATTATTGTCATTATCATAATCATTATTTCATTCATCATTAACATCATTATTATTGTCATATTGTCATTATCATTATTGCCATTGCTATTATTGTTATTATCATTGCTATTATTATCAATTTATCATCACTCTATCCATCATTTACATATTATCACCACTATCATCTTCATTGCTATTAGCATAATCATTCTTATCATTTTTATTATTGTTATTGCTATTATTATTATCATTATTATTATCATTATTATTGTTGTTGTTGTTGTTGTTGCCTTTATTATTCTTATCAATATTATCCTCATTAATATTATGAATATTATCATTGCTATTATAGATGTTTTTATCATCATCATCGTCCATATTTTCATCAACTTTATCGTTATTATTGTTATCATCATTATCGTTATCATAATTAGTTTCGTTATTTTCATTGTTACTGTTATTATCATTGACATTATCATTGTTACTGTTATTGCTAATATCATTATCATCCTCATCATCATCACGAACAGTTATCATTATCATTACTATTATCTGTATTGCAATTGTTAATATTATTACCATTATCATTATCATTGCAGTAGAAGTAGCATCATTTTTATCATTTTTATTTTTCATGTGTTATTTTTCACTGACTTCCTTATCATCATTATAATTATCATTTTCATTATCATCTTTATCATCATTATCATCTTTATCATCATTATCATAATTAATATAACAATTATCGTTATCATTATAGTTATTGCTATTGTTATCATTGCTATCATTATCATCATCATTATATCATTTAATACCATTATCATTATTATTATTATTATTTTTATTATTATTATTATTATTATCATCATCATTACTATCGTTATCATCATCATCATTATCTTTATCATTATCATTGTTATCATTATTACTATTATCACTATAATTAGTTGCCGTATCATTATTGTTGTTGTGTTTATCATCATTATCATCCTTTTCATGAACAAAATTATTGTAATAATCATAATATCATCGTTATTATCATCATTAGCATTTCTATCACAATCAATATCATTATCATCTTCATTTCTGTCATCATTATTATCATTATTATCATTATTGTGAAAGCCGTTGTCATCGTCGTAAATCATATATTATATCATTATCATCACAAGGCGTCATATTCACCAATACTATTTTTATTATCATTAGCATCATCAAACTATCTTCAGTATCGTCATTATCATTATTTGTTATTCTCATTAATTGCTATCAATTCTATTACAACTACTACAACTATTAACTAGTATTACTTTTCTATTGCTTTTACTACACATTACTTTACTACCTATACTACTATTACTTAACAATATTAAGATAAAATTTTTAGCATTGTTATCACTAATATATAAAGTCATTCAGAATTTTTTTGCAAATTATTCATTCATTTATTATGTTATTCGACATAGCCAAGGTGTTATTGTTAGAAGCAGATTTTATTCTAGTGCCCAGGAACATTAAGTGTATCTCTTTAATCATTTAAACAAAACGTTCCAAGTAAATTTCATATTCTGTCCTTGTTTCTGAAGAATATTGCAGCCGCACGTGTCAAGCCCAGTATCTCCGCCAGGCTGATTTGCAGAAGCAC
>NW_020872779.1:10000-17500 GCF_003789085.1 Penaeus vannamei | reverse complement strand
GAGGGGGGGGGGAGTTTTGGGTGGAGTTTGGAAGTTGGGGGGAGTGGGAGTTGGGGGGAGGGGAGGGAGGGGGGTTAGGGGGGAGTTGGAGGGGAAGGGGGAGGGAGAGTGTGTAGGGGAGGTTGGGGGGAGGGGAGGGAGGGGGACGAGGGAAGAGGATGGGGAGGGTAGGGGGTAAGTGCGTAGGTGAGGTGAGGGTGTGTGCGTGTGGGTTGTGTTGGTTAGAGGGTGTTATACATTAATTATTCTATTTTTGTAAGTGGTATCCTTTTGTTTTAATTTTCTTAATAATTATTATTATTTTCATTATCATTATTATTGGTTTCTTGTGCGTTGGTATTTTTAATTTCTCTCCTTCTGTTTCATTTTTTATCCTTTTTAATTTGCTCTCTTATTGTCGCCTTTTTTCTTTTCTTTGTTTTATTGATATATATTTTTTTCGCACTCTAGACCCTCCTTTTTTGTTACTGTTTTTTTTCTTTCTTTTTTTCCCGTCACTCTCCTCTTTCTTCTCCCTCCCTCCTCTTTCTCTCTAACTCACTTCACTATTCATTCCTCTCTCTCTCTCTCTCTATCGATCTCTCTCCTTCTCACTCTTCTCCTCCCCTTACTCTCTCATTCGTCATTTCTCTTACCTGCCTCCTCTACCCCCCCCCTCTCCTCTTCCCTAACTCCCCTCTCTCTCTCTCTCTTCCCCCTCCTCTCTAACCCCCTTCTCCCGCCTCCTCTCTCTCCCCACCCCCTCTCTCTCTCTCTCTTCCCTTCCTCTCTCTTTACGTCCCCTCTCGCTCTCTCTCTCTCTTCCACGGAGGTCACTGAGGGGCAGGTTGAATGACATCAGCAAGTTCAGCGAAGGACAGAGAAACGTGACACAATTAAGAGAGATAAAGGGTCGGATTGCAACACGTTCTGACATGTTTATGGGCTGTCGGAGTTCTATAGGGAGGGACAGTGTTGGAGAAGGGTTCCAGACACACACACAACACATACATACGGGTCGTGCGTCGGCGTGTGTGTGTGTGTGTGTGTGTGTGTGTGTGTGTGTGTGTGTGTGGTGTGGTGTGTGGTTGTGTGTGTGTGTGTGTGTGGTGTGTGTGTGTGTGTGTTGTGTGTGTGTGAGTGTATGTGTGTGTGTTGTATGAATATATACATTGTATAATACATACAGAGAGGAGGAGACAGAGAGAGAGAGAGAGAGAGAGAGAGAAGAGAGAGAGAGAGAAGAGAGAGAGAGAGAGAGAGAGAGAGAGAGAAGAGAGAGAAAGAATAAACAGACAGATATAGACTTATAAAAGCAATACCGCATTTCTCCCCATGCCACAGACCAAATGGTTCACATACACTTCTAGTCGATGACACACTCTGAACATATTCCTTTTGACTTCGTGAACCCCTTAGCTAATTGATCTGTGAATAAAGTACATTAAATGATAGATCCTTATTATACATTAGAATCAGAATCAGAAGTCCTAAGTGTAAACACATAAACAAACAAAAAAGTAAACAAGGTCATGAATTTGGTTTCCATGACAACGAAAAACACGTATTATTTACCTTTATATTCCCCTGTACAAAATCCCATTGGAATATATGCATCTAGGTGTAATGTTCCTGTACTAAGATGTATTTTCCTTTTCCTGTTTACGTTTTCCTTCTTCCTCTCTCCTTCTCTGAATTACTTTCTCCGCTGATTGTATTTTTTTAGGAAAACTACTTCCGGTGTTGTTGAAGTCTCCGTGTATCTTCTCTCTTGTGTCTTTCTTTTTATACTCATTTCATTTATTTCATTTGCGAGAGCCAATGTCTGTTCACACGCCCTGTTGAGAGATCTAAAGAAAATGAATTCGTTTCTCTACAGCTGTCATTGGTAAAAGGGCGAGGGGGGTGGGGTGTTCCATTACGTTGTTTTACATAAGGGTCGTTATCCTGGGCTTTACTATGGCCGAAAGGACCCTAACAGTCGTTGTCGGAACATTGCTGGTTTTTTCCCGAGTTCCAACGTGTTTTTAACGTGTTTTTTTTCTTTTTATGTGTGTGTGTGTGGGGGGGGGGTTAGAGGTACCATAACACAAATCTACTTTATCTAATAGGATAATTTCCTGTCCTGATTCGAGGAGACAAAAGAAAAAAAAAAAAGAAAAGATAAAAGAGTATACATGTGTATCATGTGTGATTTTACCATTTTAGCCCCTTTGCCAAAGGGCCATAAAGAACAGAATTGCGAACCACGACGCAAATGTCTGTCTCGCCTGTAGAATTGGCAGCCATAACGCATCTCATTATTCTCCCTCCCTTTTTCCCTCTTTATTGCTATTTTCTCTTTCGTTTATTAGATTTCCCTACGGTGCATTATCCCTTCTCTTGCCCCCATGCACGCAAGACCTCTATAAGATCCCCTTCCCCTTTATAAAGTATAGGATTTTCGACTTTGTGGTGGTGTTGTCCCTGAAGAAACCGATTTAAGACGCTTGGGTTTTGTGGTTAAATTGGAACGTCTTGGGATGAACAACCGAGGAGTCCTCTATTTCTCTCTCTTCTCTTCTCTCTCTCTCTCTCTCTCTCTCTCTCTCTCTCTCTCTCTCTCTCTCTCTCTCTCTCTCTCTCTCTCTCTCTCTCTCTCTCCTCTCTCTCTCTCTCTCTCTCTCTCTCTCTCTCTCTTCTCTCTCTCTCTCTCTCTCTCTCTCTCTCTCTCTCTCTCTCTCTCTCTCTCTCTCTCTCTCTCTCTCTCTCTCTCTCTCTCTCTCTCTCTCTCTCTCTCTCTCTCTCTCTCTCTCTCTCCTCTCTCTCTCTCTCTCTCTCTCTCTCTCTCTTCTCTCTCTCTCTCTCTCTCTCTCTCTCTCTCTCTCTCTCTCTCTCTCTCTCTCTCTCTCTCTCTCTCTCTCTCTCTCTCTCTCTCTCTCTCTCTCTCTCTCTCTCTCTCTCTCTCTCTCTCTCTCTTCTCTCTCTCTCTCTCTCTCTCCTCTTTGTTTCTGTTTTTTTTCCCTAACACGCCATAGATTTCATAATATTATCAGTGCGGCATAATTTTTTTTCTTAACAAAATTATAAATTTTTCTTGGTTTGTCACAGCGGAATCTGTTCATGCATAATGTCTGTGTCTTTAATAGTAGATATAAATATATCTCTTTTTCCTTTCGCTCCGACTATGTGTTGTAACTGTTTATTATATCTTTATACAAAAATATTTATAAGGTATATACATAGATGCGTATATATATATATATATATATATATATATATATATATATATATATTATATTAATATATATATTATATATATATATATATATATATATATATATAATATAATATATATATATATATATTATATATATATATATATATATATATATATATATGTATATATATTATATATATATAATATATATATATATAATATTATATATATATATATATATATATATATATATATATATATATATATATATATATATATATATATATATATATATATATATATATATATATATATATATATATATATATATATATATATATATATATGTATACACACACACACACACACACACACACACACACACACACACACACACACACACACACACACACACACACACACACACGCTCGCGCGCGCGCATATATATTTATGCTCATATATACATCATATATCTGACACAGTCATTAATATACGGTGTGTAACATTAGCACAAAATATATCAAACCACTCATCTTATCCATCCATCTCCATCCACTCGTTTCAGAAAAGTCCAAACAAGAAGAAAAACGGTACAAAACGAAGTGAAATGAACTCCCAAGACATTGAAAGCCCTACGACCTTTTGCTGAACGAAAATCATCCCAGAGGAGCGTTGTTTTATCATACTTTTCGTCAGTCTAGAAATGCGAAGACGCCGCTGCCTCTTCGGCCACCCGCAGAGTGCAGTATGAGGCGCGAGGTTAATAGCTGAGTATGAGTGAAATACTTGCAAGCACGGCGTCTGTACAGATAGATACGTTCACTCATTCATATATACATGCAGTTACATGCATATCTATTAACTCGCAGAGAGAGAGAGAGAGAGAGGAGGAGGGAGGGAGGGAGGGAGGGAGGGAGGAGGGAGGAGAGAGAGAGAGGAGAGAGAGAGAGAGAGAGAGAGAGAGAGAGAGAGAGAGAGAGAGGAGAGAGAGAGAGAGAGAGAGAGAGAGAGAGAGAGAGAGAGAGAGAGAAGAGAGAGAGATAGAGAGAGAAGGAGAACAATAAATAGATAAATAGATACACAAACCGACAGAAAAATACAGATACGGACAGAAACAGAACAAACAAACACACACACACCCAAAACACACAACCACCCAACCAAATCCCCTTCCCCCCCCAAAAAAAAAAAAAAAACTTTCGATTCTTACTTTCCTCTCACTCCAGACGAGGTCACCGCTGCTAACCCCTTCCCCCTCCCCCCCACCCACTCCCTCTCCCCTACCTCCCCCAGGGTTTAAAGTAGACCGAAGCCCCCCTACACCCCCCTCCCCCACCTCCCCAGGGTTTAAAGTACGACGAACCCCCCCCTACCTACCCAGGGTAAAAAGTACCGAAGCCCCCCCCACCCACTCCCCCTCCCCTACCTCCCCCAGGATAAAAGTACGACCGAAAGCCCCCCCTACCCACTCTCCCTCCCCTACCTCCCCCAGGGTTTAAAGTACGACCGAAGCCCCCCTACCCACTCCCCCTCCCTACCTCCCCAGGGTAAAAGTACGACCGAAAGCCCCCCCTACCCACTCTCTACCCCCCCCGAGGCCCAAAAGTACACCAGCCCCTCCCCAACCCACTTACGACCGAAGCCCCCCCCCCACTCCCCTCCCCATACCTCCCCCAGGGTAAAAAGTACGACCGAAGCCCCCCCCTACCCACTCCCCTCCCTACCTCCCCCAGGTTAAAGTACGCCGAACCCCCCCCCCCCTACCCATACCTTCCCCCAGGGTAAGAGTACGACCGAAAGCCCCCCTACCCACTCCCCCCCCCATACCTCCCCCAGGCTAAAAGTACGACCGAAAGCCCCCCCTACCCACTCTCCCCTCCCCATACCTCCCCCAGGTAGAAGTACGACCGAAGCCCCCCCCTACCCACTCCCCCTCCCTACCTACCCCAGGGTTTTAAAGTCTACCGAAGCCCCCCTACCCACTCCCCCTCCCCTACCTCCGCCCAGGGTTTAAAGTACGTCCGAATAAGCCCCCCCCCCTACCACTCTCGCTCCCCATACCTCTCCCCAGACTAAAAGTACGACCGAAGCCGCCTCCCCCCCCCTGTCTGGAACGACCCCTTGGACAGAAGCCAGCCGCACGAACGAGCAGTGTTGAACGCCCACAAGAACTGGACAGGCATAAGCCAAAGAACAGAGAGATGGTAGGCGCTGCGGTGCTTCCTCCCCTCCCTCCCTCCGCTCCTCCCCCTTCCCTCCCTCCCTCTCTACCCTCCCTCCGCCCCCTCTCTTCTACCCCCTCCTTCTCCCCCCTTTCCCTCCCTCCTTCTTCTACTCTCCCCTTCCCTCCTCCTCTCTCTACCCTCCCCTCCCTCCCCTCCCTCCCCCCCCCTCTTCTCCCTCCCCCCCTTACCCTCCCTCCCTCCCGCTCCCTCCCCCTCCCTCCCCTTCCCTCTACCCTCCCCTTCCCTCCCTCTTCCTCGCACCTTCCTCCCCTACCCTCCCTCCCCCCCCCCCTCCCCTCCCTTTCCCTCCGGCTCCCTCCTTCCCTCCTCTACCCTCCCCTTTCGCCTCCTCCCCTCTTCTACCCTCCCCCTTCGCCCCGCACCTTCCCTTCCCCCCTTACCCTCCCCTTCCCTCCCTCCCCTCTTTCTACCCTCCCCTTCCCTCCGCTCCCTCCCTCCCCTCCTCTACCCTCCCCTTCCCTCCCTCCCCTCCCCTCCGCCCTCCCTCCCCTCTTCTACCCTCCCTTCCCTCTTCTACCCTCCCCTTCCTCCCTCCCTCTTCTACCCTCCCCTTCCCTCCCTCCCCTCTTCTACCCTCCCCTTCCCTCCCTCCCTCTTCTACCCTCCCCTTCCCTCCGCTCCCTCCTCTCCTGCCACCATGTAGGGGGAGAGGACCTTGGACAGGCCGTGCAGGTCGCTCGCCGCAGAAAAGAACTAGACTGAGTGTGTGTCCGAAGGTGGAAGTGTGTGGTGGGGCTTCGGGGCGTCTTCGTGAGTTTGGGGTGGAGAGAGGTGGATGAGGTGGAGAGGTGGAGGGGTTGAGGGTTGAGGTGGATGGGTTTGAGGAGGACGTGGATGGAGGAGGAGGTGATGAGGTGGAGGGGAAGGGAGGACGTGGATGGAGGAGGAGGTGGAGGGGTGGATAGGTGGATGAGTGGATAAGGTGGAGGGGTTGAGGTGGATGAGAGTGGTGGATGGTGAGGAGCAGGTGGATGAGGTGGGTGGGGGAGGAGGTGGTGGAGTGGGATGGGTTGAGGGGAAGGAGGAGGTGGATGGGTTTGAGGGAGGACGTGGATGGGAGAGGTGGATGGGTGGAGAGAGGAGGTGGATGAGAGAGGTGGATGGGATTGGATGGGTTGGGAGCAGGTGGATGAGGTGGGTGGGGGAGGAGGTGGACTCTGAGGGACGGAGGTGTAGAGGTGGATGGGTTGAGGAAGGAAATGGATGGGAGGGTGGATGAGGTGGATGGAGAGGGGAAAGGATGAAGAGGAGGTGGAGAGAGGAGGTGGATGAGGAGGTGGATGGTTGAGGAGCAGGTGAATGGGGAGGAAGGTGGATGGAGGTGGAAGGTTGGGAGGGGGAGAGGGTGGATGGTTGATGGGAGAGTGGATGAGGTGGATGGGAGAGGGGAAAGATGGAGAGAGGAGTGAGATGGGTTTGGAGGTGGAGGGAGAGGGGGAGATGGAGAGGAGGTGGATGGGTTGAGGGAGCAGGTGGATGAGGTGGATGGGAGAGGGGGAAAGATGGAGAGAGGAGGTGGATGGGTTGAGGGAGCAGGTGAATGAGGTGGGTGGGGGAGGAGGTGGAGGGTGGATGGGCTTGAGGGATGGGGAGGAAGTGGATGGGAGAAGGGGAAAGGGTGGAGGGAGGAGGTGGAAGGGTTAAAAGGGAGAAGTGGGGAAGATGGAAAGAGAGAGAGGAAGGGTAGAAGGGAAGGGAGGAAGGTGGAAGAGTAAAAATGGAAGGGAAGAGGAGATGGGAAGAGGGGGAGGAGTGGAAGAGGGAAGAAGGTGTTAACGGAATATATCTTAAGGAAATTGATAAAGATGGTGATTAAGAAGAGGAAAATGGAGTAGGGAGAGAGATAGAAGAAAGAGAAATAAAGGTGGATCAGGAAAGATGGAAAATATTGAAAGAAAAAGTGAGAGAAAATAGAGGAAAGACGGAAAGGAAAAGCTAATGGGAAATGAGAGGAAGAAAAGGAAGAAGAAGAAGAAGAAAAAAAAAGAATCGACGATAAAATCAGATAGAAAAAAAACAACGAAAGGGGAAAGACGAAGACGAAGAGAAATGCTTGTGCGACTTGTGCGACGAAG
>NW_020872779.1:0-7500 GCF_003789085.1 Penaeus vannamei | reverse complement strand
GCCCGGCTCGGTGGACTATCTCCACTCGTGGGCGCCGACCACCATTTGGGCGCTGGTGGCGATTTTGCTGCTCCCCCGCATGGCCATGGTCTGTGCGTCCTCGCAAAAGGCCAAGGCCATCTTCCTCGACCAGTTCGGCAACGCCAGGCCCCACCATGAGGTGTACCCGAGGCTGAAGGCCAACCTCGGCACCTTCGACATGCTGTACCTGAAGGCCGTCTGTATCGACGTCTGGGCCATGATCGTGCAGTTGATGGTGGTGCTGACGGTGAACCTGATCCTGCTGCCCGGGAAGGTCGTCCCGATCCTCAGGGACTACCCCTGGCACCGCGACGCGGAGAGCTACACTGACCCCATCTCCATCGCCTTCCCGTCCTTCCTCTAGTGCACGATCTCGCCAGAATCCCACCTGCAGGGCCTGCGCGGGAGCTACTACGGCTGCTACCACAGCATGGCCACCTTCTACCTGGGCCTGTTCTTCGTGGTAGCGATCGCCGTGCTGGCGCTCTTCGTCGTCACCTTCCTGCACATGCTGTACCTGGTGGTGTACCTGCCGACCCCTTGGGGGCGCCGCCACCTCATCAACAGGGGCAGAGTCCACGACCACGTCAACGGCCTGCCCCTGCACCTCGGCGACCTCCTGATGCTGGAGTTCGGCAAGCAGTACGTGAGCGGCCGCGAGTACGCGGACGTCTTCCATTTCGAGACGCCCGCCAAGCCCCCCCGCCGCTGCGAGTCGTCCTCATCCGACGACGAGCCCCTCGGCGTGGTCGAGCCGAACGCCGCGGTGCTGTCGTCGTTTGGCCTGAACGCGGACGGCTCCTTCAAGAGCGCCGACGCCGAGGGACGCGCTCCGGCAGCCGCTGCTGAGCCGCAAAGCCAGGCTCCGGCCGAGGCGCCTCGCACGGCAGCGCCCTCGAACGTCCCCAGCGGCAAGTATCGCGGGGAAGTATCGGCGGGTCGTTTCTGGGCAAGCGATACAGCATCGTATCATTAGAAGGATAAACGACTTTCACGAGTGATCAAGGTGAATGCATTATCCAGTTGGATAAAGAGCCCCGTCACTGATGATCTGATTTAAATAGAGAGGAAAAAGTCAGTAATCAAGGTTAATAATAATTGAATCTAAACCGATATGATCAAATCTGTGTCAATCTTATAATAAAAAAAAAAAAAAAAAAAAAACATACACATACGCACACACACACACACACGTACACAAAACAAAGAGTGAGAGAGAGAGAGAGAGAGAAAGGCAGACAGCCAAGTCGGCCAAGCCAAAAGGAGCCCGCCAAGGAGCCCTAGGGAGCCCGCCAAGGAGCCCGACCTTGCATGGCTTCCTCCCCCCCCTCTCTCCCCTTCCCCCTTTCCCTCCCTCCCTCCATATCTCTTCCTCTCCCTCTTCCTCTCCACTTTCCATCCTGACATTAAAAAAAGAAAAAACAAAAATTAATCAGTCTCGAGGACAAGAACGGCGTCCTGCTGCTCCGGCCGGTGCGGTTCCAGGGCGACCTTGAGCTCAGGGGCAGACTGGAGGCCGTCAGCGGGGCCATGCGCGCCCTCGCCCTCCTGACGATGCCCTCTCTTCTCGCTCTCTTCTCTGTCGGTCTCTCTCTCTCTCTCTTTTTTTCTCTCTCTCTCTGTCGGTCTCTCTCTCTTTTCTCTCTCTCTCTCTGTCTCTCTCTCTCTCTCTCTCTCTCGGTCTCTCTCTCTCTCTCCTCTCTCTCTCTCTCTGTCTGTCTCTCTCTCTCTCTCTCTCTTCTCTCTTCTCTCTCTCTCTCTCTCTCTCTCTCTCTGTCAGTCTCTCTCTCTCTCTCTGTCGGTCTTCTCTCTCTCTCGGTCTCTCTTCTCTGTTGGTCTCTCTCTCTCTCTCTGTCGGACTCTCTCTCTCTCTCTCTCTCTCCCTCTCTCTCTCTCTCTCTCTCTCTCTCCTACTTCATATATATGTGAAAAAGGATAATGAAATTCATAAACTCAATGTCTTTATAACGGCTTCCAACCTAACTTAATCCCGCCTCTTAACAGGCACTAACCCACTTAAACAAAACAAATTCTGCCCAAGGATAGATGATGCCCTGTCTCGAATATTTGTACATGTTGGCAACCTACCTGACTGCCTGTCACCTGGGGGGGGGGGGGGGCGATAATTACCCGCTCTGCCCGGTCCGCAGCCGATATAAGATTTTAAAACCGATTGTATAGACGACCAAGCTTGCGAAAATCAAGGATAATGCGTATTATTTCTTTTCGGGACTCAAGCTACGTCTTAAATTGCATCATCAATTGCTTGTGTATTCAATTCAATTCAATAGTTTATTAGTGTCACGATACATTTTCTTCTTTTAACAAGCAAATATAACAACACTATTAATAAGCTTGTTCCGATTAGTCAGAAAGAGAGGCGCCTGTCGGTCTCTCTCTCTCTCTCTCTCTCTCTCTGTCTGTGTCTGTCCCCCTCTCTCTCTCTCTCTCTCTCTCTCTGTCTCTGTCCCTCTCTCTCTCTCTCTCTCTCTCTCTCTAACAATCTCTAGAGTCTGAGGTAAATGTTTATATATTCATATATACTTCAGGCTCAAGAGATTGTGCGTGTGTGTGTGTGTGTCGATTTTTTATCTTTGTATGTTTATGTATCGTCCGTTTTATTAGGTCATCGCTTTCTTCCTTGCCTCGAAATACTTGCACGGCGCCATGTGTATGTGTGTGTGTGTGTGTATTATATATTGTCAATATTTTTCTCATGAGGGTGTGTAGCCTTGAGGGTTCCTTGAGCTCATAGTCGGGAAAGTAACTCCCGTGGATCCTTCCTGTCTTCACTTTGGGCATCTTGGAGGCGGATCTCGCTCCCGCAAGGAACCTCGAAGTGGGATCCTCATATGGCAAGTTACCTCTTTTATGACCCAGTTTTTATTACACATTTTCTGGCATCTTAGTAAGGTAATGACAAGTAAATTACCATCCTCTTCCTTAGCCCTTTTACTAGCATGGTACACTTATATTCCAGTGCTCCCTCTCCCTCCTCTCCCTCCCAACCCTCCCTCCCTCTCTCCTTCCCTCCCTCTCCCTCCATCCTTCCTCACAATCATGGTAAACTCTCCTCCCAAACCTCCTCTCCCTCTCCTCCCTCTCCCTTCCTCCCTCTCCCTCCATCCTTCCCTCACAATCATGGGGTAAACGGCCGTCAGTTCTTTTCCTGACGGCTTTTTTGTAACTCTTGTAGGAAGGCATTTATAGCCCTCCACTGCTTTATCCTTTCTGTCTCATGCCCTTTGACTGCATTGATGGTGAAGGCAATAGCCTCCTTGGTCCTCGGGTCACTTCTGGGTCGGGCTCTGGGTGACTTCCTGGGTCTCCTTCTCGGGCTCTAGGGTGACTTCCTGGGTCTCGGGCTCTGGGTGACTTCCTGGGTCTCCTTCTCGGGCTCTAGGGTGACTTCCTGGGTCTCCTTCTCGGGCTCTAGGTGACTTCCTGGGTCTCCTTCTCGGGCTCTAGGGTGACTTCCCTCCTTCTCGGGCTCTAGGGTGACTTCCTGGGTCTCCTTCTCGGGCTCTAGGGTGACTTCCTGGGGGGGGTGACTTCCTGGGTCTCCTTCTCGGGCTCTAGGGTGACTTCCTGGGTCTCCTTCTCGGGCTCTGGGGGCTCATCCTTCTCGGGGTGACTTCCTGGGTCTCCTTCTCGGGCTCTAGGGTGACTGGGTCTCCTTCTCGGGCTCTAGGTGACTTCCTGGTCTCCTTCTCGGGCTCTAGGTGACTTCTGGGTCTCCTTCTCGGGCTATAGGGTGACTTCCTGGGTCTCCTTCTCGGGCTCTAGGGTGACTTCCTGGGTCTCCTTCTCGGGCTCTAGGGTGACTTCCCGGGTCTCCTTCTCGGGCTCTAGGGACTTCCTGGGTTCCTTCTCGGCTCTAGGGTGAAGGGTGACTTCCTGGGTCTCCTTCTCGGGCTCTAGGGTGACTTCCTGGGTCTCCTTCTCTAGGGTTTCCTGGGTCTCCTTCTCGGCTCTGGGTGACTTCCTGGGTCTCCTTCTCGGCTCTAGGGTGACTTCCTGGGTCTCCTTCTCGGGCTCTACCTTCTCGGGCTCTAGGGTGACTTCCTGGGTCTCCTTCTCGGGCTCTAGGGTGACTTCCTGGGTCTCCTTCTCGGGCTCTAGGGTGACTTCCTGGGTCTCTTCTCCTTCCTCTTCTCGGGCTCTAGGGTGACTTCCTGGTCTCCTTCTCGGGCTCTGGTGACTTCCTGGGTCTCCTTCTCGGCTCGGGTGACTTCCTGGGTCTCTTCTCGGCTCTAGGGACTTCCTGGGTCTCCTTCTCGGGCTCTAGGGTGACTTCCTGGGTCTCCTTCTCGGGCTCTAGGGTGACTTCCTGACTTCCTGGGTCTCTTCTCGGGCTCTAGGGTGACTTCCTGGGTCTCCTTCTCGGGCTCTAGGGTGACTTCCTGGGTCTCCTTCTCGGGCTCTAGGTGACTTCCTGGGTCTCCTTCTCGGGCTCTAGGGTGACTTCCTGGGTCTCCTTCTCGGGCTCTAGGGTGACTTCCTGGGTCTCCTTCTCGGGCTCTAGGGTGACTTCCTGGGTCTCCTTCTCGGGCTCTAGGGTGACTTCCTGGGTCTCCTTCTCGGGCTCTAGGGTGACTTCTCGGGCTCTAGGGTGACTTCCTGGGTCTCCTTCTCGGGCTCTAGGGTGACTTCCTGGGTCTCCTTCTCGGGCTCTAGGGTGACTTCCTGGTCTCCTCGGGCTCTAGGGTGACTTCCTGGGTCTCCTTCTCGGCTCTCTTCCTGGGGGCTCTAGGGTGACTTCCTGGGTCTCTAGGGTGACTTCCTGGGTCTTGACTCCTTCCTTCGGCTCTAGGGTGACTTCCTGGGGCTCTAGGGTGACTTCCTGGGTCTCCTTCTCGGGCTCTAGGGTGACTTCCTGGTCTCCTTCTCGGGCTCTAGGGTGACTTCCTGGGTCTCTTCTCGGCTCTAGGGTGACTTCCTGGTCTCCTTCTCGGGCTCTAGGGTGACTTCCTGGGTCTCCTTCTCGGGCTCTAGGGGCTGGGTCTCCTTCTCGGGCTCTAGGGTGACTTCCTGGGTCTCCTTCTCGGGCTCTAGGGTGACCTGGGTCTCCTTCTCGGGCTCTAGGTGACTTCCTGGGTCTCCTTCTCGGGCTCTAGGGTGACTTCCTGGGTCTCCTTCTCGGCTCTAGGGTGACTTCCTGGGTCTCCTTCTCGGCTCTAGGGTGACTTCCTGGGTCTCCTTCTCGGCTCTAGGGTGACTTCCTGGGTCTCCTTCTCGGCTCTAGGGTGACTTCCTGGGTCTCCTTCTCGGGCTCTAGGGTGACTTCCTGGGTCTCCTTCTCGGCTCTAGGGTGACTTCCTGGGTCTCCTTGGCTCGGTGAGGTCTCCTTCTCGGGCTCCTGGGTCTCCTTCTCGGGCTCTAGGGTGACTTCCTGGTCTCCTTCTCGGGCTCTAGGGTGACTTCCTGGGTCTCCTTCTCGGGCTCTAGGGTGACTTCCTGGGTCTCCTTCTCGGCTCTAGGGTGACTTCCTGGGTCTCCTTCTCGGGCTCTAGGGTGACTTCCTGGGTCTCCTTCTCGGGCTCTAGGGTGACTTCCTGGGTCTCCTTCTCGGGCTCTAGGGTGACTTCCTGGTCTCCTTCTCGGGCTCTAGGGTGACTTCCTGGGTCTCCTTCTCGGGCTCTAGGTGACTTCTCGGGCTCTAGGGTGACTTCCTGGTCTCCTTCTCGGCTCTAGGGTGACTTCCTGGGTCTCCTTCTCGGGCTCTAGGGTGACTTCCTGGTCTCCTTCTCGGGGGTGACTTCTCGGGCTCGACTTCCTGGGTCTCCTTCTCGGGCTCTAGGGTGACTTCCTGGGTCTCCTTCTCGGCTCTAGGTGACTTCCTGGGTCCTTCTCACTTCCTGGGTCTCCTTCTCGGGCTCTAGGGTGACTTCCTGGGTCTCCTTCTCGGGCTCTAGGGTGACTTCCTGGGTCTCCTTCTGGGCTCTAGGGTGACTTCCGGTCTCCTTCTCGGCTCTAGGGTGACTTCCTGGGTCTCCTTCTCGGGCTCTAGGGTGACTTCCTGGGTCTCCTTCTCGGGCTCCTTCCGGGTCTCCTTCTCGGGCTCTAGGGTGACTTCCTGGGTCTCCTTCTCGGGCTCCCTGGGTCTCCTTCTCGGGCTCTAGGGTGACTTCCTGGGTCTCCTTCTCGGGCTCTAGGGTGACTTCCTGGGTCTCCTTCTCGGGCTCTAGGGTGACTTCCTGGGTCTCCTTCTCGGGCTCTAGGGTGACTTCCTGGGTCTCCTTCTCGGCTCTAGGGTGACTTCCTGGGTCTCCTTCTCGGGCTCTAGGGTGAAGGGTGACTTCCTGGGTCTCCTTCTCGGGCTCTAGGGTGACTTCCTGGGTCTCCTTCTCGGGCTCTAGGGTGACTTCCTGGTCTCCTTCTCGGCTCTAGGGTGACTTCCTGGGTCTCCTTCTCGGGCTCTAGGGTGACTTCCTGGTCTCCTTCTCTCACTTCTCGGCTCTAGGGTGACTTCCTGGTCTCCTTCTCGGCTCTAGGGTGACTTCCTGGGGCTCGACTTCCTGGGTCTCCTTCTCGGCTCTAGGTGAGGGTGACTTCCTGGGTCTCCTTTACTGGCTCTAGGGTGACTTCCTGGGTCTCCTTCTCGGGCTCTAGGGTGACTTCCTGGGTCTCCTTCTCGGGCTCTAGGGACTTCCTGGGTCTCCTTCTCGGGCTCTAGGGTGACTTCCTGGGTCTCCTTCTCGGGCTCTAGGGTGACTTCCTGGGTCTCCTTCTCGGCTCTAGGGTGACTTCCTGGGTCTCCTGGGCTCTAGGGTGACTTCCTGGGTCTCCTTCTCGGGCTCTAGGGTGACTTCCTGGGTCTCCTTCTCGGGCTCTAGGGTGACTTCCTGGGTCTCCTTCTCGGCTCTGGGTGACTTCCTGGGTCTCCTTCTCGGGCTCTAGGTGACTTCCTGGGTCTCCTTCTCGGGCTCTAGGGTGACTTCCTGGGTCTCCTTCTCGGGCTCTAGGGTGACTTCCTGGGTCTCCTTCTCGGCTCTAGGGTGACTTCCTGGGTCTCCTTCTCGGGCTCTAGGGTGACTTCCTGGGTCTCCTTCTCGGGCTCTAGGGTGACTTCCTGGGTCTCCTTCTCGGGCTCTAGGGTGACTTCCTGGGTCTCCTTCTCGGGCTCTAGGGTGACTTCCTGGGTCTCCTTCTCGGGCTCTAGGGTGACTTCCTGGGTCTCCTTCTCGGGCTCTAGGGTGACTTCCTGGGTCTCCTTCTCGGGCTCTAGGGTGACTTCCTGGGTCTCCTTCTCGGCTCTAGGGTGACTTCCTGGGTCTCCTTCTCGGGCTCTAGGGTGACTTCCTGGGTCTCCTTCTCGGGCTCTAGGGTGACTTCCTGGGTCTCCTTCTCGGGCTCTAGGGTGAAGGCTCTAGGGTGACTTCCTGGGTCTCCTTCTCGGCTCTAGGGTGACTTCCTGGTCTCCTTCTCGGGCTCTGGGTGACTTCCTGGTCTCCTTCTCGGGCTCTAGGGTGACTTCCT
>NW_020872778.1:334897-345322 GCF_003789085.1 Penaeus vannamei | reverse complement strand
CGTAAAACACCTCGCCTCTCAGCCTCGTAAAACACCAAACAGAACCCTCAGATCCCATTTCCAGGCATGTTCTGAAGGGAAGGAGAAGGGCGGAGATGAAGCAAGGGAAGTCGCACGTATACACACGAGAGATACACCGCCCAGTCCCGCCAACCACACGCGCTCACCAGATGTTCCTCGTCCTGAGAGCGGAACCGTGGACAGAGGGGCGAGCATCGACACGAAAGCGAAGTCCTGATAAACGGAAGTTTCCAAAAATAAGTTTACCGAAACGCCACTCTTTTATAATAGTTTTCGATCGTGTTAGGAGTGTTTCTCTTTCCATTTCCAGGAGATGGATGCATGCTTACGTGAGTGACGTGTTCTTATTTACCTACGGAAGAGTCTCAAGCAAAAAATTACGTGCGTGCTTACTGTAAATTAACCAACACACCTGGACATCACTTGCAAACAAAGTATATAGGAGGTAACAGTATTTTAATGAATATACAGTTAACGGATATAAGTAACAAACAGATGGCTCTCGTATTTGATTGTTTTTGCCTTGTGCTAATATTTTTTCAGGACAACGAGACGACGGCGAGAATAGGATGAGAGAAAGGAGAAGGAGGAGGAAGAGAAAGAGGAGAAAATGATAATAATGGGGAGGAGAAGGAGAAGAAAAGAGAAAATAACGAGGAGGAGGAGAAAAAGAAGAGGACTAAGTATAATAAAAAGAACGATGAGGATAATGATGTTGATGGCGATGATAATAATAATGATAATGATAATAATAATAATAATAATAATAATAATAATAATAATAATAATAATAATAATAATAATAATAATAATAATAATAATAATAATAATATAATAATAATAATAATAATAATAATAATAATAATAATAATAATAATAATAATAATATGATAATAATAATAATAATAGCAATAAGAATAAGAATAAGAATAATAATAAGAAGAAGAAAAAGAAGAAAGAAAACGAAAAGGAAAAACAAAGAAGGAAACGTATATAAAAGAAAAGAAACGAATGAAAAGGAAAAGAAAAGAAGAAGCAGAATTATGAGAAAAGCGAGAAGAATGAGAAGAAGTAGAATAATGAGAAAATGCGAAAACAGTGAGAAGAAGAAAAGGAGGAGAAAGAGAAAAAAGGAAAGGGAGGAGATGGAGATAGAGATGAAAAAGAGGAGGAGAATAAAAATAAATAAATGAAGCAGAAGAATGGAGATGAAAAAGAGGAGGAGAAGAATAAGAAGTAAATGAAGAAGCAGAAGAAAACGGAACAGGAGCGGGTAAGGGGGAGACATTTATATACATTAACAATGTTTCGGGGAGGAGGAAGACACACCTGTATAAATTAACAGTCTACTTACATAATAATGAAGAATCACACGTGTATTTGTTTCTCTTTGAGTATAGATATGATTTACAGGAAGTATATTTTACAAAACAGAACAGTAAAAGGCTTATATCGAGCATACTAAAGTATCCATCCACAATAGAGAGAGAGAGAGACGCATCAGGAGCAGAGACAAGAGAGAGAGAGAGAGAGAAGAGAGAGAGAGAGAGAGAGAGAGAGAGAGAGAGAGAGAGAGAGAGAGAGAGAAGAGAGAGAGAGTGAGAGAGAGAGAGAGAGAGGAGAGAGAGAGAGAGAGAGATGAGGAGAAGGAGATGAAGATAGAGGAGGAGAGAGAGAGAGAGAGAGAGAGAGAGAGAGAGAGAGAGAGAGAGAGAGAGAGAGACCGAGAAACAGAGAGATAGGGGGGGGGGGCAAAGAGACAAGAAATCCCAAAGGTCAATCTAACATTTACACAAAAAAGTACACATAAGGGTCCTCTCACTCTACAAAAGGCTTCACTCCACAATGCAGCCCCCATTGTGGGAGCCACTTGACCGGGGCTTGTGTTCAGCAAAGTAAAGGTCACGCACAGCACACCTTGGCTCACCCTGTCTCTTATTCTTCCCCCCTCCCCTTCCTCCCCTTCCACCCCCTCCTAGTTTCCCCTGACCTCTCGGCTCTAGCATGACTCGAGAAGAATTATGTGCACCATAATGCAACGGTACTCTTGCATATAGTCTATCTTCAATGAAAACGCCAAAGGCATAATCATTCAAGACATTCGTTAAAAGCGTTCTGTACAAATCGACTTCTAACAGATAACTTCAATTATAGATGTTAAAGTTTGGGTTCTTTTTCACTAAATCACAACAGCAACATGTCAATGTGACGGCTTCTGATGTGAAAGTGTTGCCGTTGAGAAAAGACACACCTGTTCTGCCCAACGTTCACGCGACCTAATGACCACATTTCAAATACTAAGAGAAAGCAGTTCACGAATTCACATTTTCCGACTAAACGTTTACCTACTAACGTGGTGCCTTCTTTAGTTCTTCAGGATGAATTCTGTTCGGAAAACTGTGAGACACGTTTTTTCAGTTCTATTTATCTTAAACAAAGCACACATACACATGTGGAATTTCCATGGCTGTATTTTATCTAGTATCCTATTTAGGAGGATGCTATTCCCCAGACACAGTTACAATTAGAAACATTAAAATACGTAAATAGATACTTTCGGAATGGCAATGGGACTCCATGGTCAAATATGAGAATTAAGACAGCAATTTTTAATAATACAAACTCAAAATACGGTATAGCCGTAGGCTCAAACGCTTTGACGTATTGTAATAACACAGCCCGAGACTTGCAGATAATGGCAGCAATGTGATAAGATAGATATGGCACTTATCCTCGAGACTTAAACATCTGATTACAAATATATCAATTTCGAGAGAAATATAAATTACACAATATTATTTTTCCAGTCTACACGGTCACCTTATTGATAACAATATAAATGCAATATTAGTCATCGGTTATGTAGATACACTTTATAACACCCATAGTAGTTAAGCAAAGACCTCCTTGCAATTAGTTAATGAACCATTAAATAACCTTGAGTAGCTGAAGAAATAATGTGTGAAGTTAATTGTAGTTTTATTTGCATATTAGTAATTAAACAATGAAAGGGTAGTTGTCCAAATTGGCCATTGTTACCTCGTGTGGGAACGCAGGTATGTAGTCTAAGGTAGTGTTGACTTTTCAAGTTAAAATATTTTTCTAAGCCTGTGCCACTTCGATACTTTATATTTCTTAAAGTCTAAACAGTGACATAATCTAACGGCTATTTACCTAACATTAATTTGAAAAACAAATGATATCGCATAGGAATACGATTCCACCATGAATAAACCTCTATAACGATTCGTCTGTTTTATTCATTTATGCGGGAAAATGACCGCTGTCCATACGGTGAGGCAGAGGATAATTTCTTACGTTGCATTCAGGTTATCACGAATATTTCTTCAGGAGTGAAGGCAGAGACAGGAAAGCAGCAAATAACTTTTGGGCAAGTCTAAATGGCCAAACAAGGTGTTGCCATCGCCCATTTCGGGGTATCAAGATAGACAGATAACTTTTATCTATTGAGCTTTTGCTTTGTTACTAGTTTGGCGAATTAGATTTGTGATGAGGTAGACAGGGTGATCATCTAAAGTGCCAAATGCATTCGCATGTCGTTGATAATATTAAATAATTGATACCGGCTGCCATCTGACCGCCCACCCTCGATGACCGCTTCCCTGAGGGTATAAACCCAACACCACATCGCCCAACCTCGTTCAAATCACCCCGCAGAAAGTTAGCCAAAACGTAAACAATTAGCCCACAATAGCACCCAGACATACACCATATCAGTTCCGTCTTAACTGATTAAATCCTGAGTAAAAAAAGATTACACATTCATAAAAGATAAAAGAAAGAGAGGTAACACGCGGGCCGGAGAGTTGCCAGAGGTTCCTGGTAGTCACTTTCGGCCCTACCCTCCTCCCCTCCCCCTCCATGCATGTAGCTCCCCCCTTCCAGATCACCACTCCCCACCCGCCCTCCCCCATCCCAACCACCCGTCCCTCTCTCCCGTTCATTCTCCTAACCAGACCCTCCTTCCCCTCCCCCCCTACCCAATTTTCGGGAACGGTCCCCTCGTCTCCTCCCCCCCCACTCACGCGGGCGCCCGTGCGAGGCTAGAGATCCAGCTGACCGCGAGAGTGTGAGTGTCTCGCCGACTCCCGTGGCAGGAAGACCTATTCCGTGTATCGTGTGTTCGGGTTTTATTTTCTGAGAGAAAGACAGACAATTTATTGGTGCTTTTGCGAAAGGATAAACCGCCAAAATGTATGATGTGTTTGGGTCGATCCGCGGTCTATTGAAAATAGACTGCGTGAGCATCGACAATAATATCTTCCGCATGCACTACAAAGCCACTATGTTCATCCTGGTGGCTTTCAGTTTGTTGGTGACACAGAAGCAGTATTTCGGCGACCCGATCGACTGTATTGTGGAAGGTGTCGACTCGGGAATCATGGATACGTACTGTTGGATTCACTCGACGTTCACGATACCCTCCTTGACGGGCGCTAAGGTCGGGGAGGAAGTCCCTCACCCGGGCATCGCCAACCCCAACATCCACGGGCCGGACGACAACTACCAGACCAAGCACCATAAGTACTACCAGTGGGTGACGCTCTTCTTGTATCTTCAGGTAAGTCAGCGAGAGTTTATTGGGCGTGTTTGGGGAGGACGGTTTGCCGTAGAGGCGGCGGGATGGGCGTGGGTGGAGTACCCCATGGCGCGAGCACAGACTCGGAGCTGTTTGGGCGCTGCGATGCCATAGTTGAGTCCCGGGCGGTATTTCACAACATATCATATTGTATTGTAGGGCGCAGTATATTGATAAGGTGTTTTTTTATCCTTCTCTTGATATCTGTCAACCGTAGATACAATTTATAACAAAAGCAATGCAGGTAGTTAGGGTCAGGTGGCTGATATGGCACATTCGCGGTGATTAATCTTTAAACCGTTAGGATAATGGGTTGTATGTGACTTCTCAGTCAAGATCTGTTCGTAAAATTGCTTCTCTGAGACTACTTTAAATGGGGTATGGTGTCTTTATTGGCATATCAGCACCTGATTGTGAATTTATATTCTTACTGCCGGTTGTGCGTTCATTTATCTATCAATTGTTCCGCGGCTTCTGTTAATTTCCGAATGCTGAGAAGTAGTAATACCATGTTAAGAATGGATATGAAATGTGCTTATTACAGAATTTGCAAATTACCGCGTATTTTTCCATCTTTAGAGTGGCAGGTATTCATTCGATCAAGCGAGTACTGCACAAATTACAATTTTCTCGGGATGTTTGAAGGCCTATATCACACAAATTAAACGCTGCGTTCTCTATTATATGTCAGTATGTGTTTGTTCAATCAAGTTTGTGTCGATGTATAATAAAATTTGGTGTAAAATTACTTCGAGCTTATTTCCAGATCCCACAAGGGACCTGGCAGCCTAACATAAGGATCTCGAAGGATTTTTTTCCATTATTTCGTGCTCTTGTTATATGAATATGAACCTTCATATTCTTCATGACGATTATTTAAACTCTTGTTGTAGATGTTTATTTTTTATCCATTCTAAGTACATATTGGTTATAAGAATTTGTACTTGATAATTTCAATCCAGTTATTTCGATGTTTGTTTCCACCAACATAGCTTCCACAGTTCCTTTGATTTCTTTAATTTTCAAATTGTCCGATTCAGCCATGCCTATGCATCTGACAGGTACAGACACTTGACATTCCTATGTCAGTTGCAGTAAGTTCACGCCCATCAGGCTGCGTTTTAACCCACTTTGTTGAACGCCATATGTTGACTCCTAGCTAACAGTACATCGAGTAGATAATTAGGACATTGCTCCTCTGTAGACAGCATGTAATTTCAACTTAGTATTTAAAGTTAGGGTAACCGATTGTTCGGAGACGCACAATGCCGTTTCGGTAACTGAGACTATTGTTTACTAGTTAAATCATATGCTACATTAACGCCATTGTAAGTCAGAATGCAATTTTATGGGGCAAAAGTTCTTCGTGATTTTAGCCGGCACACTTGGGTGACCTTTGAACTTAACGCCGTATTGTACTACTGTCTCACCGAACTTTCCTCGGGGCTCATTTCTTTTATTGTTCCTTGTATATATAGATTGTGATGACAAAATGTTGAATTCAGTGTCCCCACGTATCACATTAAATGCATTCTAAATTTGTTACTATGAATATTCGCTGTTAATGTTTGTCGGAATTTTAAGTTTTCATTTAAATAAATTCTCTCCCAACAGGCTATCATGTTCTACATCCCAAGATATCTCTGGAAGATCTGGGAAGGTGGTAAGGTGAAGATGCTGGTGATGCAGCTGAACTCCCCCATTGTTGATGACGATGCCAAGCGAGAACGCAAGCAAATGCTGGTCAACTACTTCAGCCTCAATTTGCACAATCACAACTTTTACGCCTTCAGATTTTTCGCTTGCGAAGTATTGAATTTCGTCAACGTTATTGGACAAATATACTTCACTGACAGGTAAATATTTTATTAAACAAAGATTTGTAACGAAACGTTATTTATAATATATCATGTATGAGCATGTTTGTAATTGTTTAAAGAAACTTAAAATCCGCATTTCTTTATTTCAGATTCCTTGGCTACGAGTTCACGACTTATGGCACCCGAGTTCTTCAGTTCAGCGAGCAGGAGATCGGCACTCGCCACGACCCCATGGATGAGGTGTTCCCCAAGGTAGCCAAGTGCACATTCCACAAATACGGAGCTTCAGGCACCGTCGAGCGACATGACGGCTTGTGTGTGCTCCCGTTGAACATCTTCAACGAGAAGATTTACATCTTCCTTTGGTTCTGGTAAGTATTAAGGTGCATGTATAGCATTATATACCTTCATTAACATAGGAATGAAATGAAGAAAGAACTAGGAAATATCTGAGGGAGATAATAACTTTTTCCTTGTTCATTTCAGGTTCATCATTGTAGCAGTGATCTCTGGAGTCGGTCTGCTCTACCGCCTGGCCACCTTCACCCCTGCATTCCGCCAGATCCTTCTTAGGACTCGCTCCCGACTCGCATCCTCTGACAACGTAGAGGCCATTTCCCGCAAGTGCCAGATTGGAGATTGGTTCGTTCTTTATCAGCTAGGTTAGTATTGTATTTTAATCCATTTTGTATGGCCATCTCGTACGAAGTTTTTTTGTTTATTCTATATATTTATATATATATGTATATATCTGATTGTGTGTGTGTGTGTGTGTGTGTGTGTGTGTGTGTGTGTGTGTGTGTGTGTGTGTGTAAACAGCCTTTTGTAATGTATATTTTTTTCCATTTTAGCCAAGAACATGGACCCATTGATCTACAAGGAGTTCATCACCGAACTGGCGAACAAGCTTCAAGGAAAGGGCCCAGTCTAAAGCCGCCGTTAAAGCATTAGGCCCCATTCGTGTGTGGTTTCAAATGACTTGGTAATCACAGATGATTGAGAAGTGGCCATGACAAGGGGTTGCAACCGCCCCAGGACTATTTTCTTTTTCTATCACGAAATATAAAAGGATGCCAAATTTGCTCAGTGTCAGAGAAATAGTTTCAAAGTGAGACACGAAGGTCGGGGGATTTTTCCTTAGGTGCTTCCTCTGGTGGACGGGTTATTCGTTCTGTTAAGGAAATGGTGCAGATGAAAAATTCCGGATTGTGGAATACTCATGAAGGTGCACAAAACATGAAAAGGCATAAAAGAAAATCGGAAATGATAAAAGTTGAAACGGTGTCACAAAGTTGTCGTCACTTGGATGATTCGCTACGAGGACGAGAAGATATCTCAGTGTTTTTGAAATGTTAGATTATTGTTTATATCTACAGCGAGCAATCGTTTTATGTGTGTCCATTTACATTTGTAGTTGAATCATGACCTAATTTATGTTATTTTCAAATGTTCGACGAAATGATTTGCAATACTTTTTTAGGGACGATATTTCTATTTATCTTTTAAAGGGTTGTCACTTGTTGACTATTTGTTACATAGGAATGGAACATAATTCCAATTAGATTAAACTAGGAAACTAGAGCTCTTTATATACATTCAGAGTATGAGCGTCGACAACAGTTATGCATTTTTTGTTATAGTAGATTGGCCATTGTGAGCATCCTTAAATATCCCGACTAAGTCCCATGGTGCAGTGTCCAAACTCCACCAGACTTATTGGGGTATGTATCGGGAATGCCATTAGCCAGTCTAGTCACCTGTATGTTCCATCGACGTGAGATGAGTTCCTGTTGATTTCAGTTTGTATAGATCTATACTTGTACTGTATGGCGTTGATATATGTAAGACTGTGACCCATTTTGCCTTTCACCGCTGGTTTAAGGGACCAAATGAGTTTAGTTATTGATATTGTTAAGGAGGAAGTATTTTTTCTACTTATCGTGTTAATATTATAGTTTGTGATACGTAGTTTTACGTGTAAGGTGTTTCAAAGTGTAATGAACTCCATGAGTAACCATGTTTTCTCATGATATTCAACCAGACATAAAGGCCATCACATTATAGTATTGGACGCATGTAAATTATATTTTTTAGCCATATTTACATTATGTGGATGCAAGTTTACACGGAGTAAGTGATTTGTGTGACAGACCGCCTTATTCAGGAGTCGTTACCCTTCGACAGGGCAGACGACGGATGCATAGCGTGAAGTGCACTGGCGCGTGTATTGTGTGCTTGAGAGTGCAAGATGGAGAACCCCAGTTGTCTGTATGAACGATATTGAATAAATATGAACAAATGTATTTTGTCTTTCGATTTTTCCCTCTAATTTGTCTTCTAATATTTTTCCTTTTATGTAATTATATACATTATATATATAAAGATTAAAATGAATAATTCTTCGTGGGAGAATGACAATGGATTAAAGAAGGTATTCCAAGAGAACGTGTTAACTTTACAAATAAAGACCAAAACATGAGTTAATGTAGAAATTTCATCTAGTAATTTTAATGAACTCTTCTAATTAGAGGAAGTTGTCATTCTATACATAATTGACAAAATATTCACAAGTTGCTTTACCAGTTGTACCGTTCCTACCCCTGGCTATCAAAGGACCATGTACTGCCATGGAAAGGGAAGACCTTTGGCCCGGTCTT
Source organism: Penaeus vannamei (assembly GCF_003789085.1). Classification (NCBI taxonomy): domain Eukaryota; kingdom Metazoa; phylum Arthropoda; class Malacostraca; order Decapoda; family Penaeidae; genus Penaeus; species Penaeus vannamei. The sequence continues at coordinate 336,224 of NW_020872778.1, read as the reverse complement.
CAAATATCGTTACTTTTATCGTTCTGTCTCAATTTCTGTTTTCTCTGTCCAGGCTATTTCTGTCCCTCTGAAATACAAATTGATATTTAGTCACTAAGAATGAACACTTTATTAAAAAAAAACTCGAACAATGGTCTATTTGATACCTTAAGGTAATAAAGTATGGGTATAGAATTTAAATATTTTGCATTTTCTGTGCATCTCTCTCCATGTCTCTCTTCCCTCTCCCCTCCCCACTCACTCACTCACACACTCACTCACTCTCTCTCTCTCTCTCTCTCAATCCCCCCCCCTCCCCTCTCCTCTCCTCTCTCTCTCTGACACCCACCCTATATTTTTTCCCCTTACATCTATCCATCCATATTTCCTTCGCCCTTCTCAAATCTCCAATCTACGAACAGCGGTATCGTTGTGTGAATTTAGAGCACTAGAAAACATTTTGAGAAATATCCTGTGAAAAGATTCGAAAGCCACAGTAGTAGCGGGCGCCATCCGCTGCTCTAGATGTGTAATCAACACATCTAATCAAATCTTATCAAGCGACGGCATTGTCTTGGTCTTATTCCACGTCTTCCAAATCTTGCTCTTCCTGTGGTATACGTTATTCAGTTAACATTTTTTCTTCGACTCGATTCTTCATTTCCTTATCTCTTCCTTATATTTTGTGTTGTTACTAATCTGTTATTTATTTATTTATCTTTATTTATATATATATATATATATATAATATATACTAATATATATAAATATATTTTTTTTTTTTTTTTTTTTTTTTTTTTTTTTTTTTTTTTTTATCTGAAACTCCTTAAAAATCAGTAGAAAATTCCGCTGTTAAGGATGAGTCTATACGCATATACGTTCAATACACACGACTGGATTGTTGTGCTACAGATTGAAGTGAAAACGTAATACAAACATCAAACCGGAAGTATTTGGTGGTTCGTAAAGTGCCGCTACGGTTAACAGAAAAAAATACAAATCAGGATCTGCAAAATTGATCAACCGGTGTACTTAGCATTTTTTTAGGGGGGGGGGTCACATAACAATAACTGTCAACCCGACGTGACGGTCTGTCGGAAAACAATGGTTAGTCCCCTTAACATGCAAGTGGATTTCCGCAGTTTTGAGATATTGCGAGCCTTGCTGATGAGTAGAGTTGTATCTATATCTGCCAGTTAGCATGTCTTTTCTCTCTCTCATGCACACACACACACACACACTCACACACCGCACACATACAAATATATGTATATTGATATGTATATATATGCATATGTATATATGTACGTATCCACACACACACATACATATATATCACACGTAGAGA
>NW_020872778.1:329897-332397 GCF_003789085.1 Penaeus vannamei | reverse complement strand
ACATCAGCTAGTAAAATAATAACTTTGACAGAAACAAAACACCAAGCACAAAGTAATCCTGATTTGAAACAAGTCGAATGTTTGTCATTATAGCAAAGACGATTTTTTAAAAACATAATTACCTTCAGATGTCAAATGAAGTAATGGTCAGTGCAGAAACCAAACCAATTTTGCACACAACTAACTTTGTCAGTAGGCAGTAAAATTTCAGGAAGCACTTAATAAATCTAACTACTTCGAGTGATAGAACACCACCTCGGATTCTTGATTATTTTTATCATTACTTTCGATACAGTTGGTGTGTTTTAGTTTTAGATATTTCCTCGATTATACTTGTAAGAATGTGAACGCAATGATATCTCGGAAAAAAAAAAACGGAATGGCCTTGTTACATTCCTGTAGCATTGTTTTAGACACATGTTATATACCCTAAAGAGCGTATGTTCTTATGGCCATATATATATCGAAGCTCTCTAGGCATCGATGGGCATCTACTGAACATTTCCTAACTCCTCCATGACATGAAACTGGTGCCGTTTTGACGCCATTCAGCATCTCATCACGCGGTAGAGATTCAAGTAAAATGTAGTTCAGTTTAGCGGCAAATAATGATAATGTTAAGAATATTGATGGTAATCACAACGATAATGTCGACCGTCGTCTTTGTGCTTATGACTGGTTAGTAGTGACTCTGTTCTTTATAATAATGTTGATAATTATGATGGTAGTTAAAATCACCGTATCCGTTATCATGTTCGTTGCTTTTACCGTTAACAGTGTAATCGTCAATCTCTCGTGCGTATGGAATACGAAGAGATGCAAGGCAACACATGAGATGTGCATTTTATGTGCATATATAACATACATACACACCCTACAAACACGTACGCACACGCACAAACACATACATACGCACACACACGCACGCACGCGCGCACGCACGCACGCACGCACACACGCACGCACACACACACACACACACACACACACACACACACACACACACACACACACACACACACACACACACACACACACACATATATAAAATCATATCCGCGCGCACATGTGAATACACACAAAGACACACACAATATAATGAACTATTTCTAGGAAAAAGCAGCTACGTGGGTTTTGACTGGCAACGCTGTAACACAAATGCCGCTCTCTCGTTCTTTTTTTTTTTTTTTTTTTTTTAGAATTTGCTCCTTAATAATTTCAGTCTAATTGAGAAAAAAAGGTACTCGAATGTTTTTCTACGCCCATGTATTTTTTTCGTGTCAGAAATCATTTGTTGTTTTTAAATTTCTTTTGTTATTTTTTCTCTCTATCAGTCTGTCTTTCTGTTGTTTTTTTCTTTCACTCTTTCTCTCTCTGTATATGTGGCTGTTTGTTTGTCTTTCTGCCTGCCTGCATATATTGATGTTGTATTGTGATCAATGTCATTGTTAATTATTATCATTAATGCTATTCTCTCTCTCTCTCTCTTCCCCTTCCCTCCCCCTCCCTCCCTCTTCCTCTCTCCTCTCTCTTCCCCCCCCCTCTCTCTATCAACCCCTCTCTTCTCTGTCTCGCTCTTTCTTTTTCTCTCACTCTCCCCCCCTCCCCCCTCTCTCTTTCTCTGTCTCCCTCTCACTTTCTTTTTCTTTCTCACTGTCTCTCCCTCTCTCACTTCATCTAACTGTCGATCTATCTGTCAATTCAGTTAACACAATCAGTCAAACATAAATGAAAAAATTAACCATACAGTCACATACATATGACCAAAATTCTATAAGGGGAGGTTTTACTAATCCGTTCTTCTAATCTCCTAATCTCCTTTCTAGAAACTTGCCAATCGGTAATAAATTTTACCCTCTGACTTGATTGGAAAGATCTGAACATCCAGCGGAACAGCAGGCAAAGTGCAGTCTGTCGGTCAGTTTGTTGAAATTGTGCGTTGTCCGCCCAATATATATTCATTATGCGGACTTGCATATACACGGAAATGAATACATATGAATCAGTTTAGATATGCATATCTACTGGATAGATGGATATATATCTGTCAGATAGATAAATATGGACTTATTTCTGTGGATATGCATGGCCGTATGTATGAACATTAATTGGTTCGGGCCTCTCACAAATTTAACCTAACCTAACCTAACCTATGTACAAAAATGAAACAAAAGACAGACATGATAAGAGAAACACTCATCCTCCAATAAAATCAAAATAAAATCTCGATGTATATACAAATTTACTTGAAGTATCCATTTCGGGTTTTGCCGTCTGATGAGGATTCTGAGTCCAACTCGAAACGTCACGGTTTAGTTTTTTCCCCTTGGCGCTGTGTGGCTGCTCATGGCACGTCTTGCCAGTGCGCTATTTCGAAGACTATGAAGAACCGGATTTTAAGAACTGGTTTTGGGCGATTTGATTCAGATTCGGACCCAGCGCTTGTGGAAAATTAGACGTGCCGACAGATATTACTTAGAAACTAATCAAGAAAAGAGCG
>NW_020872778.1:287397-312397 GCF_003789085.1 Penaeus vannamei | reverse complement strand
GTGGCAGCATCCAGTCCTCCGGCACAGACAGAGCGGGGGAGCGGAGAGGATGAGATGCAGCATCCAAGACCACCTTGCTTATGCATATGCACATGATAACACGAACGCACACATACACAGATACACTGGCACATATACACAAATACACACAGACACACGCACACGCGCTAACGCTTTCACCCATCCACCCACACCCACACCCACACCCACACCCACACCCACACACACACGCACACGCACACACACGCACACACACACACGTACAGCGATCCATAGGGAGAAATACACACGCACACACACACTCAAACACAAATTAAGAATCCTATTATTGGGATGTTTACACAATGGGTAAAGATTGTAAGCGTTTCTTATAAGCACCCTTGTATTTTACACTGAAAATCTTCACAAACTTAATAACGGAAAAAATTAAAATGTACGGATCCGCAAATTCACAAGGAAACGCCAAACAAAATCAGCCAATTAGTAAAGAGAGAGAGAAAAAAGTTTTTACTAAAAGCAGAACTAATTTCGTTTTCGTTGCAATTGGCCGAACACAAGCAAAGGAAAACAAACGTGACTGACAGCTATCCCGGTGATGTGAATGACTTCTACCGAATATAAATTTTTTTTTTTGCTTGATACATTTAGTGAGCAAATTTGTGATTACCACGATGCTACATCATGATCGCACAAATAATTAAAATCTTATTTCTTATTCCTTCAAATTCATACAGTTAATCTCTTTTCTATAGGGGAACCAGCGAGGTAGAAGAGCAAAGTGGTAAAGTGCAAACAAAGAGAAGCTCGAATTCAGCAAAGGATGCCTGAAGGACATCACGGAGCACAGACCGGCTTTCAGGAGTCCGCCGTCTCCGCTGGGAATCCTGAATCCTCCACCGCTTGGGAGACAGCTGATGGCCGCCTGTGTGCCTTAACTTCGGTGGAAACTGAAATGGGTTCTAGATCCTTAGCTATGATATCGAAATAGCTTTGAGCGTATGAACACATACATACACTTGTGCGTGCGTGCAATATAGAACGAGAGACAGGGAAAAGGAGAAAGAAAGAGGGGGATGGAAGGGAGAAGAAGTTGGCGAACAAGGGAGTACGCGAGAGTGATCGAACGAGAGTGAGGCAAAGAAAGAGGAATGGAGAGAGAAAGAAGGAAAAGGACGATACCATACTGGCGACGGCGGCCGTGAACGGGTTTTACCTGTCTGACAAGGTTGAAAGTGCTCATCAATGCCATTTGATTTTTTGAAAGCACGTCTTCCTAACGTGTTCAACCGACGGCGAAAAATCAATGTGTCTGAAGCTGGCCATAAGGTTCAGACGCATAAGGATGTCGGAGAATTCAGCAATTCAGTCAGCTCTCTCTCTCTCTCTCTCTCTCCTCTCTCTCTCTCTCTCTCTCTCTCTCTCTCTCTCTCTCTCTCTCTCTCTCTCTCTCTCTCTCTCTCTCTCTCTTCTCTCTCCTCTCTCTCTCTCTGTCTCTCCAGGACTTACTGGTCAGGGAAACCGTTGATGATTGGAGCCTCCGAACCACTGGTCTCCGAGTCGCTCGTTTCCTAATATCATAACTTTCCTTCATGCATTTTTGTGGTTTGGTGTGTATGATTCTGGCAATTTCAAACGACACAAAACCCCGGCTTAATCACCGATATATCAAGTTAATTTAACAGCTAACTAAAACATCAGATATATATATACTTTACAGCTGTTGAAGGAGCTTCTGGTATTATAAAACGATGTGCGGATGGTTTGGTTTAATAATGTCGATTATCAATCCCATAATTCACATCACACTAAAAACTTTACCATCTTAAAATAACACCGGGTAATGATACCACACACACACACACACACACACACACACACACACACACACACACACACACACACACACACACACACACACACACACACACACACACACACACACCACACACACACACACACACACACACACACACGCTAAACACTACAATCACAACAAACATGACAGTAGATACCTCATTAAAAATACCCGGCATTTCTCCCTGACAAACACACGCGACAGCCTCAATTTCCCGTATGACAAGCACACGATATTCCTCTCCCATGGCAACTCCCATAAAAGAGATAATAATGCATACTATTACGCCAAACAGGATGGGTAAATATAAACACGACATCTCGGTCTTGCATCAAGGGGAGAGTCCTTTCCAAGAATTTTAATGGCGACTTGCAGCTGCAATACTTCTTCTCCGGGTTGCATACTATAGGCACGTGTTGCATGCAAGAGAGGGTATTTATGTTAGTCTTTCAAAGTAGGTACAAGAACAAATCACGCGGTAAAAAAAAAAAAAATGATTGGTACATGATTAAGTAAGGGATATATATATATATATCACTTTTACTTCGTTTATTTTCAGTTTTTGAATTTCATAGTAAAAGTGGACAGGAATTTTCGTAATTCTTATCAGGTAGATCTCCCCTATCGCCATTAACATCAACATCAGTGATTTATATCTGCTGTTTTGTTCACTTGTCTCTCTTGCAGTTACAGTGTATTTTCATTTTATTCTATTTCGCTTCTCGTCTATGTATATACATATATATATATATATATATATATATATATATATATATATATAATACATATATATATATATATATATATAATATATATAATATATATATATATATATATATATATATCAATACACACACACACACACACACACACACAATATATATATATATATATATTATATATATATATATATATATATATATATATACATAATATGTGTCTACTTCTTGGGCTCTAGGGTGACTTCCTGGGTCTCCTTCTCGGGCTCTAGGGTGACTTTCTGGGTCTCCTCTTGCTGTAGGGTGACTTCCTGTGTCTCCTTCTCTTGCTCATCCCGCTTGTTCTCTCTCCTTTCCCTTCATCCTCTTCTCCCTTCATCCTCTTTTATTCTCTCCTTTCCCCTTCATCCCTCTTTTATTCTCTTCCTTTCCCTTCATCCCTTTTATCTCTCTCCTTTCCTTCATCCTCTTTTATTCTCTCTCTTCCCTTCTCCTCCTTCTCTCCCTTCATCCTCTTTTATTCTCTCTTTTCCCCTTATCCTTTTTATTCTCTCTCATCTCCTCTTTTATTCTCTATCTCTCGCTTGTTCTCTATACCGGTATATTATTATTAAATATCGATATGTCCGATATTATCATTATCATTATCGGTATTATTATCATTGGATATCGATATTATCATCCTTCCTCGGGCTCTAGGGTGACTTCCTGGGGGCTCAAGGGTGACTTCCTGGGGTCTCCTTCTCGGGCTCAAGGGTGACTTCCTGGTCTCCTTCTCGGGTCGGGTGACTTCCTGGTCTCCTTCTCGGGCTCTAGGGTGACTTCCTGGGTCTCCTTCTCGGGGGGGCTCTAGGTGACTTCCTGGGTCTCTTCTCGGGCTCTGGGTGACTTCCTGGTCTCCTTCTCGGGGGGTTCCTGGGTCTCCTTCTCGGGCTCTAGGGTGACTTCCTGGGTCTCCTTCTCGGGCTCTAGGGTGACTTCCTGGGTCTCCTTCTCGGGCTCTAGGGCGACTTCCTGGGTCTCCTTCTCGGGGGGTGACTTCCTGGGTCTCCTTCTCGGCTCTAGGGTGACTTCCTGGGTCTCGGGCTCTACTTCTGGGTCTCCTTCTCGGGCTCTAGGTGACTTCCTGGGTCTCCTTCTCGGCTTGGGGGACTTCCTGGGTCTCCTTCTCGGGCTCTTGGGTGACTTCCTGGGTCTCCTTTCGGGCTCTTCCTGGGTCTCTTCTCGGGCGACTTCCTGGGTCCTTCTCGGCTCTAGGTCTCCTTCTCGGCTCTAGGGTCCCTGGGTCTCGGGCTCTAGGGTGACTTCTGGGTCTCCTTCTCGGGCTCTAGGGTGACTTCCTGGGTCTCCTTCTCGGCTCTAGGGCGACTTCTGGGTCACTCTCTCCTTCTCGGGCTCTAGGGTGACTTCCTGGGTCTCTTCTCGGGCTCTTGGGCGACTTTGGGTCTCCTTCTCTTGCTCTAGGGTGACTTCCTGATTCCTGGGTCTCTTTCGGGCTGGTGACTTCCTGGGTCTCCTTCTCGGCTCTTGGGCGACCCTTTCTATATAATAAAGGACGCAGAAACATGTGCGTCCTCGTTTGACTGACTACCTTTCTATTTTTCGAGCTCGCGCTCTATATCGGTGATGAGATGAACCACCCGGTTACTAATGTGCTTATACTTGATGTCTCTCTGCTCTTCGTTTAAGCTGGCGCTCATGCTTTTAAAATGTGGAGAGTTGAGATATGAATCAATATCCCGCGCAATGTCTTTAGCCAGCTGATCGTAGTCGCGGGTAGAGCGGTACCTTTCAAGGGCAGCGCTCCAGTTCCAGTCTTCCTCGGACTAACCCTCACTCTCTGACCCTGAGTCGGACACAAATTCGCTCTCAGACTAGGTTGAATCTGCTCCCTATGGAGACGCAGAAAGGAGATTTTCTTGTTGGGGATCTTGGGTGTCATCATTAGCAAGGGCTTGGTGCGGTTTTTCTTCCTGGGTCTTCTCGGGCTCTAGGGTGACTTCCTTCTAGGGTGCCTGGGTCTCCTTCTCGGGCTAGGGTGACTTCCTGGGTCTCCTTCTCGGGCTCTAGGGTGACTTCCTGGGTCTTCTCGGGTCTAGGGCTGGGTCTCTTCTCGGGCTCTAGGGTGACTTCCTGGGTCTCCTTCTCGGGCTCTAGGGTGACGGGTCTCCTTCTCGGGCTCTAGGGTGACTTCCTGGGTCTCCTTCTCGGGCTCTAGGGTGACTTCCTGGGTCTCCTTCTCGGGCTCTAGGGTGACTTCCTGGTCTCTTCTCGGGTCTCCTGGGGGCTCCTACTTGGGCTCTCTGGGGACTTCCTGGGTCTCTTCTCGGCTCTGGGTGACTTCCTGGGTCTCCTTCTCGGGGGGTGACTTCCTGGGTCTCCTTCTCGGCTCGGGGGACTTCCTGGGTCTCCTTCTCGGGCTCTAGGGTGACTTCCTGGTCTCCTTCTCGGCTTCCTGGTCTCCTTCTCGGGCTCTAGGGTGACTTCTGGGTCTCCTCTCGGCTCTAGGGTGACTTCCTGGGTCTCCTTCTCGGGCTCTAGGGTGACTTCCTGGGTCTCCTTCTCGGCTCTAGGGACTTCTGGGTCTCCTTCTCTCTAGGGACTTCTGGTCTCCTTCTCGGGCTCTAGGTGACTTCCTGGGTCTCCTTCTCTAGGGGACTTCCTGGGTCTCCTTCTCGGGCTCTAGGGTGACTTCCTGGGTCTCCTTGGGGGTGACTTCCTGGTCTCCTTCTCGGGCTCTCTTCTGGGTCTCCTTCTCGGGCTCTAGGGTGACTTCCTGGGTCTCGGACTTCGGGCTCTCGGCTCTAGGGGACTTCCTGGGTCTCCTTCTCGGGCTCTAGGGTGACTTCCTGGGTCTCCTTCTCGGGCTCTAGGGTGACTGGTCTCTTTCGGGGGCCTTCCAGGGACTTCCTGGGTCTCCTTCTCGGGCTCTAGGGTGACTTCCTGGGTCTCCTTCTGGGCCTCTTGGGTCTCCTTCCGGGCTTCTCTTCCTGGGTCTCTTCTCGGGGTGACTTCCTGGGTCTCGGGCTTAGGGTGACTTCTGGTCTCTTCTCGGGCTCTAGGTGACTTCCTGGGTTCCTTCTCGGGCTCTAGGGTGACTTCCTGGGTCTCCTTCTCGGCTCTAGGTGACTTCCTGGGTCTCTTCGGGCTCTAGGGAGGACCCCCCTCTGGGCTCTGGGGACTTCCTGGTCTCCTTCTCGGGGCTCTAGGGTGACTTCCTGGGTCTCCTTCTCGGCTCTAGGGTGACTTCCTGGGTCTCGGGCTCTAGGGTGACTTCCTGGGTCTCTTCTGGGGGTGACTTCCTGGGTCTCCTTCTCGGGCTCTAGGGACTTCTACCTGGTCTCCTTCTCGGGCTCTAGGGTGACTTCCTGGGTTCTTCTCTCTCCTTCTCGGCTCTCTAGGGCGACTTCCTGGGTCTCCTTCTCGGGCTCTAGGTGACTTCCTGGGTCTCCTTCTCGGGCTCTAGGGTGACTTCCTGGGTCTCCTTCTCGGGCTCTAGGGTGACTTCCTGGGTCTCTTCTCGGGCTCTAGGGTGACTTCCTGGTCTCCTTCTCGGCTCTAGGGTGACTTCCTGGGTCTCCTTCTCGGGCTCTAGGGTGACTTCCTGGTCTCCTTCTCGGGCTCTAGGGTGACTTCCTGGGTCTCTTCTCGGGCTCTCTCTGTTCCGCCTGGGACTTCCTGGGTCTCCTTCTCGGGCTCTAGGGTGACTTCCTGGGTCTCCTTCTCGGGCTCTAGGGTGACTTCCTGGGTCTCCTTCTCGGGCTCTAGGTGACTTCCTGGGTCTCCTTCTCGGGCTCTAGGGTGACTTCCTGGGTCTCCTTCTCGGGCTCTTCCTGGGTCTCCTTCCTCTAGGGTGACTTCCTGGGTCTCTTCTCGGGCTCTAGGGTGACTTCCTGGGTCTCCTTCTCGGGCTCTAGGGTGACTTCCTGGGTCTCCTTCTCGGTCTAGGGTGACTTCCTGGTCTCCTTCTCGGGCTCTAGGGTGACTTCCTGGGTCTCTTCTCGGGCTCTAGGTGACTTCCTGGGTCTCTTCTCGGGCTCTAGGGTGACTTCCTGGGTCTCTTCTCGGGTCTAGGGTCTTCTGGTCTCCTTCTCGGGCTCTAGGGTGACTTCCTGGGTCTCTTTCTCGGGCTCTAGGGTCCTGGGTCTCCTTCTCGGCTCTAGGGTGACTTCCTGGGTCCTTCTCGGCTCTCTTCCTGGTCTCCTTCGGGTCCTCCGGCGGCCTCTCGGGCGACTTCCTGGGTCTCCTTCTCGGCTCTAGGGTGACTTCCTGGGTTCCTTCTCGGGCTCTAGGGTGACTTCCTGGTCTCCTTCTCTCTCTTCCTGGGTCTCCTTCTCGGCTCTAGGGTGACTTCTGGGTCTCGGGCTCCTGGGTCTCTTCTCGGGCTCTTCCTGGGGCTCTAGGGTGACTTCCTGGGTTCCTTCTCGGGCTCTAGGGTGACTTCCTGGGTCTCCTTCTCGGGCTCTCTTCTGGGTCTCCTTCTCGGGCTCTAGGACTTCCTGGGTCTCCTTCTCGGCTCTAGGGTGACCTTCTAGGGACTTCCTTCTCGGGCTCTAGGGTGACTTCCTGGGTCTCCTTCTCGGGCTCTGCTCCTTCTCGCGGGCGACTTCCTGGGTCTCCTTCTCGGGCTCTAGGGTGACTTCCTGGGTCTCCTTCTCGGGCTCTAGGGAGACTTCCTGGGTCTCCTTCTCGGGCTCTAGGGTGACTTCCTGGGTCTCCTTCTCGGGCTCTAGGTGACTTCCTGGTCTCCTTTCGGGCTCTTGACTCGGGTAGGAACGGTCTAGGGCGACTTCCTGGGTCTCCTTCTCGGCTCTAGGGTGACTTCCTGGGTCTCCTTCTCGGGCTCCTGGGTCTTTCTCGGGCTCTAGGGTGACTTCCTGGGTCTCCTTCTCGGGCTCTAGGGTTCCTGGGTCTCTTCTCGGGCTTCTAGGTGACTTCCTGGGTCTCCTCTCAAGCTCTAGGGGACTTCCTGGTCTCCTTCTGGGCTCTAGGGTGACTTCCTGGGTCTCCTTCTGGGCTCTAGGGTAGTCCTGGGTCTCCTTTGGGCTTAGGGGACAACTAAAATGTAAAAGAATGTAATGAACATAGGTCAGTCCAGGGGGTGCAGGAGCAAAGAATATTTCTATCTGTAAGTAATGGTTCATATGTATGAAGTAATCCCCCGGTGAGGATGTCGCCAAAAGATTCAATTGAAAATGATTTTCAACTGATCGAAGTTGATTCATGAAAACGTTATTCCTGAATCGGTTTGAATTTCTTGCTGATTGAAACCCACTGATCGAGTTGAATTCCTTGCTTCGTTATGATTTTAATCTCTTATATTGCGCATTTTAGTCCCCCCCTTCCTTCAACATATTCGTTTCAGGCTAAGAGATAACTCTTTAAATAATCATTAAAGCAATGACGAATTAATAATTTAATTCATTAGAGTTTTCTTGTGATTTCTGATGCCAAGTAATATGTTCGTAATTAGGTTATGCGTGTGCTCTCTTTAAATTATTATTCATATATATACATATATAGAAAATTATTATATGAACATTCGATCAAATCAACACCAACACAACACGCCGCACACAAAGCACAATCCACAATCACGATATGGAAAAAAGCTAAAAAAGGTCTATTTCCAAAAAGGTTTACAAAGTAGGCTGAGATTATATATATATATATATATATATATATATATATATATATATATATATATATATATATATATATATATATATATTATATATATTATATATATTTATATATAATATATATATGTATTTATATTATATATATATATATATATATAATATATGTATATATATTATATATATATTATATATATATATATATATTATAATATATATATATATATATATATATATATATAATATATATATATATATATATATATTTATATATATGTATATGTTATATATTATGTATATATATGTATATATCTATATCTATATCTATATCTATTATATATGTGTGTGTAATGTTATGTTATATATATATATAATCAAGCGCAGCTGTAATAGAAACTGCTTTTATTATTATGTTTCATATCATGTGCGTTGTATTTTAATCCACATGGAAGCATACAAATCCATGTAAGAATACGTAAATGTTGTATTGATGAAAATAGATATACAAGCCATCTTTCATACAACCATGAATAGCCTCCATTTTTAACTTTTCACAACTAACTAGTAAGACATTTCCGAAGGCTCGTGAGTGAGCCGTTTCCGAAGCGTCGATCTGGACAGCCAAGGATGACTCGCGGGGGATTTACCGAAGGTTTTGGGAACGGCGGAATGGGTCGCAACGTTGTGTGCCGTGGCAGACGCTTTGGAGGCGCGCGTGCAGGCAGAGAGTGGTGTGTTTGTGTGTTGCTTGTGTGTGTGTGTGTGTGTATGTTTGTTTGGTCTGTGGTGTGTCTGTGTGTGTATGTTTGTTTGGCTTGGTGTGTCTGTGTGTAATGTATTTGTGTATGTGTATGTCTGTATATATATGTGTGTACATGTGTGTGTGTGTGTGTGTGTGATAAAACGCGTATGGCCCTCGAGACAGATTAATACATCAAGCGTGTAAAAAACAACAGCCATGCTGCTCTAACGGTTTTGACAAACGTCACATTTCCGCTCCTTTGGTAGTTTCACAACCGAAAAAAAATCCTCCTTCGCTGGGAATTCAGGTGTAAAGATTCACGACACTTCGCTACGTATCCTTGGCATTTTCGGATAATTTCATTTATGCGCTGTAATCCATCCACGCTTTGATGTGCCTCCGCCTTCTGCAACAATGTTTTAGGAATATATATATATTTTTTTATAAAACATTATGTCATCAGAATTATCAGGATATTGCAAAGAGGAAATTTTCAAAGCCGAAGCTGACATTTAAGTGTTTGCTTTGTGTCATTGTTTAGACAGTTCTATTTATGAGTATTACTTCAAAGTGTATTTGTCTTGGAGAAAGTAAACAAGAGAAGTATTACGAAGGATTTTTTTGTGATACTTTAACCAAGGAGAAAAGTGAGTAAGGCAGAATAATGAAATAGTAAATATGCAATTCCAGTCGGCGACACACGCTAACCTAACGTGTTTTCAAAAGAATGAAAAGAAATATGAAAAATATATTGTACCAGTATTTTCATCACATTCGCCATTTGATATTGCCATTAACCGTCCGAGTGTTCATAAAACTCCAATAAAATTTGTTTATCTGTTCCATTACAAATGATTTTGAAACTTGATATCCACTTGAAAAAAATTGACCGCCTTCTTAATTCGAAAAGCGCGCCAACATGAAACAAAAAAGACACGGCAAGCGCATAACACAACATTACAATAGAGGAAGCGCTTAACATCTCACCTTTAATAGGATAACAACTACCTACGATTATAAAGAGATTTATAAGCGAAAAAAGGGGGCCACCACGAGATAAAAAAGGAAAAGATGCCTGAAGCGATGGAAGGAAAATGCAAGGCAGCACTATCATTACGTCACGCGAGACCACCCCCACCCCCTACCCACCCCCCGGGCGAATTTCACTGATAGCGCGTATTATGTCTGCAATAAACAGGAAGATTAACGCATGCGGGGCGTGGACTTCCTCATCCAGGAGAGTAGCAAATGACAATGATCTATTAAGACCTGTAAAAAAGGAAAGGAGGAGAGAGAGAGAGAAGAGAGAGAGAGAGAGAGAGAGAGAGAGAGAGAGAGAGAGAGAGAGAGAGAGGAGAGAAGAGAGAGAAAAGAGAAGAAAGAGAGAGAGAGAAGAGAGAGAGTGAGAGAGAGAGAGAGAGAGAGAGAGAGGAGAGAGAGAGAGAGAGAGAGAGAGAGAGAGAGAGAGAGAGAGAGAGAGAGAGAGAGAGAGAGAGAGAGAGAGAGAGAGAGAGAGAGAGAGTAGTTTGATAGATAATAGATAGATAGATAGAGAGAGAGAGAGGAAGAGAGAGAGACAGAGGGAGAGAGAGAGCTGTTGGTGTTTTTACTCAAGTTCGTCGTTGCCAAGAGAGGTCGCGCCCTTTGCCACCTGAGAGGGAGACACAGAGGGAAGCCGAGAGTTATTGCTGAACTTGGAGAGAAATTGTTTGTTTTGCTCATTCTGGGGATGGGGAACGAGGGAGAGTGAAATACATCGCGTGGTCTCAATTGCTTTGTCAGTGTCTTTGTCTTTGTCTGTCTCTCATTCACTCTCTCTGTCTCTTTCTCTGTCAAATTTTGTCTGTTTGTCTCTGTCCTCGTCTGTCTCTCTCTCTGACTGTCGCTGTCTCTGTCGGTCTGTCCTCTCTTTCTTTCAGTCTCTGTCTCAGTCTGTATATCTGTCTGTCTCTCTCATTGAACAATGTTCAAAGGGCGGTTTCCCCTGAGCCTAAGCCTACTGGGAAAAAAGAAAAAAAGGGAAGGGCAAAGGGGAGGTGAGAGGAAGAAAGGGAGGGAGAAAGAGTGAAAAAGTATGGATAGACGTATGACAGAGGGCAAGGAAAATGGGAATTGGGAACGTCATATCATCATCATTATCATCATTATTAAAATCATCATCAACATTCTCATCCTCATTTTGTTATCTTAATCATCAATAACAATGATATAAATCGTGTTATTATTATTGTTATTATTGTTATCATTATCACCATCATCAGCAACATCATAATCAGCATTCATCATTATTATCATCATTCTTATTATTATCATTATGATAGTTATTATCATCATTATTATTGATATTCCTTATCATTACTTCCATCATTATAATTACTACTACTACTAGTATCAGAATAAATATCAGCATCATTGCTATTACTAATATTGTTGTTCTTGGCGTTAATATAATGATCTACCATTAATATAATGTTATTTTCATGACTTTATCACTCTTAAACTAAAATCATTCGGATGCCCACTTCCATTTTGCCGATCTCAGCTGACTCGTTATCCTCCAAAATACGTTAAATGTTTCTGGCATAAGGGAGGAAATAAGGGTACATTTGCAGACTAATCTTTCGGTCACTCTGTAATTAGGTCGAGGGGAGAAGATAAGCGTTAGGTTTGCGCACCAATCTCTTAGTCTCTCTCTGTCTCTCTTAGTCTCTCTCTGTCTCTCTCTCTCTCTCTTTCTCTCTCTAGCTTCTTCTGCTTTTAATTGAATACCTCATAAAAATGTTTTATTTTGCATTATAGTGCAGTACTTTGTATAGTCTTACAATATGTTCTAGAAAAAAAGAACTAAATATGGAATGGTACAGAAAGAGATGAAATTAGAGATAGATAGATAATAGATAGACAGACAGATAAATAGATATATAGATAGGGATTGAGATTGAGAGAGAATGAGAGAATGGGAGAGAATGAGAGTGAATGAGAGAGAATGAGAGAGAGAGAGAGAGAGAGAGAGAGAGAGAGAGAGAGAGAGAGAGAGAGAGAGAGAGAGAGAGAGAGAGAGAGAGAGAGAGAGAGAGAGAGAGAGAGAGAAATGAAAATGAAACTATCTTTCAGTACATTTATTCCCAATCTGACCGAAAACATGAAAATAAATATACCAAAAAGTCACAGTTTGTAAGATTAATGTCTCTCCCGGCGCGACGGTTGGTGACCTCCATATGGCAACAGCTGAATGCTTCGCTCAGGTGATCACTTGAAATTTCCTTTTGGACGAGAAGAGCGTAGAAATTAGTTTTTTTTTTACCTTCCTCTTTGTCTTTCTTCCTCTCTTGGGTCGACTGGGTGGATTCTCATTATAGGAAAAAAAAAAGAGAATAAGATAGGAAAGGTAGAGATGTATTCATTTAATATGGTCTGTTTTCTGTCCTGTTTGGTGTGCATTTTGGGTTCCTTTACATCCTCTTTCTCACGCCCGCACACTCGCGCATGCTCACTCTCTCTCTTTCCTTCTTTCTCTCTCACATACATATTCTCTGTCTGTCGGTCTGTCTGTCTCTCTCTCTTTCTGTTTCTGTCTCTCTCTCTGTTTCTGCCTCTGTCTTTCTCTCTCTGTTTTTGTCTGTGTGTCTCTCTTTCTCTCTTTCATTCTGTCCCTCTCTTCCTGTTCCTCTGTCAGCCTGTCTGTATTTCTGTCTGTCTGAGTGTTTCTCTTTTTCTTTGACACCACACCCACCACCACCACACCACCCACACCCACACCGCACACCACACATGCACGCCTGTCAGCCTGTCTGTATTTCTGTCTGACTGTTTCTCTTTTCCTTTGACACACACACACACACACACACACACACACACACACACACACACACACACACCACACACACACACACACAACACACACACCCACACACACACGCACACACACATTCGAACTCACATCCGGCGATTTCGAGTCCCCCCCGGAAGTTCAAACGACCGCATGGCTGCTTCCCTGTGGCCTACCTCCTCCTCGCCAAATATGAACACCGAATAAATACGTAATCCTTGGTTAAAATTCGACCGCTGTTGTTATGCTAATCAGTAATACGTACATGCATGTATTTTTTACCTTCCATTTTATTCTTGAGGTTGGGTTGAAAATTGTCTAAAAGTCGGTTAGAAGGAATGAAGTCGGATGTGGTAACACTGGTCGCATCCTTTGTACAAGGTTAGTGTGTCTGGCGGTGAATACCCTTACTATGCAGTTTAAAGGACAGGGAAACTGGAACAGAAAGAGAATAGTTATTTTTGCCTTTAGTATTGTTAGCAATATTAATATCAGTATTATCATCGTTATTCTTATCATTATTATAATTATTATTGTCATTGTTATTCTTATCATTCTTATTATCATTATCATCATTGTTATTCTTATCATTCTTATTATCATTATTACTACTTTTACTACTATTAGCATTGTTTATATTATTATTATCATTATCGATATTGTTGTCATCATTCTTGTTATTACCATTCTTATTGTTATTATTATCAATATCATTAGTATTAACATCGTTATTATTATTATTTTTTATCAGTATTATTATTATTGTTATCATTATTATTATTACTATTATTATTGTCATCATCAGTATTATTATGATGATTTTATCATATGATTATTTTATTATAATGTATTATAATTTTGTATTATAATTTTTCATTATCATTATTGCTGTCATTATCATTGTTGTTATCATTATTATTAGGATTATGATATATCTTTGCTATGTATTTCATAAACGACAGAGAAGTTATTTCATTTTTTTTTAATCATTACCATCATTTCCTTCATTTCAATATTATCATCATCATCATCATCATTATCATTATTATAACCATTCCAGTTGTTGTTATTATTGATTTGCTTTTGTTGTTCCCAATGTCATTTCTGTTATCTGCTGTCCTTATTTTGTATTTTATATTCTGTTTAATATTATTTCCTGATGAAGTGATATATAATGAGATCGGAAACGAGGGAGAGGATTCACAACTTTACTGAAGCATAATAAATAGTTTCCCACGCTTTATTTTCGGGCCGTCCTCATCCCCAGTGAGTGGAACAAAAGACTGTCGCCTGCCTTATGACGTCACGCAATGAGAAACAATTGAAGAACTTAAAGCGTCTATTTGCGCACCGATTTGCATTCGCTTTAAATCTGCACATGACTACGTTTATTGAAGACAGAGCAAGGAAGAGAAATAACGAGGAATTTAAAAGAAACAGATAAAAGAAAGGACAGAAAGAAAAGAAAAAGAAAGAAAGATAACAACGAAACTGAACAGCGCTTGTGAAGGCTAATGGCAGGGGTCGTTGTCTCGTACAAGGAACCTCAAGGATGTTGTGTATTTCCGGAACATCTTTATCGGACAGCGCTTGCACTGCCTCGTCCAGAAACCCACAATGAGTCATCACACAACTTTACTCATCAGCTATATATAACCTATTCATCTGCCTCACTCATCAACGAACACTGTTTCTGCTTTTTAACACGTTTACTAAATTAAACTCTAACTAATTTGTCTTCCAAGTTCTCGCTATTAACGATTTTATTCTTGTTAATCAAAGATTGGCTTCTTTTTCATGCCTGTACACCTGATTTCTATTATTTAATGGTTCTTTAATATATGAAACTCTAGATTTAAAAAAGCGAATGAGCGAGCGATCAGCTGCATGAATATCAAACGCTTTTGTCTCAAGAAAAAAAAAAAAAAAAGAAAAAAGAAAAAAGAAAAGGTGTGGACTCCCAGCCATGAGACCGAAATTAGAGTGATTCAGAGACAAGCGGCATTAACTACCTCACTGGCAACACCACGTTATTGCTTGGTTACTGAGCTATGGTGCTGACACATGCGGGAAGGGAGGTCTGTGACTGCATGATAAAATATGCCAAGTTTTCCTCGTTTTCAGAGGCTGTGCCACTGATTTATAAGATCAAATTTAAGTTGAAAAAATCACTGGCTCTGTTATGATGCAATTAGACCATTTTTATTATTTTTTAAGACGCTCAAGCCAAATATCCTTAATATCTAACATATCTTTATCCCATTCTAAATCTTATTGTCACATCCTCCTCGTCTCTTGCTCGCACAATCCTTTCTCTTCACGATCTCTCGCGTTCCCAATCCTCCCAGCAGTTAGAACGTGATGACTCCCTCGCTCATTGCAAGCTCTCATGCAAGATTCCTCACGGCAGGCCTCCATGCATGAATCCTCTCCCATGCACACCCGCGCCTCACATTCTGCACAACCGATTGTCGCTCTTCTTAACCTCTCCTCACGCCCATCTCCGCCCTCGCAGCAATCAAGACGCCCACAGTGCCATTCCGAAAAACTTTACTTCGTCTTTTTTGTAAATGGCATAGGGGTCAGAAGCATGTGAATAGGGTGTCGAATATCACCTCTATTGTTTTTAGGGAAGGGAGGTAGAGTATGTGCGTTGTATGTGTGTATGTGTGTGTGTGTGTGTGTGTGTGTGTGTGTGTGTGTGTGTGTGTGAGAGAGAGAGAGAGAGAGAGAGAGAGAGAGAGAAAACACATTACGAAATATTATTAAAGTGAACAATCAAAGAAAAGAGAAACACGTATATACACATCCCTAAACATACCAACCCACACCAAACAAACAACCAAAACAACCCAATCCTAACAAACCCAAAACCAGAAAAAAACCTCCATCCCCCTCCCCCCCCCAAAAAAAAGAAAAAAAAAAAGAAAAAGTAAAAAACCCAGATCAAACGAACGAAAAAGAGAAGAAGAGACGAAGAGAGAGAAGTCAGTGAGAAAGAACTGTCATAGAAACAGGCAGCGGCGTATTGCTCGGGAGTTAATGCATAATTATGATCCCTGGTGGTGCAATACCCGCCGCGCCTCTGCAGTGGCCCGCGGCAATTCGTTCCCTGGGGCGGCGAGGCAGCGGGGGCGGAGACAAAGGAGGAGAGGCAGAAGGGGGGAGAAGAGAGAGGGGGGGAGAGGCATGAGGGGGAAGAAGGGAGAGGCAGAAGAGGGGGAATAGGCATGCGGTGGAAGAAAGGAGAGGCAGAAGAGAGGGAATAGGAAAGAGAGAGGGGGAAGAGGGGAGAGGCAGAAGGGGGGAGAAGAGAGAAGGGGGGAGAGGCATGAGGGGGAAGAAAAGGGAGAGGCAGAAGAGGGGGAATAGGCATGCGGTGGAAGAAAGGAGAGGCAGAAGAGATGGAATAAGCATGTGAGGGAAGAAGGGAGAAGAGAGAAGGGGGGAAAGAGGCATGAGGGGGAAGAAGGGAGGGCAGAAGAGAGGGAATAGGCAATGTGTTTGGGAAGAAAGGAGAAGAGCAGAGGTGGAACGAACGGGAGATGAATAGAAGGAGAAGACACGAAGCGGGGGGCAGATTAGGCATGAAAGGGGAAATTAAGCGGGACCAGAAAGGAGAGGGGAAAAAACAAGAAAAAAAGAACAAAAGAAGGGGGAGAGGATATCTCTAAGCGCGGAGGGCACCCGGCGAACTAGAAGGAAACCAGGCGCGCGGTACAGAAGGAGGGCACAGGTTGGAGGGGTAAATTAAGCAAATGTAGCCGGCCGGGGAAGAATCAAGGCCGAGAAGGCGATAAGGAAGAAGGGCAAAGAAGCAAGAGTTTGGGGGGGCCTCCGGCGGGGGAACAGAGAGAGGTAAGAAACCGCGGAGGGACTTATTAGGGCCATCGGGTGGGGTAAGAAGGGCAAAGCAGGCGCAGAAGAAAAGCGGATGTAAAGCATAAGGGGGGTTTAAAGAAGGGAGAAGAGAAGAAGGGGAAGAGGAGGAGAACGCCCGGCGACGAAAACCGGAGGGGCAAGACGGTTCCCTCGCGCGCCGTGAGGGGGCGTAAAAGGGGAAGGATGGGCCCCCCAGAAATTGAAAAGGGGGAGATTTTTTTAGAGGGGGGGAAATAGGGACAAAAATGAAGGGGGGCAAACATAGGCGACGAATACACCCACTATCAAAGGGAGCCCGGGTAAAGGGGGACGGGGGGCCATAGATGGAGATAGAAATTTACGGGAAGAGAGTCAGAAAGGGGAAGGACGGCCCTTACGAGGGGGATAAGACAAATAGGGGGAGATGGCCAAAGAGAGGGGAAAGAAAAGAGAGAAGGGCCGGGAAAAGGGGGGGGGAACAGAGAGAATAAGACGGAGGGGACCAGCCAGAACACAAACAAGGGGTTCTTTGGAGCGAGGGGAGGGCAAAAAAGATAAGGCGGGAAAAGAAAAAGGGCAGAAAAGGACAGAGGGGAAGACGGGCAGAAAAATACCCCCGGGGTCCCCCCCGGGAAAAAAGGGAGAAAGACCCCAGGAGGGGGGGAAAAAAAGAAAGGGGAATAACAGATGGAAGAAGGGAAAAAACCAGGAACAAAAAAGAAAAGAGAGAGAGGTGGAGACCAAAGGAGGAACAGGCATTCTGAGGGAAGAAAGGGAAGTTAATCAGAAGAGGGTAGAAGAAAGGGAAGGAAAAGAATGAAAACACGAAGGGAAATATCGGAAGGGGAAAGAGGAGAGGAGTGAGGGAAAAAGGGTGGGAAGAAGGAAGAAGAGAAAAGAGATAGACAGACAGGGGGAAGGAACGAAAAGGGCAAAAAGGAAAGGAAGCGAAAGGGATGAAAGAAAAGAAAGAGAAAGGCGAACCAGAGAGGAAGACATACGAAACACAAACAAAAGGAAAGAAGAAGAGACTCAAGGAAGACGAGAAGAAAGCAGAAAGGAAAAGATGAACAAATGGAAGGGGATGAGGAGAGGGAAAGAAGAGGATAGAGATAGACGGTAAGAGAGAGGAAGGACAGAAATGAGGAAACGGAAGGAAGGAGGTGAGGAGAGGAAGAGGAGGATGAGGATGAGGAAGGGGATGGAAATAAGGAGTAGGAGAAAGAAGGAAGAGGAAATGATAATGATGAGGAATGAGGAAGGGAGGAAGGAAAAAGAAGAAATAGAATATTTAGAACTGACGACAAAAAATAGGGTGAACATAATAATATGGGAGATAAACGAATGCATATGTGAATGAAAAAGAAGATAAATGGAGAAGTTAAACCACATAAAGAGAGAGAGAAGAGAGGAGAGAAAAGAGAGAGAAGAGAAGAGAGAGAGAAGAGAGAGAGAGAGAGAGAGAGAGAGAAGAGGAGAGAGAGAGAGGGGAGATGAGAGAGGGAGAGAGAGAGAGAGAGAGTAGAGAGAGACGAGAGAGAGAGAGAGAGAGAGAGAGAGAGAGAGAGAGAGAGAGAGAGAGAGAGAGAGAGAGAAGAAGAAAAAGGCAGAGAGAGAAAGAATGAGACTGGGATAGGAAGAGAGAGAGAGGGAGAGGAGGGAGAGGGAGAAGGGAGTAGGGAGAAGTAGGATTAGGTAGGGATAGGGATAGGGAGGGATAGGGATAGAGGGAGAAGGAGAAGGAGAAGGGAGGGAGGAGAGGGAGGAGGGCGGGAGAGAGAGAGAGAGAGAGAGAGAGAGAGAGAGAGAGAGAGAGAGAAGAGAGAGAGAGAAGATAGATCGTAGAGAGAGAGAGTAGAGGAGAGAGAGATAGAACAGATAGATAAGATAGATAGTAATAGATTTAGTATAGATAAGATAGAGATAGAGTAGAGAAGAGAGAGAGAGGAGAGAGAGAGAAGAAGAAGAAAAAGGCGCAGAAGAGAGAAAAGAATGAGACTGAGATAGATAAACAGATAGAGAGATAAATAGATAGATGGATAGATAAATGAAATAGACAATATAGTATATAAAAATAGATAGAAACCAATAGATAGATAGATAAATAGATTGATAGAAAGAGAGATTGAAATAGATAGATAGGTAGGTGAATAGATAGATATTTAGATAGATAGAAATGATAGATGAATAGATAGATAGATGAATATATAGATAGATAGATAGAAAGATAGAAGTAGACAGATAGATAGTTAAATAGATAGAAAGATAGAAATAGATAGATAGACAGATAGACAAAAATAAAATAGAGTGAGAAAGATATGACCACTCGACGTGTAACAGTGCCCTCCAGTGCCACCAGCAGTGCCATCCCTTCACGTGTCCCTAAAACAGTGACCCGGACCCCCCCCCCCCCCCACTGCCTCTCCCCCCACCTTCCCACCCTCATGTACCTTTCGCCTCGGGAAACATCATTGTACAAGATTGGATAAAATTGGAATGGTCACACAGCGCGAGACAAATCCAACAAGAAGGGGGGGTGGGGGTGAGATGGGGCGGGTGGGCGTGAAGCAGGAGTGGGCAGGTGGGTGGATAAGTGAGGATAAAGTTCGGTGGTGGATGGGGTTGGTGGGGTAATGCGAAATGGGTTTGGATGAGGATGTTGGTAAATTGTTATGTTGGGAGCGGTATGCGGTGTGCGTGCGTGCGTGCGTGTGTGTGTGTGTGTGTGTGTGTGTGTGTGTGTGTGTGTGTGTGTGTGTGTGTGTGTGTGTGTGTGTGTGTGTGTGTGTGTGTGTGTGTGTGTGTGTGTGTGGTGTGTGTGTGTGTGTGTGTGTGCTGTGTGTGTGTCTATGTCTGTGTATGTGTGTATGTGTGTGTTAGTGCCTATGTGTCTGTATGTATGTGTGTGTATGTGTATGAGTCTATGTATATATGTATCTATATATATATATATATATATATATATATATATATATATGTGTCTATAATGATCATATATGTGTGAATGCGTATATGCTTCTGCATGCATGTAAATATAGTTCCATCTGTCTTTCTTACAAGGAGTATGTCTGGTATGCAAATTAGACTCAGAAACGACATGCGCTCCATCTGGTCTTCGTGTAATATGAGAAGGAGGACATTGGTTGAGAAACGACAACACGTGATAAAGAGGCGAGATAGGAAAGTTATATAAAGTGTCTATAAGCCCCAGAAGCTTAGATTTTATCGCGATGTTGTGATGTTTTTTAGGTTGTGAATATTTATCTTATGCCCGATATGTATACGCAGACATGCACGCGAATATTCAAGTGAACGTACACACTTAAATGTATACATGTATCGATGTATGTATCATATTATGTATGTATAAAGTTTATCTATAACGTGTAAACCAGGTATCCTCTCCGCTTGCCCAAATACCCATGATATAGAGAGAAACTATGGAAAAGGTCAGATTGGTGGTTAAAGCCACTAGGAAAATATGCGGGCCTCTGATTGGTCAGTTGCAATCGACACCATATAAAGAGCCGTAATAAGTGCGATAAATCCTCTACGTTCATGTCTTTAAAAGAATAGATAGATGAGTTGAAAGAAGATAGATAGATAGATAAACAGAGAGAGAGAGAGAGAGAGAGAGAGAGAGAGAGAGAGAGAGAGAGAGAGAGAGAGAGAGAGAGAGAGAGAGAGAGAGAGAGAGAGAGAGAGAGAGAGAGAGAGAGGAGAGAGAGAGAGAGAGAAGAGAGAGAGAGAGAGAGAAGAGAGAGAGAGAGAGAGAGAGAGAGAGAGATAGATAGATAGATAGACAGATAGACACAGAGAGAGAGATTAAAAGCCATAATTGATTCCTGGGTTTTCTTATTGCGCATCCCATCATTACGCCATTTGACGTCACCCCAATCATCACAGGGCGATTGGCGTCATTAAGAGCACAATGAGGATTGGAACGGTTAAATTCCATCAGCCCTAATCTTTCATTCGCGAATACTGATGGGACTGGAAGGATGCATGGGAGAATTAAAGCAAACTTGGAATTCGAAGTTCCCGTTAATGTTTCATTTTCTGAAGAGAATAAATTTCATTCAAAAATTTCCTTTGTTGTTTACTCTCTCGTTGAATAATTTCTTCATATCAGTATTCCTTTACGAATGTAATTCTAGTTCGGAGAGTCTATGGTCTGTATAGAAAATCCATCCTCCTCTTGTACGCTAAAAAATCCGTAACGCATATCCTTTGAATTTATGCAAATGATATATCTATAATGCAATAAAAGAACAGAACACAATATGACTCTACGTTCTTAAATTATCAGATGGAAGAGGTAATACCAAATACGCTATCAAAAACCTAGTCAAAAGTTCAGGGTTAACTTGATACACTTATCATATCCTGCTCAAGCCAGCTAAGACCCAGGATAAGATATATATTTTTAAATGTCGTATTATAGTGTCAATAACCTGCCAATATTGACCAATAACGACACAAGGATTTCATTCGCTATCTCTGGTATTAAGGGCGCCATGATAGCGAGATCCGTCGAGTTAGTGAAGTTGCCACGAAGGATTGGGTTTAAATCTGAGACAATGGAAGTTTTTGTGAGATGGCTGGTGAAGGGGCGTGCCAATTCATAGTGAAGGGGCGTGTCATTCACATCTTGGCGTGAAAATACCTGGACACGGAAGAAAAGGAAAATGAAAACGGGGAAAGAATCTCATTTATTTTCTTCATGTGAGTTCTTTTCGTATCATCATTTTCATTACCACCATTACCAACACCACATCGTCATTATCATCACCACCACCACCAACATTATTATAATCTTCATCATCACCACCACCACCACCATTAACAACATCATCACCACCAACGCCAACATTAATAATCATCATCATCACCACCAAAACCACCACCACCATCACACCACCACCACCACCATCACCCACCCCCCCACCCCCACCACCCCACCACCACCATCCACCACCCTACCACCCACCATCACCCATTCGCCACCACACCCCTATCACCCCTACCCCCATACGCCTTTCGCTCACCCCATTCGCCACTACCACCACCCTCACCCCCATCCCGACGCCATCTCTCTCCCCCATTCGCCACCTCCACCCCACCCCCATTACCTACTCACCCCATTCGCCACCCCACCACCCTAACCCCACAACCACCCTATCACCCCCACCCCCATACGCCTCTCACTCACCCCATTCGCCAACACGCCCACCCCCACCACCACCTCCCCCCCACCTATCCACCCCCAGCCCCATACGCCTCTTGCTCACCCCATTTCGCCCCACCACACCCATCTTACCCACCCCACCCCCACCACCCCCACCACCTATCACCCCTACCCATACGCCCCATCTCTCACCACCTCACCCCCTCCACCCCCACCACCCCCCCACCACCCACCACCCCTATCACCGCCCACCCCCATACGCCCCTCTCGCTCACCCATTGCAGCACGCACCTCCTCCTCCGCCTTCTGCAGCCTCTTCTCTCTTCTCGCTTCTTCTCTCCTCTCCTCCTCTTCTCCCTCCTCCTCTTCTCTTTCTTCTTCTTCTTCTTCTTTTCTTTCTTCTTCTTCTTCTTCTCGCCTCGTCCTCGTCCCGTCCTCGTCCTCGTCTCGTTCCTCGTCTCGTCCTCCTTCTTTCTTCTTCTTCTTCTTCTTCTTTATTCTTCTCCTCCTTCCTCCTCCTCCTCCTCCTCCCTCCTCCTTCTCCTCCCCCCTCCCCTCCTCCTCCTCCTCCTCCTCCCTCCTCCTTCTCCCTTCTTCTCGCCTCCCTCCCTCTCCTCCTCCTCCTTTTTCTTCTACTCCTCTCCTCCTCCTCCTCCTCCTCCTCCTCCTCCTCCCTCCCCTCCGCCTCCTCCTCCTCCTCCTCCTCCTCCTCCTCCTGCGACTCCTCCTCCCTCCCTCCTCCTCCTCCTCCTCCCCCTCCTCCTCCTCCTCCTCCCTCCTCCTCCTCCTCCTCCTCGTCCTCCTCCTCCTCCCTCCTCCTCCTCTCCTCCTCCTCCTCCTCCTCCTCCTCCCTCCTCCTCCTCCTCCTCCTCCTCCTCCTCTCGCTCCTGTGTCGGCCGCGCCCTCTCTTGCGTCAGACAGGTTCGGATTACATGAGGCGAAAAAATGATAATCTTCGAGCACACGCGCAGTGTCTCTGCTTCTCTGCTTGCTTCTTCTTGCTTCTCTTCTTTTTCGTTTTCCATTTTCTTTTTTTCTTTTTTTATTACTTTTTCTACTTTTGTTTTCTGCTTTTCTTTTCTCTTTTCCTTCTCGTTTTATTTTTTTTTTTCTTATTTTCTTACTTCTGTTCGTCTTCTTCTCTTCTTGCTTCTTCTTTTCCATTTTCTTTTTTCTTTTTTGTTTTACTTCTTTTTTCTTACTTCTGTCGTCTTCTTTTTCTCTTCTTCTTGCTTCTTCTTCGTTTTCCATTTTCTTTTCATTTTGTTTATTATTTTTTATTTTCTTAAACTTTCTGTTGTCTTCTACGCCGTTCTTTTTTTCTTATTTTCCCTTTTTTTTTTTTTTTTCTTTTTCTTTTTTCCTTTTTACTTCTCTTATCTTATTTTCCTCCTCTTTTACTACTTTTTCCTTTTTCTTTTCTTTTTTTTATTTATTATTATTATTATTTTACTTTAGTTATTTTCTTCTTCCTGCTTCTCTTTTTTCTTTTCCTTTTTATTTTTTTGTTTATTTATCTATTTATTTTTACTTCAGTTGTCTTCTTTCTTTCTCTCTTTTTTTTCTTTTATACTTCGTCATCATCATCATAATCATCATCTTGTTCTTTCTTCTTTTCTTCTTCCTCTTTTATCTTCTTCTTTCCCCCCCTCTTCCCCTTTTCTTCTGCTTCCTCTTCTACTTTTTCTATTCTTTTTCTTCTTCCTTCTACTTCTACATCTTCCTCTATCCTCTTGTATCCTCCTCCTCCTCCTTTTTGTTTTTTTTTTTTTTTTTTACCTTCTTCCTTCTTCTCTTCACTTCTTCTTTCTCCTCTTCCCCCTCTTTTTCTTCTTGTTTTTTTTCTTCTTCCTCCTTCTCCTTCCACTTTTTATTTCTCCTCTTCTCACTCTTCTTCTTCTAGTTTTCTTTTTCTTCTTCTTTCTTCTTTCTCCTCATCTCACTCTTCTTCTTGCTGTTTTTTTGTTTCTTCCTCCTCCTTTCACTTCTTCTTTCTCCCCTTCTCTTTCTCTTTTCTTCTTCCTTCTTTCGTTCTCCTCTCCCCCTGTTTTCTTCTTCTTCTATATTTCCTCTTTCTCCCTTTTCTTCTTTCCTTCTTCTTCCTTCCTTCTTCTATAATTTTTTTCTTGTTCATTTTCTTTTCCCTTTCTTTCTCACTCTTTTTTTTCGTTTTCTCTTGTTTCTTCCTCTCAATTCTTTTTCTTCCCTTTCTTTCTCCTCTTCTCGTCTGTCTTCGCCTCCAAGACAAAAGACATGGAAAGAATAAAGAGAGAACAAAGAAAAGGAGAGAATGATAGAAAATACTGATAAAATATGAAAGTAAAAAAAGTGGAAGAACGACAGAAGAAGAAGAAGGGGATAAGGAGAAGAGATAGTGAAAGTAGAAGAAGAAGAAGAGATAGAAGGAAAGGAATGAGATGCAGAGGAAGGAGATGTAGGAGGAGAAGGAAAGGGAGAAGGAGAAGGAGGAGATGAAGAAGGACACAGAGAAGAAGAAAAAGAAGAAGTAGAAGAAAAGGAAGGAGAATGAGAAGAAGGAGACGGAGACAGATTGAGAAGGAGAAAGAGAAAGTAAAGAAGGAGAACAAATATGGGAAGAAAAGGAAGAGGAGAAATAGGAGAAGGAAATGGAGATGGAGAAGGCGATGAAGAAACAGAGAAATAAATAGAAGAACAGAGAGAAGAAAAGGAAGAAGACGACAAAGGTGAAGAGGAAAAGGATGAAATGGAGAAAGGAAAAAAATTAATATAAGGAATTAATATAAAGATGAAGAATCACAAAAAGAGAAAGAGGGAGAAGAAGAGAAAAATGAAGAAAAAGAAAAAAATGAATGAAAGGAAAAAGGCTAAATCGAAAAAAGTGAAATAGAGAAATAAATAGAAGAACAGATAGAAGAAAAAAAAAAAAGACGACGAAGATGAAGTGGAAAAGGATGAAATGAAGAAAGGAGAAAAACAATATAAGGAAGAGGAAAAAGATAAAGAATCACAAGAAGGGAAAGAGGGAGAAGAAGAGAAAAATTAAGAAAAAAAAATGAATGACAGAAAAAAGGCCAAATCGAAAAAAAGAAAGAAAGAAGAAGAAAAACTAAAGAGAAACACAAAAAAAGTTATAGCGATCAGACGTGACAGAACAAACAACCACAAAATAAGAGAAAGTGAAAATA
>NW_020872778.1:257397-269897 GCF_003789085.1 Penaeus vannamei | reverse complement strand
GAGGATTCCTCGGCCAGACGACACAGGTGAAGGACCTCCGTCTTGAGGCGCCGTCATGCAAGGACAATCAAGGACATGCAACGTGAAAACAGTGTTGCAGAGTGGCGGAGAGGCAGGACTCAAGAACCGGAAACGACTAGTGCATGTTGCAGCGTCCTCGGGGCCTGTTCCTGTGTGGCGGGCGCGCGCGTGTGTACGTATGTATGTGTGTATTGAACAGCCAACCCCATCCTCAGCAAGTTCGCACTCGCCGAGCCTAACGCCGCCGAGAATATATCCTGGCGCCGCGGATGTGTGTGCGCGCGTGGCTCGTCGCGTGGCTGCTGGGTTCTCCTGCAGGAAGAGGCACGTCAGGAAACGGCGAAAGGGAAATAGGGTAAAAAGACGACTCTGTGTGCGTTTTTGGCGAGTGTTTGTTTGTGCATCCCCCCCCTCCAACTTCCACGTAGCTTGCACCTCGTGACGCAATCGCTGTCTCGGCCATCAGCGCTCATTAACGAGGAGGCTGGTCGACCCCGGGTCACGTGGGAGGGCATTGCTTGCGGCGAAATGAGGTCGATGTGTCTAGCGATGTGCTTCTAATGTCTGCGTTATGAAAGTAGATTTAAGGAACGTCTGTTGGCTCGAGGCCGCCTGGCACTCTTCGTTCTATAGCACGTGACGTCACAAGTTATCGGGACGAACTTCAGCGCTGGTTGGCTGCCTCGACGGGTCTGCTATGGGGGCCAATTAAAATTTAGCAACTGAGTGAAATGGAGTGCACGTGAAAAGCCGGGGTCGCCAAGCGGAAATGACACTTATATCGCACGTGGCGATGCCGTTGGCAGAGCAGAGGGAGAGGCAGAAGAGCATGGATCCACAATGACACACGGTGCGCCTCCCGTTCCATTGTTTATCCTGGGATCGAACCAAAACATCTGAACAGCGCGAAACATTACGGAATGCGTATGAAAACACTTGGGAGCGTGTCATTTGCTGTACACCTGCACCGAGACACATGTCGAAGCTGGCGGAGCTCTTATTGGATCGCTGGAGGGCTCAGTGCCGCGAAACATCTGCGAGTGAACGCTGTGCGCCTTCCTCCCGCACGTAAATGGCCCCGACCGAGTGACTGCGCGAGTGTTCTGCCTTTTCGAGCGCAATCCAGAGGCCGATGTCGTGCCGCTGGATGCCCCTTTGACGGTGCAAAGGTGTCCGAGCTGAAGCGACACTTCGAAACACTTCTGTGAACTGATCTAAAGCATGCGTGGCTGGCTCGTGCGGTGACCCCGACCCCCGAATGCCAGGCTGTGTTAATGAAGTCGTGAATCCCCGTGCTTTCTTAAATACCTACCTTGCTTCGCGCCATGACGAGTCGCAGTCTCTCCGCTGCCTTTTCGCAAAATTGGTGCAAATCCACGCTGGTGTCACTATTACCTTTCTAATAACTAGCGCGACGGACCTTCAATAACAATCTCTGTTTTGTGCAGCGTAGAAAACGGCGACAGGAGAACGCCACCACGCGCTGTGCCTTCGCCGAACTTCGCCGAAATCATCATCCTTAAAACGAATTCGCGGAGGAAGCTTACGTCATCAATTGCCTCTCACTAAAAAGAAAACAACAAAGGAAATAAGAGAGAGAGGAACATAAATGTAAAAGTACAAACACAGAGAAAGAGAGAGAGAGAAAAAAAACTCGTACGAAATGAATTATCGATTTTAACAGGCCGTTCCACACAACTCGAACCACCCAGCAGGAAGTGGGATGAACGTTATACGAACACACCGCTGTAGACATGAACGTTCATTTGAAGTTCTTACTCATTTCCCTCGTGTTCTCGGAGTGATTTGGACGCCTCGGAGATAGGATTCCGAAGGGATGAATGAAACCCTTTTTTTGTGGAACTGATATTATTGTTCGTGTTTATGTTGTTCTTACTTATGTCTTTGTTAGCGTTTTCGATATTGATATTTTCATCACCATTCTTATTTCTGTTGTTTTGCTGTTTTTATAATAATAATAATGATAATAATAATAATGATAATAATAATGAGGATAATGATAATCATAATAATAATAATAATTGATATTATTATCATTATTATTATTATTATTAATATTATTAGTTATTTCTTCTTATTATTCTTATTATTATTCATAATACTATTATTATTATCATCATCGTCATTATCATAATTAACACTATCATTATCAAAATTATTATTGTTATTGTTATTATTCTTATCATTATTGTTATTATGATCATTATCACTATTATTGTTATTATGATCATTGTCACTATTATTATTATTATTATCATGATTATGAAAATTATTATTATTATTATCATTATTATTATTATCATTATTATTGTTATTATTACCATCATCATCATTAGTATCATCATCGTTATATTTGTTTATCATAATCATCATTATTATTATGATGATCACTCTTATTCTTATTGTTATTTTTGTCATAATCATCATCATCTTCATTATCACTATCATAATTATCATCATTGATATTATCATCATTATTGTTATCAATATTATCATTATTATCAATATCATTATCATTATTATCAATATCATTATCATTATTATCAATATCATTATCATCACTACCATTATAATTATCACTGTCATTATCATCACTATTATCATCACACCATCATTATTTGTATTATCATATCATTATTAGCAACCATCATTATCTAGTATCATTATCACTGTCGCTATGATTACAAGTTCAAGCAAATTAACTGTTCCAATTGTCACGACTTTTCACTTGCTTGTCCAAGGAACTAAAAGCAAATGCCCAAGATGTTTTTAAGTTCCCTCGGTGCAACTTAGCTGGTTCTTGTTTGCGCGAGTTGTTTGCACAATAATGCTATTGTTGTTATAATGATGATGATTTTGATGATGATAGTAATGATAATAATAACAGTAATAATGATAATAATAATATTAATGATAATGATAATGATTATAACAACAACAACAACAATAATAATAATAATGATAATGATAATGATAATAATAAGAATAGTGGTGATAATAATGATAGCAATGATAATAATAATAATAATGACTGATAATAATGATAATAATTATAATAGTAGTAATAGTGGTATTGATAATGATTGTTATTATTGTTATTTTCCGTTTTTTATCATCATTGTTTCACTGTTGTTGTTATTCTGTTGTAATCATTATTCTATTTATTATTATTATTATTATTATCATTATTATTATCATTGTTGTTGTCATTATTATTTTTTACCATTAATACTATTGTTATTCATTATTATCACAATCACTATTTTTGTTGTTGTATTTATTATTATTACTATGATTATCACCATCATCATCATTATTGCTATCATCAGATTTGTTATGATTATTATTACCATTATTATACATATTACCATTATAATTAATATCATAGTTATTACTAATGTTACCATTATTATCGTTGTTGTTATTCTTATTCATATTATTCTTGTTTTAGTATTACTATTGTTATTATCATTGCTATCAGTACTATTAATATCATTACTGTTATTATTATTATTATTATTATTATTTTTATTTTATTATCATTATTATTATCATCATCATCATCATCATCATCATCATCATCATCATCATTATCATTATTATTATTATTATTATTATTATTATTATTATTATTATTATTATTATTATTATTATTATTATTACTATTATTATGATGATAATAATAATAATAATAATAATAATAATAATAATAATAATAATTATTATTATTATTATTATCATTATCATTATTATTATTATAATAATAACAATAATTATTATTATTATCATCATCATTATTATTATTATTATTATCATTATTATTATTGTTATCATTATCATTGTTATTATTATTATTGTCAATGTTGCTGTTGTTTCTATTTTTATTATTATTGTAATTTTTACTTTCATAATGTTTATTATCATCGCCATTATTATTATTGAATACGTAATTACAGTGATATCAAGGCGTCCACTAATGATTATGATAATAATGGTAATACAGTTATCATTGGTATAATTTTCTTCTACTATTCATTAGTAGTCATAATACTGACATCATTATTACCATTAAACATCATCGCCATAACCATCTTCAACTAGATCGTTATAATTGGAATATATTCATAAGAACCTTCGACCACCAAGGACAGCGGAGATCGACCTTGTTTCGGCAGCCTCGCTTCTGGCACTGACACTTGTGTTGGTATCGTCAGGGTTCAAGTCGAGTCGTGCGCTTGGCGTTTGTCTTTTGTCCGATTTCTGTTTTTCGCGCGCGTTTTCTTTTTTTTCCTAATTTGATTATTTTTCTTTGGTGTATCGATGTATTGGTGCGTTTATCGTAAATAGTATATTTATTTTGTTATTTTTTGTGTTTGTGATAATTTAAAACTATAATTGAGCCTGATGGTAAGGAAAAAAAAAATATAAGCATTTCAAACATTTTTAAAAATCGACGTGAATATATGTTATTTCTATGTATTCAACAAAATGAAATAGGGAAGAGAGGGACTTTCTGACGTTTTGATTTACACAAATTTGTTCAGAGAGAAAATCGAGATTTTCTTTTCTTTTTTACGACTGATATGCATGTTAAATCTAGTTTGATTGCTGTTTATATGTTATGTTTAGATCTGCGGACTGATACGTCAGTTGTCATCTCAAAACGTCTAACGAAAAGATGTTTATATTAACATATTTAGCGGGTTTGACTTAGAAAAAAATATATATGAATGGATAGAAAAATAACACTTTTATGTTATATTTCATTTATTTTAACTCCAAGAACAACAAACTGCGATTATGCGTACTTAGTTCAATTCTCACATGTCAAGTATGATAAAAATTTATGCTTTTTTGAGGGAGTCGCGTATTTAATAAAATGCAAGGCGGTTTCATTTTAAATGCGTCAACACAAGTAAAATATACACTTGAGACAAACAGAATGTATTTACACAGGCCAGCAAGTACACATCAACAATTTTAATGCGAGATTGTACGCACACAGCCTCTCTCTGTCTGTCTGTCTGTCTGTGTCTGTTACTGTCTGTGTGTGTGTCTGTCTGTCTGTCTGTCTGTCTGTCTGTCTGTCTCTCTCTCTCTCTCTCTCTCTCTCTCTCTCTCTCTCTCTCTCTCCTCTCTCTTCTCTCTCTCTCTCTCTCTCTCTCTCTCTCTCTCTCTATATATATATATATATATATATATATATATATATATATATATATATATATAATATATACACACACACACACACACACACACACACACGCATATATGTATGCACATAACACACACACGCATATATATATGCACACGACACAGACACACACACACACACACACACACACACACACACACACACACACACACACACACATATATATATATATATATATATATATATATATATATATATGTATACACACTCAAACACACACATACACACACACACTTAAACACACACACACATCAGTTTGGGAACGAAATTCAGTTTTACCGATATCCGATATTATGTTTAATTACAGTAATGAACACTGCTTACAATTCTTACTGATTAGATATTTGTTCGCTTTTCTTCAAAACACAACCTTTTCCCATAACCACAATCACAGATCACTTAACAAGAACAACTTCTAAAGATATATATCTTATAAGCATTAGTTATTTGTTGTTATGTTTACCATGTTTTGCGAGGGGTATATGATAAATTATCTTAACCATTTTAGCCAATGTAAGATAGTACAAGCGCAGGAAATCTGTCAAGGCACATAAAAGTGAGAAAAAAGTGTATTTGGGCGCTTAAAGTGGCAAGTTGTAATGAACCGCCGTATTCGTATTGACAAATGTAGAAAAGGTATGAATGAGAATGGGTATCTTCACAATACATTTGTATTTGACCGGTTTCGAACATATCTTCGTCAGAAATACGTAAAAATATTCGAAACGAGAAATTTACCTATTGTATTATAAAGATATTTATTCCCATTCTTACATTTTCTGCATTTGCAATGAACGTAATAGAACAGACGGATTATGTCGGTTCTATATTATTTTTTCAATATACTGCTAAGGCAATTTTAGATGAGGTCATATTCATCGCCTGGTGTTTTCTCTCTCACTCAGGGTAAGCAAATATGGCAACTGGATTCATTATTATTTTTTAATGTATGTCTGCAAAAATAACTAGCAGTATTGCCAGATATGTAATGTAAGATTAATTATCAATTACGATTATTAAACAACTAGATATGATTCTTTAAAGTCGTCTTGCTGTATGGAAAGATGTTTTTGCTTTCAAAATGCGCCATCACTTCATATATCTCGAAAATTAATAATTTTAGATGTAATTGCTAATTTCAGCAAATTAGGAATCTACCGAATTCCTTTTTTATTCACCATGAGTCAAAGCCGATGCCAGGCGAACGCTGCTTGTTGCGTTCGGATGCTGGCAAGACACGGTAATCTTCCACTTTTTTTTACGACGCCATGGCGTTGTCGGAGGCGTCACTAATCGAAAAGAAAGTTTTTTATCATTTTTTAAGAGACGTTAGAACTTTTCTTTTTTTAGTGTGTGTGTGTGTGTGTGTGTGGGGGGGGGGTATTTTCGACTCCGGGGCTCTCTCGAAGGCATCTCCAATTAAAGCAATCACCCGAAGCTTACCTCGGCTTTCGGGTCATCCGCCATCCTGCGTATCATCCAACGTGACTAAACGGCCGATTACGTAGAACCAAAAGAAAGAAAAAAAATGTTCGCAAATAAGCTTTGAAAAAAAAAATGGTTTCCAAGAGACGTGGCGGTTTTACAATGTTTATACAAGTGTACGGCAGTGTTCAGTTATCTACATAACCATCCTATTAACGCATTTTATAATTCAAATTCGGGGTTTGTCGCGCTTTGCCCTGAAACTGTTTATGCATAAACACACCTACATATGTCTATATAATATGAATATTTTATATGCCTTATATACTAATCAAATTTGCTTCTACACAGCTCGTTAGCGGATGGTTGCCACGGACATGCTCTTGCGACCCCGAAGGCGATCGTGATGAATGGCTGCAAACATGCTAGCGCAGAGTAGCCAGCCAAGCCGCGACACCGGATGAGAGGGAAAGACAAATAAAAGGAAAATAGAGAAAGAAATATAACAATAGAGAGAATAGAACAGATTTATTCCATCCTAATTCTCTCACGTGACCTAATTTACCCCCCAAGACCTACCTTGGTGATACTCAGTGACCTGGGGGTAAAAAATAAAATAATATTTTGAACTGTGATCAGGCAGAGGTCATAGCTTGACCTTTGACCTTGTGCAGAATATAAAGTGTGTAGAATATAAAGACCACTGATAAGAGTCTTTACTTGACCTGATTAATCGGTCCTCCATATTGCATCTACTTCGGAAAGGTAAGTTACAGAATCTATTTGTATTTTCTTTAATTATCTCTTCTTTGTTTGTGTTTTTAGTAACTTTGTTTCTTTTAGTTTAAATGTATTTACTTGTTTTACGCCTCTTCGTGTTTCGCACATTTATTGATTTGAGTGATTTTAGTAATTATTCTGTTACGTATGAAGAGAAAGAGAGAGAGAGAGAGAGAGAGAGAGAGAGAGAGAGAGAGAGAGAGAGAGAGAGAGAGAGAGAGAGAGAGAGAGAGAGAGAGAGAGAGAGAGAGAGAGAGAGAGAGAGAGAGAGGAAAGCAGGGAGAAAAACGAAAAGGGAGAGGGTAAAATGGAAAGGAAGAGAGACGTAGAGCGAAAGGGTCAGGGAGAGAAGAAGAGAAGGAAAGGGAATGGGAATAAGAGCAAAAGGGAGCGAGAGGGAACTGAGAAGCAAATGCGCAGGGAAGGAAGAGAGAAAATATGAAAAGCGTAATAAATATACAGATAAAGCGACATAGAAAAGGTAAAGGAAATACCTACAATATGGGTCATCCCTTATAAAAAGTAAAATCAAAGAAATTGTCTTTGAACGACACGGCACCACTTCGCACTGGGCCTTAATTAACAGCTGCTCGAAGAATTTATAGCTCTTTAAATCTACTTTGATGAACGTGAATCACTTTTTAATGAGACTTTTGAAGAAAATTTCTTCACTTTTTTTTCGTTCTTTCATGATATCACTGTTCTTACTGTTCATTTTTTGGAGGTCTTAGTTATAGGATCACACGATTTAGTTTCTGCTCAGTTCGAGGTCTTAGTTATGGGATCACAGGAGGACGTCTTTGGCACTCAACTGGGCTGGCTAGGAGTCCTGTCCTGTGCAAAGATATATTGGATCCTATGGATTTATGACGGGATGGAGATCCTATTTTGTTCAGGGAATTTCTGGTTTATTTCTGAAAAGATGGACGCCGGTGGTTCCTACCTTTCTTTACTTTCCTCTTCTATTTTGTTATCCCCGGTCAACGGTTATTTTGTTGTATATTTTCTTTACTTTTTTATACACCTTTTCTGCTTTCGTTCCTCAAAGCGAAGCGCTTCAATACAACATCTGTACAGTTTATCCTCTCCCTCGAACCCCCTCAGCTCTGACGCAAGGCAAGGTTTGGTGCGGAGGCTAAACAGGATTGGCATGTTCGAGGCAAAGAGCCGGCGTAGGTGCCAGGCAAACCGTCTCCCGAATCACCCCTTTTCCGCGTAAATTGAGAACCTGTCAATCTGGTCGAGTGTCGTTTTATGGCGGGACGGGCAACGCTGGTTCTGAACCGTCTTTCACCCTGGGTAGTTGACGCCTCGTTCTGGCTTAATTGGAAACAGGAGAACCATGTGCTTGGACGTTTTTTTCTGTCCATTGATTGGATCGCTGACTGCTAGCGTTTCTTCACAAAAAAAAATTATTGTTAAGTAAGGAATGTTGCAGGTTTGTTTCATTCAATTTAAGGAAGGATTGCTGTAGGACTGTTTCATTTAATTGTTGTAGCAGTGACATTGCGTGATATTCCGTCAGTAGCTAATGTGCCTTCATGTGGTTTCATACTCACATTTGATGAAAAAACGCTTTACATCGGTACCATTATGGTGCATAAATTCTAAAAAGAAGAAGACCCTTGTTGTCTGCCATAGTAATCTCGTAGTAGAGCATTTATTGAATTGAGTGATTTTAGTAAGAGAGAAAGAGAGAGAGAGAGAGAGAGAGAGAGAGAGAGAGAGAGAGAGAGAGAGAGAGAGAGAGAGAGAGAGAGAGAGAGAGAGAGAGAGAGAGAAGAGAGAGAGAGAGAGAGAGAGAGAGAGAGAGAGAAGAGAGAGAGAGAGAGAGAGAGAGAGAGAGAGAGGAGAGAGAGAGAGAGAGAGAGAGAGAGAGAGAGAGAGAGAGAAGAGAGAGAGAGAGAGAGGAAGGAGCAGAGAGGTAATCTCGAAGTAGAGCATTTCCATTGACTGAAGGATCTTGACCTGCGCATCCTCCACTGCCTGGCCGCTCCTGTAACGCAAGGCTTATCTACCTTCTTGCTTACCTTGACGGCTCAGTGGCAATAACCGACATTTTTTTTTCCTTTTTTTTAAAATTCTGTGAGTGGCTTTCGTCTCGTCATTCAGGACAGGTTTACAACAGAAAGATCGATGTTGTTGTAAGTGTGAGGTCACTCTTCAAGGTCCGCAGATTAGGATAAAAAGTACACGGGTTTTTAGCAGGCAAGACTACCATTCTGTACCCGGTATGCCGTGACCGTTCGGCTGTACTGTTTGGTACTACATTTTGTACTTAGTCACAGATCGGGAGAGTTGAGGGTACTTCGGGTTCCTCTTGGGTTTAAAATGTACATCTTGTTCAGTTCTTAAAGATATATTATTGATGTTAATTCTTGTTGTTTGTCTTGGCACTCCTTAGATGGTAAGCCCAGTGCCATGTTTTTTTTTTTTTACCAAATTGGTGCCAGAACTGTGTCTGCGTTTTTGTTTGTCCTTTGTCCTTCATTTCCTCCCAAGCATCTGTTTCTTTTCGTGTGTGCATTTTTTCTCTGTGTCTGTCTGTCTGTCTCTCTCTCTCACCCCCCCCTTTCTCTCTCTCTCTCTCTCTCTTCTCTCTCTTCTCTCTCTCTCTCTCTCTCTCTCTCTCTCTCTCTCTCTCTCTCTCTCTCTCTCTCTCTCTCTCTCCTTCTCTTTCTCTTCTCTCAAATCCCTCTCTGTCAAAACAACTATTTTGTGTGTGTGGGCGTGTGAGTGTGTGAATGTGGTCACTGGGGCGCCTTCACAATCTGTGCCCCGTATGTCGGTACAGCTGCACCCTTCCACATGACTATGTTGTCTCCGTTATACAATACACTAATAGACCCTATTAACACGAAGTACAAAAGAAGCAAATTTCTTCTCTCGTCCAACATCTTGTCCAAAGCGAACACTGCATCGGTGTTTGCCTTCTGCCTCTTCTTCGATTACCGTTTTGATTAACGTTTCCCTCTCTCCAACACTGTGCTCTTTGTTTCGCTCTGTCTCTCTTTCACTTCTCGAATTTCTGTCGAGTGGGTCGGCCGCCTCCGCCATCTTGGATATCCGATTTTTACTGAACTATGGTAGAGTTGCTTATTAAATATGGTTAATCATGGTTTTGCCAAGGTATCTCGTGTTTTAAAGTTTCTTGGTTGTTTTAATGTGTTATGGTTATATTCGCGGATATATTGAAATGGTCGCAAAGTAAGAAATAGTTCTGCAATGTAGAGCAAAGTATTTTAGCTTTGAGAGAGAGTTCGTGTCATCAATTGCATCATAGGAGAATAAAAAAATGACCTGTTTCTTGACCTATGACGGATGCTGACCCTTTTTTTCTCAACTCGAGTGGAAGCTTTGGTCAACAAGTCAGAGTGTAATTCATGGTAGACCCTTTGTGAAGACAGCCTCCGTTCTCCTCTGTCGTTCGTACCGAGACGCTGAGAGGGAGGCGGCGGCGCAGGTTCGGCGGACGGGACGGGTTCGTCTACTTTCACTCCCCTTTGTCCTCTCGACTTGACTCCTGCCCTCCTTCCCTACCTCCCCTACCTCCTCCCCTATTTCTTTTCTTCTGTGCCTCCCCTTTCTTCCTTCTCCGCTTCTTCTTCCCTAACTCCTTCGCCTCCTCTTTTTCCTTAACTTCTTCTCCTTCTCTTCTTCTTCCCTAACTCCTTCTTCTCCTCCTCCTCTTCGCTCTTACAGTTTCTCCACTTCTCACTTTCTTTTCTATATCTCTTACCTCCCTTTTCCTTCACCGTATTCCTTTCTCCCTTACCTCATCAACCTCCTTCCACTCCCACCTTCTCTTCTTCCCTACCTCCCCTATCTCCCGTCTCCCACGTTTATTCCCTGTTCCTGCTCACTCCCTCTCGGTTTCTTCCCTAACTTCTTCCTCTCCTTCTTGGTTTCTCCTCTAACTGCTGCCTCCCCCCCCCCCTTT
Organism: Penaeus vannamei; assembly: GCF_003789085.1. Taxonomy (NCBI): domain Eukaryota; kingdom Metazoa; phylum Arthropoda; class Malacostraca; order Decapoda; family Penaeidae; genus Penaeus; species Penaeus vannamei. The sequence goes on along the minus strand of NW_020872778.1, from coordinate 258,495 downwards.
TCTCTTATATCCTCTCCCCCCTCATTCTCCCCCTATCTCCTACCATTCCCCTTCGTTTTCTCCCCTATCTCCTGTTCCTCCTCAATTTCTCCCCTATCTCATGCCCCTCCCACTCGGTTTCGCCCCTAACTCCTGCTCCTCCCTCCTCCTCTTCTTCCCTACCTCCTTAACACCTCATCCTTACTCTCTTCCCTCAACTTCCTCCTGTAATAATAACAGCTGCATAAACCAATGAGGAGCATTTCCGACGTCCGTACAGGTATCAATATTGTATATTTTAATAACATTTTCTTCATGCAAAATCAGAAGTAAATCTTGTGCCAATAACCGTCTCTCTTACGCACGTCGTACTTTCTCGTTAGCAAATCTCTTTAAAACAAACTCTTTTCTTCCCTCGCCACGACCGCCCTGGACTCTCGGCGTTGGATTTCAAAAAGGAAGAAAAAGACTCACTGGCAACTCAACCACTATCGGTGACCAGCTCGTATATTTTGCCGGATTAAGATACGATTGACAGCTCGTATAAACAAATTTAAGCGATCTTCGAGATGTTTTACACGTTAGCATCGTGCCCTTGATATTTTAATGGGGGACATGTGTATGCTTTATTGAATTACTGGCCAAGCATTAAAGGCTATTGGAAGCGAAAGACAAACAGACAAAGTGGCAGATATAAACAGATAGATAAATGGATAAAGTGATGGATAGATATGTAGATAGATATATAGATAGATAAATATAGATAGATATAAGATAGATATAGATAAATATAGATAGATAGATATAGATAAATATAGATAGATAAATATAGATAGATAAATATAGATAGATAGACACGTAGAAGGATAAAGGAGTAGAAAAGCCGAATAAAAATGGCAACTTAATATATCCAGATAAGCATAGAAGAAAGGATGAATTATTTTAGCATAGATGGATATATACATAATACATACATACATACATACATACGCATATATTATATATATATATATATATATATTATATATATATATTCAGATATGTATATATAGATATATGCCAATATATAAGATATATATATACTGATATATATCATAATATATATATATATATATATAT
>NW_020872778.1:247397-252397 GCF_003789085.1 Penaeus vannamei | reverse complement strand
CGGGATTTTCCCCCATGGCCAAACTGCACATCTGTTTTCTGAGTATTTTTATCTCTCTCTCTTTTGCGTCACCCCGGAAACGGGAGATGCTGTCCCCTTCCCCCTCTACCCCCTCTTCCCCCTCCTCATCCAGGTTCCCACCCTCCTGGCACCTATCCCTCCCTCCCCTTCCCCCATACTGCCCCTCCCCACCCATGCACCCCCCCCCCTTCCCTACTCACGTCACGAACCCCTTTGCTTTCCTCGTCTGTCGCGCTCGCAGCTCTCGCGCTAAGCAAGTCCTCAGAGGAGCAGAGGGGAGGGGTAGGAAAAGGGAGTTGAGGGGGGGAGGGGAGGAAGGAGGAAAGGTGAGGGGAGGGGAGGGAGTAGGAAAGGGAGGTGAGGGGAGGTAGGAAAGGGAGAGGGGATTAGGAGCGAGGGGGGGAACGGGTGGGAAAGGGAGTTGAGGGGAGGGGAGGGGAAGCGAGGGAAAGGTTGATTAGGGGAAAAATGAGGGTAGGGAGGAGAGAGAAAGGGAAGGGAGGTGGAAGGAGATGAGGGAAGGGGAGGGGGAGGGAGGAGAAAGAGGGAGGAGAGCAGAGGAGTGAAGGTGAGAATGGAGAAGGGAGAGGAGGATGTGAGAGTGGCGTGGGAGGGAAGGGGAGCGAAGGAGAAGAGAGGAGAGGAGAGGGGGAGTTGAGTGGAAGGGGGGAAGGGGAGGAGAGGAGAGGAGAGGAGAGGGGAATTGAGTGGAAAGGGGGAGGAGGAGGAGAGGATAGGAAAGGAGAGGAGAGTTGAGTGGAGGGGGGGAGCGGGGGAAGGGAGGGAGGAGGCAAGGAGAATGCGTGACGGACTATCACATTTGACCCCTCCCTCCAACATCCTCTCCCCTCTCTCTCCTCTCCTCCCTCCCATCCTCTCGTGTGTCTCTCTGACGTCTCTCGCTCGCCCGAAGTCACCAGAGGATGCTGCAGCGTCGTCCTCCCTCGGCTATGACGTCCTGGGTGCGTGACGCATGTCGTGACGTCATCAACGGATGTGGAGCAAAGGTTAGGAGCGAAGAATGGCGTAAGAAAAAGCGGAATTGACAGACAACTTGACGACTTACTCTTGCTGGTGTCTTATTCCATATAAGGGAAAGGGATAACGGAGGGAAGTTATGATGAAGGAAAATTAGAACTAAGGAAAATGTTTGAAAGTTTAATATCCTGAAGAAGATAGCTTAATTCACACATTCGCATACTGTGTGTATAAAAAATATATATACACATGTGTGTGCACATATATATATATATATATATATATATATATATATATATATATATATATAATATATATATATATATATATATATATACATATATATATATATATATATATATATATATATATATATATATATATATATATATATGTATGCACACACACACACACACACACACGTATATGTATGTGTGTGTGTGTGTAAAGGTAGATGGATAGTAGATAAATAGTGTGTATGTGATAGAGATAGATAGATAGATAGATAGATAGATAGATAGAGAGATGAGAGAGAGAGAGAGAGAGAGAGAGAGAGAGAGAGAGAGAGAGAGAGAGAGAGAGAGAGAGAGAGAGGAGAGCAGAGGGAGTGTCTGTGATGCAGGTGACATTCCAGGGTACTTATCAGCAGATATGATAAATGGGAGAGAAGGAGAAGGGGGGGGGGGAAAAGGAGGGTAGGGGGTAACAGGTGATAACGACGTATTTCAAGGTTAACTTTTATGTAATGTTTAAACAAAATTACAAAACGCTCCATATTCATAACGAGTTATTTCAGAATCGATCACAAATGCCCAAATCGACTCGCAAAAATAGATAGCAAGATAGATAATTTGATATTCAAATTAGAACGATCCAGCTGTTTCAGATCTGCATATTAAATAATTAAGTGCATCTTGAAGCAGGTAATGAGAGAATTTACCCTTCCAACTTCTGACTTTTGAGTTACTGCTGAGAATGTAGAGAAATGAGAATGAAAATGATAGCAGGAATGATGGTGATGATGATGATGATAATGATGGTGATGATGGTGATGATGATGATGATGATGATGGTGATGATGATGATGATGATGATGATAATGATGATTATGATGATGATTATGATTATGATGACATCATCATCACCCTTATCCTCCTCACCACAATCATCACTATTCTCTCTCTCCTCCTTTCACATCACCATCACCACCACCATCACAACCCAGAAGAATAAAGAAAAAAAGAAAGAGTTAAATACCCGAAGGAGGACACAAACCCGGGAATAAACTCATGGATGGTAAAATGGAGGTTTTTATGTTCGTTTAAATCCATTGAAATTACTTGAGCCACCGCCGTCTGACCCGCACGCTGGCGGTGGCTCTTTCGCTCGCCGTAAGAGTCTTTTAAGTCTTTTTCTTTTTTTTTTCTTTTTCTTGGGGTTTTGTGTCTTTGGTGTATTAAGGGAGACATTTTTTTTAAAAAGAGGAGGGTTGGGAGGGAGGAGGGAAAAGAGGAAGGGAAAGAGAGAGAGAGAAAGAGGAAAGGAGATAGATAGATAGATAGAGACAGATAGACAGACAGACAGAAAGAGAGAGAAACAGAGACAAAGTCATAGACAGAAAAACAGCAAGAAACCGAGAGAGAGAGAGAGAGAGAGAGAGAGAGAGAGAGAGAGAGAGAGAGAGAGAGAGAGAGAGAGAGAGAGAGAGAGAGAGAGAGAGAGAGAGAGAGAGAGAGGGGGGAGGAGGGAGAGATAAATAGATAGATAGAGAGAAAAAAAGAAAGAGAGAGACAGACAGAGACACAGGCACAGATATACCTACAGACAGAGAGGGACAGACAGACAATCACAGATAAAAGAGGTAGTTACAGACATAGACAGATAAAAGAGGTAGTTACAGAGATAAACAGACATAGACAGATAAAAGAGGTAGTTACAGACATAGACAGATAAAAGAGGTAGTTACAGACATAGACAGATAAAAGAGGTAGTTACAGACTTAGACAGATAAAAGAGGTAGTTACAGACATAGACAGATAAAAGAGGTAGTTACAGACATAGACAGATAGTAGTTACAGACATAGACAGATAAAAAGAGGTAGTTACAGACATAGACAGATAAAAGAGGTAGTTACAGACATAGACAGATAAAAGAGGTAGTTACAGACATAGACAGATAAAAGAGGTAGTTACAGACATAGACAGAGAGGTAGTTACAGACATAGACAGATAAAGAGGTAGTTACAGACATAGACAGATAAAAGAGGTAGTTACAGACATAGACAGATAAAAGAGGACATAGACAGATACACATAGACACACAAAAGAGCGAGAGACTGCTCTACCCTCCGCCTCGACCCCTCAACAGCAATTCCTTCAGCGTTCGAGAAGAGCGCAGAGCCGGCCCGAGGAGCACCTTTTGGAGGCGGAGGAGGATGTGGGTTTGTGGTCGTCTTTCTGGCTTGCGGTCGTCTGCCTTCTGGGGATTGCTGGGATGACGACTCCCTCTAGGATCTGCGCGTCTGGTCGTCTTGGCTGCTTTTGTTTTGGCGTGGTTTGGGTCTCGTGTGGTCGTCCTGAGGCGAAAGTTGGGATGAAAATGGAAGTGACGTAACTAAAAGACAAAAACAAAAAACAAAAAGGATGTTTTTTCCGATGTACAAGAAGTTGCTTGTGACATCCCTTTGTTTTTATCTTTTTTAGATTTTAGATAAAGATGATCACGTTTGTTTTTATTGCTTTACTGACGATATACCTCAGTTAATCTAGTTGGCCCACTATGTTTTTTCTACCATAGATACTATATATTTGGATGATCTTCACATAATACCCCATAACTTATTTTCTTTTATAAAACACCAAGGAACATGTAATTCATAAAGGTATAGGAAATGCAAGATATAAAGCTATATCAATTAAAAACTTCATCAGACATCACCTTGCATCTGTCCTCGAAAATCACCTCCTGTGGCATTGTACTTCAGCATCGAGTGGCAGCTGAGTGACCACAGCAGACATAGTCATCCACCCTGTCAGTTCAGCCAAGATCAGGATTGGGTGACCTCAAGGGAAATTAGGGGACCCCATCTGCCGCGTGAGGTCATCCGGGCAGGTGGTCTGGTAAGGATACCCGGGGTGGGCAAGGTGGGCAGGGGAAGTGAGTTTGTTTACACCGGCAGATGGTCTAATCGCTGGCCACGTGGTGAGCGGTCGGGGATGTGTACCAGCTGCGGGTGTTCGCCCTTGGAGGTGCAGGTATAAAGGGGGGGGGGGGCGCTTATTGTGTAGAGTGAAATTCAACTCGTTCGCGCTGAGAAAAAGGTAGAAAAGATAAGCGAATACACATTTTTTCGCGGTCCCTGAAGACCATTTCAACACGGAAAAACAATAGGTTGATATTTCCAGAACAGATGCGTTTCTCTAGCAACATTGCGTAGAATGGAAACCAACTACGGAATCTGCAGTTTTCCAGGGGTTTCTGCAAGGTTTTCAGTTTACAGGTATATTGAATTACAGCCTTACGGACCAGGCACAGCTGTCGCTTGTAAGACTGATGCTAAGGGGTTTTAAAGCCTTTTAATGCATATAAGTTCAGTTATATTCATACAGTGAAAATACTAAATAAACATAGATGTAATCTAATTGGCAAAGTCGTATGCTCGCAGAAATGTGCGTCTTAGAGAGCGTGGGAGCTAATGTAAACAGTTGTTTGCACGTACCAAATAGTTTCACAAAATCTACCGAAATACTCACCCAAATATTTGCCCGTTCTATTCAGCCTTAAATTACGAGTGACCTTGGCCTTCGCAAGCTGCTTGAAATTATGTAAAACGAAGAAAAAACGCACACACTATTTGCCAAGGGACGATTAGGCATCTTCTAGAGTGGTACAGTCAGCTGTTGATGTGACGTAAGACCAGCGATGTTTATTCGACACCTCTCCGTCTCCTCTTACTTCCTCCTCCCTCTCTCCCTCTCACTTCCTCCCCCACTCATTCTAC
>NW_020872778.1:234897-244897 GCF_003789085.1 Penaeus vannamei | reverse complement strand
GGCGAACCAGCCAGCGTTGCGTCACAGGGGTGTGTTATTACATAGAGGAGGAGGGGTATGAGTGTGGGCAAAGGGGGGGGGGTAGGAGTGTGGGTAAAGAGGGGATAGGAGTGTGGGTAAAGGGGGGTAGGAGTGTGGGTAAAGAGGATAGGGGATAGGTGTGTGGGTAAAGAGGGGAAGGAGTGTGGCATAGTGGGGTAAAGTAGGAGTAAAGAGGGGCGAATGGAGGGGTAAAAGGGGGGAGGGGAGGGTGGAAGGGGGACGGAAGGAGGAGGGAGGGGGAAGAGGGGAAGGGGGGCAAGGGTGGGGATGGAAGAAAGAGGGAGGAAGGAAGAGAGGGAGGAGCGAGAGAGGAAAGAGGGAGAAGGCAAGGAGGGAAAAGTAAAGGGAGAGAGGAAAAAAAGGAAAGGAAAAGGAAAGAGACGGAAACGGAGAGAGAAGAGAAAAGGAGGAGGAGGAAACTTTGAAGAAGGAAGGAGGAAGAAAGGATAGAAAAAGGAAAGAAAAAATGAAGAAGGGAAGGGAAGAGGGGAAGAAAGAAAGACTGAAAGAGGAAAGAAGAAGAGCGAAACGAAAGAATAAAGTAAGGAAGTAAGAAGGAGGAAAGCGACCGAGGGAAAAGGAAGCAGACGGGAAAGCGAAGAGAAAGGGAAAGGGAAGGAAAGTGCTTTTACGATGCACAGGGATAAGGGGATTAAAGGGGGGGGTAAGGCTGTAAAGGGAAAGGGGGGGAGGGAAGGTCAGAAGGTGTTAATACGTACACACACAAACACAAACACAAAACACAAGCAAAACACAACATAAACACAAACACAAACACACAAACACAAACAAAACACAAAACACAAACACAAACACACACACACACACAAACACAAACACACACAACACACAAACACACACACACCAAACACACACACACACACATACACATCAACATGCTCACGTGTAAATATCATGTTAATATTCATGCGATCATGTTTTGTGTCACAGCAAAATGCTTTAGCTCCTGTGGCAACTGGCGAGCCTCAAGCAACGTCAAGCAGGATATTGGCAACCTCTCCGAATGAATATGAATGAGATCTTAGAAATACTTATATTTTTCCTGGTTTTCTGAAGTAGGTGTAATACCTCTATCTCTGCCTTGTTCTCCATTGCCATATATTACACTATTGATGCATTTCCTATATAACATTCTTGCTTTGGAACAACAATAGAGGGTTTATGAGTTTGTTTTCTTCATGAATACTAAGAAGATTGCTACTATTCTCTCATTTATTATTTTCGTGAGGAATCGAATTTCTATCCTGCAAGATTATTATTTATGCGAGTCTATGGGCTTAATTGAATGAAGAGACATATCGCTAGTGAATAAGATATATCTATTTCTCTCAGCACATAACAATACCGCAAGTAAAATAGATAGATAAGTTATTATTTATTATCTATATTATATATATATATAATATAGAGAGAGAGAGAGAGAGAGAGAGAGAGAGAGAGAGAGAAGAGAGAGAGAGAGAGAGAGAGAGAGAGAGAGAGAGAGAGAGAGAGAGAGAGAGAGAGAGAGAGAGAGAGAGAGAGAGAGAGAGAGAGAGAGAGAGAGAGAGAGAGAGAGAGAGAGAGAGAGAGAGAAGAGCGAGAGCGAGAGAGAGAGAGAGAGAGAGAGAGAAGAGAGAGAGAGAGAGAGAGAGAGAGAGAGAGAGAGAGATGAGAGAGAAGAGAGAGAGAGAGAGAGAGAGAGAGAGAGAGAGAGAGGAGAGAGAGAGAGAGAGAGAGAGAGTACATACCATACATTATACATACACTACATACATACATACATACACATATATTCAGACAGACAGACAGACATTGAAAGACAGAGACAAACAAGACGCAAACTGAACATACAGACACACCAGAAAATAAATAAATAAATTAATACATATTAAAAAAAACAAGAAAGAGGAGGGACAAAAAAGATAGTCACGATAACATGATGCTCCAGGATCCCATCTGAGACAAGACAAAGACGTGACTCTTGGCTCTTAACATGTCATGATGATCTGCAACTTGGACACTTCTAAGAAACGACTAATTAGTGTTAGAGCCATTTTTAGAAATGAATATGAAATGTATCACGTTTGCAAGAGATAGATATAGTGTGTGTGTATCTATCTATCCGTACACTTATCTACCTATGTATTTGACTATCTATCCAGGTATATGCCTGTGTATCTATTTGCTTTTCTGTTTAGGTATCTGCTGTCTATCTGTTAGTTAGTCAATCAGTCAATCAATTTATCTATCTATCTATCTGTGTATATGTATTTATCAAAATATCTATCTGCCCTCTATTCATCTGTCTATCTATCTATCTATAAGTCTGTTTTATCAATCAATTATTTATCTCTTCTCTCTCTCTCTCTCTCTATTTGTCTATCTCTCTCTCTATCTATTTGTCTATATATCTATCTCACTATCTATCTATCCATTTCTCTATCTATTTATCCATGTCTCTGTCTATATATCTGTCCATCTATTTTTTATTTACTTATCTTTATATGTAACACACACACACGCACACGCACACGCACACACACACACACACACACACACACACACACACACACACACACACACACACACACACACACACACACACACACACACACACACACACACACACACACACACACACACACACACACACACACACACACACACACACACACACACACACACACACACACACACTACACACACACACACACACACACACACACACACATCAACGCATACAAGTAATATTTCATGTATATTAACATACAGACACATGCTCATGTAAATGTATCCAACTATTTGAACAGCATTAAGTATGCAAATGAGAATGAATAAAACAACAACTTAGACAGAGAGTTTGTAAATGAGTTTAATCTCGGCGACCGCAACTGCACGCAAGCAACTTAAAGACCTTGACTTCGCTTATCTACAAAATGGAGATAAACTTTAAGAATGAAGTTAGGTCGGAGAATGTCGGAGTTCGTCGGAGAATGTTGAGAGCGAGGGAGGGGGAGGGGGAGGGGAGAGGGAGGGGGGGGAGGGATGTTGCATGTGGTTAAGAGGCGCAGGGTCTTGGGTAGGCTCGCTGCTGAGGTCTTTGCTCTATTCTTAGAATTCTTGGGAAAGAATAGAGGGTTATATGTTTCATCATTTGTGTCTGTGTTTTTATTTTATTTTATTTTTCTCGTTTTTTTCTTGATTTTGTTTTATTTGTTATCATTGGTGTTCTTGTTGTATTTATATTGTTCTTCATCCTCTTTTATTCTGTCTCTGCTTGTCACCGTAATCATCATCTCTATTTTCCTTATCCTTTCCATTTTCATTATTTTCCTACTTTTCTTTATCATCATGATTATTCATATGTTTCATCTATTCGTTTCGACTCTTTCACCTCTGTATTTTTTCTACTAATTTATCTTTGCCTTTACTTACATTATCATCATCTTCTTCTTGCTTTCATTTTTTCTTTTCTATCTACATTATCACGGTTCTTTATCTCATATCTTCAATCATTTCTCAAGTACATTCTGACCCCACATCTGTTCCTATTTATTGTTTTTTATCTATTATTGTTCTTCTCTGTCTCTTCCTTCAGGTTACTATTAATTTTATTTCTGTTTCGCTGACATATGCGAAAGAAGGCCAAATTATCTTATATCTCTCTTTATCTCCTCTCTCCGTCTCTGTCTTTGTTTATCTTTGGGTCTGCGTGTCTGTTATCTGTGTTTTTGTCGTCTTATCTATCTGTTATCTGTCTTTGTCTGTGTCTCCCTCAGTCTGTTTGTCTGTTTTATGTCCCTATCTGTCTGTTACCTGTCTTTATCTGTCTGTTTGTTACTTTATTCTTCTTCTCTGTCTGTCTGCTATCTGTCCCCATCTGTATATTACCTGTCTTTGTTTTTCCGTCTGTCTGTCTACTCTCCCATGTCTGTCTACTTCTTCCATGTCTGTCTACTCTCACCCTCCGTCTCTCTGTATGCTACATGTCTTTATCTATTTGTCCGAGTGTCTATCTGTCTACCATTCTCTCTTCCTCTTTCTATCTTTCTCTTACTCTCTCTTCTCAACGTAAAATTCTAAAACCATGAACTCATTTCACGCGTGACCTCTTCGCCACACAGTCCCCCTAAGGTCATTCATCCTTGGGTGGTCGCCGCGTAGGATAATGGGCGTGGCTGCCTTGAGAATCCTAGGCCTAATCCTACCCTGGTGGTTTTGAGATCCTTCCATAAAATTCCGGTTAAGGGAAAGATTTCGGATTTCCTTGGTGTGGTCTGGATTTTTGGTTATTTTCTTCTGGTTTATATTCGTTTACATAACAGAGAAGAATATTTAATTAGTAATTTGAAAAAAAAAAAGTTGTTGGTGTATTTTGAATTCCTCATTTTCCTCTTCTAATCATTCATATTCCTTTATATATCAGAAAAAGTACATCTTATAAGTCATTTGGAAGAATATATATTTGATTGACGTTTTCTTTTCAGTCTAGAAGCCTAAAGCATGTCTAATGGAGAGGGAACAGGATAAGATTCTTTCACGTGTTCATTTGCATGTTATTGACTAAGGCATTGTGTTCGAGTCCATTCTCTCTCTCTCTCTCTCTCTCTCTCTCTCTCTCTCTCTCTCTCTCTCTCTCTCTCTCTCTCTCTCTCTCTCTCTCTCTCTCTCTCTCTCTCTCTCTCTCTCTCTCTCTCTCTCTCTCTCTCTCTCATATGCGTGTGTTTGTGTGTGTTTGTTGTCTCTGTGTGTGTGTACATGTGTGTGTGGCCATATATAGCTGCACATCAGCCTATGTAAACAACTCCCTTCACCCACACCCACCACTACACGCCCATACGCCCACATGTCTTGCACCTTCAACCCTTCCTCCAAGTCTTTGTTTATTTATTTTTTTCCTTTCCTCATGGCAGACAGACAGGCAAATAGAGAGACAGAGACAGACACAGAGGGAGAGTCAGACAAACAGAAACAGAGATAAAGACAGACAGATAGAAATGGACAAAGAGGGAGAAAAGCACAGACGAAGAGACACAAAAAGCGAAAGACAGACAAATAGAGACAGAAAGAGAAAGGCAGGCAGACAGAGGCAGACAGAGGGAGAAAAAAGAGAACAGGACAGAAAGAGAAAGAAAGAAAGATAGAAACAGACAAGGAAAACACAACAGTTCCGATTTCACGACGTCAGGGTTGCTCAAAGGAATGAAACTTTATCACGTTTTTTTCATTTTATTAAGATGATGATAATAATGATAGTGACGATAATTATTATTGATATTTTTGTGTTATTGTTGTTATTCTTTTTATGTTATTATTATCATAATTATAATGATAATCAAGGTTATTTTATCATTCTCATTATTCCTTTTTTCTCTTATGTGTCCCCCTCCCTTGACGAATAAAACAGAAATTAGAACATATTAATTTATACGTTCTGGTGGTGATGGCCGTTTTAAATGGACAGATAGTAACCTCCCCCTCTCTTTCTGTCACTCATTTTCTCTCTCTCTCTTTTTCTGTCTGTCTGTCTGTTTGCCTGTCTATCTGTTTGTCGGTCTGTCTTTCTTTCTGTCTGTCTGTCTGTCTGTCTGTCTCTCTCTCTCTCTCTCTCTCTCTCTCTCTCTCTCTCTCTCCTCTCTTCTCTCTCTCTCTCTCTCTCTCTTCTCTCCTCTCTCTTCTCTCTCTCGCTCTCTCTCTCCTCTCTCTCTCTCTTCTCTTTCTAGAAAGAGAAGAGAGGTGAGAAGTGACGAGTCTATGAGGGTTTTGAGTGATGAGGATGTGTGAAGAGGCGGGGGTGGAGGAGGGGGTGAGGGTAAGGGTGAGGATGCACGGGCGAAGTGTGAGGGGATGGAGAGGGGTCTTAGGGGAGGGGTGAGGAGGGGTGAGGAGGGGAGGAATGAAGGGAGGGGTGAGGAGGGGAGGGACTGAAGGGAGGAGTGAGAAGGGGAGGAGGGGAGAGGGGAGGAAGAGAGAGCGCACCCAAGGGGAGAGGGAAGGTGGGGGAGGACCTGAGGGGAGAGGGAGGAGGGGGAGGAGGACCTAAAGGAGGAAGGAAGGGGGAGGACCTGTAGGGAGAAGGAAGGAAGAGGGTATCCAGGGAGGAGGGAGCTAAGGGGAGAGGGAAGGAGTGGAGAGTGTCCAAGGGGAGAGGAAAGGAGGGGGAGGAAGCTAAAGGGAGAGGGGAGAGGGAGAGAACCCCGGGGAGGAGGGAAGGAATAAGGAAGAGAGTGTGTGTGAAGTGAAGCCAGAGAGATAGACAGAGAGGGGAGTTGTCCTCAGGTGATGAAGGGCGGGAGGAGGGAGGGAGAGGCTTGTGAATGACTTGGGGGAGGAGATGTTGAGAGGGAGGGGAGGGAGTGGGTAGGAGGGGGGAGAGAAAGAGGGGAGAGGGAGGAGAGGGAGACAGAGGGGGGAAAGAGAAAAGAGGGGAGAGGGAGGAGAGGGAGAGAGTAGGAGGGAGGGGAAAGAGAAAGAAGGGAGAGGGAGGAAGGTAGAGGGTAGAAGGGTGAGGGAAGGATAAGAGGGGAAAAGAGGGAAGAGGGAGGAAAGGGAGAGGGTAGGAGTGCGGGGGAAAGGGTGAGAGGGGAAAAGAGGAGGGAGAGGGAGGGAGGGAAAGAGTAAGAGGGCGGGGATAGAACGGGAAGAGAGGGTAAGGCAAGGAAGTAAGTAAGGGAGGCAAGGAGCGGAGAGAAGAGGGGATGAAGATAGGGGGAGGAGGAGGAGGTGAAGAACGAAGGTATGAAGAGAGGTTAATGAACGAGGAGACGGAGAAGTAACAAAAAGGAGAGAAGAGAGAGAAAGAAGGAGAGGGAGAGAGAAGGAACAGAGGAACAGAGAACGCAAAGGGAAATGCGACGGAAGGGAGAGAAAAATAAGTGATGAAAAAGGAGAGAGGAAAGGGAAGAGGGAACATGCGAGGAGAGAAAAGAGGGAGGGCGCGAAGTGGGTGGAACTGCTAGGGGTTAAGAAGAGGCTGTTGTCGGGAGGTAACGAGCCTAATGAGAGATAATTTGTTAATTCATACATCGCGAAGCAGGGGGGGGGGGAGGTGAAGGTAGAGAGAGGGGAAGAATGAGGATGAAAGAAGGGGAGGGAGGGAGTGAAGGTGCAGAGAGGGAGGGAGGAAGGTGGGGTGAAGGTATAGAGAGGGAGGGATGAAGGGGGAGTGAAAGGTGTAAAGAGGAGGGGGGAGCGGGAGGGGAAAGAGGGGGTGAGTGGAAGAGAGGAGGGGAGGGAGGGAGAGAGGGAGTTGTGAGTAGAGAGAGGGTGAGAATGAAGTAAGGGGAGGGAGGAAGTGTGGGAGAGAGGAGGGAGGGGAGGGGGAAGGAGGGAGTGTGGGAGGGCGCGGGAGGGGGAGGTAGAGGGGGGAAAGAGGGGTTGGGTAGGGAAGAGGAGGGAGAAGGGGGAGAGGGCAGTGTGATGAGGAGGGTGAGGAAGAAAGGAGCGAGGAGTGAGGGTACGAAGAGGGAGGGGAGCGGAGGGGGGAAGGAGGGAGTTTAGGTGGAGAGGAGAGGGAGGGGAGGGACGGGGAAGGAGGGAGTGTGAGTGGAGAGAGAGGGTGAGGATGGAAGAAGGAAGGAGGGAGGGAGGAGAGCGGGAAGGAGGGGGGGAAGATATGCGCAGATCTGTCATGCAGAGATCGAGAGGTCAAGAAGAGAAAGAAATAGAGAGAGAAATCCAACGAAAGGCAAACAAGAAAAAAAAGATACATTAAGTAGATAGAGAGAAGCAGCAAGATAAATGAATAGATAGATAGATAGATATAGAGAGATAGAGAGAGAGAGATAAATAGACAGAGATAGATAGATAGATTGGTAGATAGACTGATAGATAGATAGATAGACTGATTGATTTAGAGAGCAAGCAATGAACGTAGAAAGATAGACCGCGAACAATCAAACAAATATTCAAGCAAAATCCTGCAAATTGACCGGAAGTCAGATGAAAGAACGCTCACATGCACACCAAGGAACATATAAAGAAGACACGTAAATATGCTCCCCCCTCCTTCTTTCTCTCTCTCTCTGTCTCCTTCCCTCTCTCTCTCTCTCCTTTTCTCCATCACCTCCCTCCTTCTTTCTCTCTCTCTCTGTCTCCTCCCCTCTCTCTCTCTCTCCTTTTCTCCATCACCTCCCCCCCTCTCTCTCTGCTCCTCCCCGCTCCTTCTTTTCTCTCTCTCTTCTCTGTCTCCCATCCTTCTATCTCTCTATTCTCCATTCTCTCTATCTCTGCCCTCCGCTCCTCTCTCTCTCCTTCTCTTCTCCCTCTTCTCCCGTCTCTCCTCTCGTCCTCCTTCTCTCTCCTCTCCCCTCTCCTCTCCTCGTCTCCTCCTCTCCCTCTCCCTCCCCCGCTCTCCCCTCCCTCTCCCTCGTGCTCTCTCTCTCTCTCTCCCTCTCCCTCTCCCTCTTCCCCTTCCCTCTCCCTCTCCCCTCTCGTCTCTTCCCATCTCTCTCCCTCTTCCTCTCCCCCGTCTTCTCCCCTTACCCTTCTCCCCCCTCTCCCTCCCCCGATGCACGGCGCTACGCATAACAAGCCCCTCGTTCTGGCGTCGCTTCGCAGTCGAGACAGACAGAGCCTCGTGTGAGAGTGTTCCTCCCTGGCCTATAATTATGATATTAATATTAATGAACTTTCAACACATGTTAATTCTGTGTAAGTTGTCTCTGTTGAGAGAGAGACTGTCACGTACATACGCACACAGACGTGTATGTGTAAAAGCACATATACGCTGATCTATATACGCACGATGTGCATGTATAGTCAGGTACATCATATGCACACGCACACACACACACACACACACACACACAACACAACACACACACACACACACACACACCACACACACACACAACACTACACGCACAGTTTCCCCCTTTCGCTTTATGTACAGTACATATATTTTCTTCACTACGTCTCTTATTTTTTCTGTTGACTTCTCTATTCTTTCTCTTCTTCTCTCTCTCTCTCTCTCTCTCTCTTCTCTCTCTCTCTCTCTCTCTCTTCTCTCTCTCTCTCTCTCTCTCTCTCTCTCTATATATTATTATATATATATATATATATATATATATATATATATTTTATGTTAATAATGAAATAATGTTATGCGGTACTGTTATGTGTCTGAGAGAAATGTATATCTTATTCACTTAGCGATATGTCTCTTCATTCAATTAGCCCATGGACTGCATAAAATAAAATCTTGTAGTCGATTCCTCACGAAAAATAATAAATGAGAGATGATATGTGCGCGGCTGCGGTGTGTGTGGGTGTTGTGGTGTGTATGTGTGTGTGTGGCGTGTGTGTGTGTGTGTGTGTGTGTGTGTGTGTGTCGTGAGCTGTGCGTGTGCGTGTGCCGTGTGCGTGTGAGTGTGGTGATGCGTGTGCGTGTGCGTGTGCGTGTGGCGTGTGCGTGTGCGGGAGCGTGTGCGTGTGCGTTGCGTGTGTGTGGTTGTGTGTGTAGAGAGAGAGAGAGAGAGGAAAAGAGAAAGAAAAAGAGAGAGAGAGAGAGAGTGAGAGAGGAGATGAGAGAGAGAGAGAGAGAGAGAGAGAGAGAGAGAGAGAGAGAGAGAGAGAGAGAGAGAGATAGAGAAACACTAACAGAAAGATAAGTCAGAGATAAACGGAGTGAAGAGAGGAGATGAGCCCAGACAAGAGCGAAGAGAGAGAGAGAGAGAGGGAGAAAGGGACGTAGAGAGTAGAGAGAGAGAGAGAAACCGGCCCAACCCAGCGCCCGTAGATGCTCTTTTTTCTTCTTTTTTTTTTTTTTTTCTTCTTTTTTTGCCGTTCAACCCAGATAAACCGAGTGACTAACTTACTCAACGACCTGAATAGCGGGGTCAAGTAGATTACTGAGGCGACCACTCTACCACCACTCTTGCGACCATTCTACTGTGATTCTACTGCGATTCTACGGTCCTTGTATGGTCATTCTCCGGTCGCTCTTTGATCCTTCTAC
>NW_020872778.1:222397-227397 GCF_003789085.1 Penaeus vannamei | reverse complement strand
AGGGAGAGGCAGAAAAGGAGGGAAGAGGAGATGCAGAAAAGTGGGGAAGAGAAGGATATGCAGAAGGAGGGGGAGAGGGAAGAAAAGGTAAAGGGGAAAAGAGGAGAAGGGAGAAGGAGGAAGAGGTGAGGGTAAAGAAAAAAGAGAAGATAATGCAAGAAGGTAAGATGACTAATAATGATAATGAGAGACATTAAGAGAAATAAGAAGGAAGAGAAAGTGAAGAAGGAAATGGAAAGGACAAGACGAAGGAGAGATGAAAGAGAAGGCGAAGAAGGAGAATGGAAAGGAGAATGAAGAAGAAAAGCGAAAATGACGAAGTAATGGGAAAGAAAAAAAGAGGTGAAGGTAATAATTCTTGCGAGAAAATATATCAGTGAAGGAAAGAGAAGATAATGATAATAATGGTGATCATACTACTATTACTAATGATGATGAGGATGATTATGATAATAGTCATGACGATAGTAGTAAAAATGATAATGATAAAAAATGGTAATAATAATGATGGTGATGATAATAGTAATAATAATAATAATAATGGTAATGGTGATTAAGATACTGATAGTGACATGTTAAAACTATTACTCGTAACAAAGAACAAAACGCAAGAAATTGATAAAAATAAAGAAAGCGAGCGATTTCATTTACGGGAAAAAAACAATAACAACAAAATAAAAACATGCAACTCAATACCGCACGAATTCTCTTCGACAAAAAGAAAGGAAGAGAGAAAGAAAGAAAGAAGAAGAAGAAGAAAAAAAATTTCATGATAAAGACGTGGCCTCGCTTAACCGGTTTAACCTTCTTATTATGTTACAGGTCATTGTGTTTTTTTCTGTTTTTATCATTGTCTATCAGGATAGGGGGAGAGAAGGGTGGGGGTTGGGGATGGAAGGGGGTACGAGGGGGGAAGGAAGTAGGGATAGGGATAGGGAGGGGAGCATGAGGAATAGGAAGTAAGAATAGGAAGAAGTAAGGCATAGGAGAGGCGACGAATAGGAAGAGGAGAAATGGAAGGGAAGGAGGAATAAGAAAGCGTGAGGAATAGGAGTTGAGTAATCGGATGCTGATGAATAGGAAGTGAACAAAACCCCCATCTGACAGTACTTCCCGAATGTTCGTTTATGCAAATGCTCTTCCTATATAAAGAAAGGCGGAAGGTGAGAGGATGGAGTGGGGGGGTCAAAGAGGAGGGGGAGGGGAGAGAGGGAAGGGTGGTTAAAGAGAGGGGGAGGGGAGAGAGGGGGAGAGGGGAGGGGGGCTTGATGCTTTATTGATAAACCGCATTAGTGTTTAGAAATAGGGGGGGGAAGGGGGGACACGCAGTTTTCCTCTCACAGTGCCATCCGCGTGTGGCCTCAGTGCGGATCGTCTAAGGGGGGGAAACGGCACTGTCTCTCCGGGAGTCTACCGAGGAGCCTTTGGACTGATTCCTAGTTCTAATTCCCATTCCAAAGGGCCTCCGTAGAGCCTGTGAGAGTTGGGTGCCGCTGCGTGGGCGGGGGAGACCTGCCACCCCATCCCTCCCTCCCTCCCTCCCTCTGGAACAGGTAAGTCACCTTATATGGTATGAAATATTTACCAATTCTCAGTATCTTAAGTCTGTGAGTAAGCTTACATTCACAGGAAGGTGTATGTATACATGTGTTTTATCATTATCATTCTTTTTTATTGTATGTGGCCTAAGATCGTAAAACAGATGTACAGTATGTATATAAAGTATAGGCCTACATGTGTCTAATTGCATGGGAAAAAACCTACATAATCAACTAGCAGAAACCTCATCCATTGTGCTAAACCTCATAACTCGGAAATAATCTAATTGTGTTTCTGCTTCTCATCTTATATTAGCTTTGCGATCACGATATATGGCACATTTAAATCACCAATCCAGTAGTTTAGCGATAGGGTAAAATATCGCCCTATATAAACAATCTATAAAGATATGATCATAAGATTCTTCAGTCTTGTATTAATAAAGTACTCGTGCTTGAGGAGACGCTGAACAACAACAGTCATAGAAGTTATTAAAAACATTTAAGTCATATCATATCTATATAAATGAAAACAAAACAACACTGACGTCATGCATACAGAACGTTTTCAGAGGAAACGAAGCCTCATTATTTTTTCTTATTCAAATAACCGTCTGTCTGTTATGTTTATATTTAAAGATTTATATTCGTTTTTGTAGGTTTATGTAAATTTTTATAGTGTTACTATTTACATTTTTCTTATATTTACAAGTTAATATTTACTCATGTTCGTATTCATAGGTAATGCAAAACAAGTAATTCATTCCTAAAAGACGTTTTATTTTGTAGCTCCAACACGATATTTGAAATGCACACATTTTAACCAAGACACAAAAATCTCCATGACAAGCAAACAGAAACAGAAATAACGCCAATACCAATAAGAAATAAACGAGATATATGAGGATTTCCTCCCCTACCTTTCCCCATATTTAAGAAGATACGAAATTATGAAACCGAAGGCGAATGCGGATTTACCCGTAGAAAAACTCCCACCAGCTATCCCCAGCGTTCGTGTAGGACTTGGCCTTTGCCGGAAGCGACGCAGGTACGGATGGGATGGTCAAGGGATTTTATGACCTACTTTTGACTGGCTCCGCTTTTGTTTTGCTCAAGTTATTCTTCTTCGTGTTATTATTATTATTATTATTATTATTATTGTTATCATTATTATTATTATTATTATTAATTATTATTATTATTATTATTATTATTATTATTATTATTATTATTATTATTATTATTATTATTTATTATTATTATTATATTATTATTATTATTATTATTATTATTATTATATTATTTTATTGTTATTATTATTATTATCATCATTATATTATCATTATTATTATTGGCAGTAGTTGTAGTTGTATTATAATTATTATTAGTAGTAATATTTATTAGCATTGGGATTATTAATATTATTATCGTTATTTATAATGACACTGTTATTAGCAGTACAAGTGTCATTGTAAGAGTCATCACCATCAGTATTATATGATGATTGCTACAGTGATCATGTTTAGCGCCATCATTTTTTTTAATTGTTGAAAATAGCAGTAATAGTAACAGTAGTAATAGTACTGCTAGATGTTGTACTAGTAGTGAGTGGTAATGATGGTAGCAGTAGTAGTAGCAGTTGTTGTTGTTATTGTTTTTGTTGTTGATGTTGTTGTTGTTGCTGTTGTTGTTATTGCTGTTGTTGTAGGTGCTGCATTAGTAATAGTAGACATAGCAGAAGCACCAGTATGAGAAGCAGTAAGCATTCGTAGTAATGCAAAAAGAAGTGGGAAGTGGTAGTCGTTGCAGTTACGGTAGTAGTAGCAGCAGTTGCGGTGTTGGTGGTAACAGTAGTAGCAGTAATAATAGGAGTAATATTATTGTTATGATGATGATGATGATCATTATTAATTGCAATATTATGAATATGCTGTATTGTAGTGATAGTATTAGCACTGTTATATGACAACTAGTGTAACTATCTCAGCTCCTTATACGGACTCCTTAAAAATGTTCTTATACTACGACTTCAGCAAAAAATGTTATGCAGCATTTGGAGTTATTTATTGAGTATAACCGATATATCAGAACATACAAAGGAGTGTAATCTAATACGTCAGTTATATGAAATTTATCACAAAATACATTGTTTTTACAATATACATCACGTTAATACATGACTTATATGAAATATATAATACATCAAATCGGTTTCATATTATACATCACATCATATATCAGTTGTATAACATAAATATTAGCCATACAACATAATATCATAATATATATCATAACAAACATCCGCCATAAAACATAACTCGCATTACATACCAGTTCCATACTATAAAAAAAGCACAGCGGCATACCAAGCGAAAGGCATACCCACCGGACCGCGGCATCATCCCACAGGCGTCGAGGCAACTTCCCCGAACTTGAATTCCGCGCCGAACCTCAACGGGCGAGGCATACCCAGGCATACGCGCGTCCGGGCATCTTAGAAGCCCTCCTCCCCCGGCTAAGGCTTCTCTCGACGGTCGTATTTTAGAAGCTTGAGCTGATGTGATGCTTCTGAGGCACGTTCCTCCGGCCGGGGAGGTGCTGCTGCTTGGCGGTGCGTGGTCTTGGGGTGTGTTTGTTCTCGCTTTCGTTCTTCTTTCTCTCTCTTTCTCTCTTGTTTAAGCGTATTCGTTTTATTGTTTTTTTTTTCCTATTAGCCTCTTCATTTTGTTTATTTTGTTCTTCCTCGTTTCGTCTGTTCCCTTTTTTCTTACTCTCTTTCCTCCCCTTTCCCCTTCTTCTTTTACTTACTCCTCCTCTTACTTCTTTCCCCTTGCTCTCTTCCTCTCCCTACTCCCGCCCTTGTCCCCTCTCCCCCCTCCGCCCATGTCCCTCCCCTCCCCCCCCCGCCCATGCCCCCCCTCCCCCCCTCCGCCCATGCCCCTCCCCCCCCTCCGCTCACTACCTACTCTCTGCACGCCCTTACGCATTTCTTTCGCGATCTCATCGTGCAATGAACTATGACCTTCTTTTCGGTATTTTAAAGGTCTCAGTGTTTACAAAATTTAATCTACGGATCGTGTTTTAAAAGCTTCTATTTTCCTCTTGTCGGTTTATTACTCCTTTTCGTGTGTTTATTTGTGTCTATTTGCATCTAATGAGTGAAGGTATGAGTGACTTGTGACTTCTAGGCCGTTAGACTTGGTAGCAAAGTTGCCCATGAATGAAGACATTTCTTTGCGTTATTGCGAAGTTCATCAGCATTGAGATCATTAACTACGTCGTCATCGTCATCGTCTTCATCATCATCATCATCGTCGTCATCATCATCATCATCATCATCATCATCATCATCATCATCATCATCATCATCATCATCATCATCATCATCATCCATCACATCACACCACCACCCACCACCACCACCACACCACCACCTCATCCTCATCACCACCACCACCACCA
>NW_020872778.1:199897-217397 GCF_003789085.1 Penaeus vannamei | reverse complement strand
CTCTCTCTCGCGTTTACTTTCTCTCTTACTTTTTTACCCCAACTGCTCCCTCTCCGCCCTCTCTCTCTCTCTCTCTCTTTCTGCCTTTCTATCTTTGTTTCCCTTCTCCCTCTCTCTCTCTCGCGTTTACTTTCTCTCTTACTTTTTACTCCCACTGCTCCCTCTCCCTCTCCCGCTCTCTCTCTCTCTCTCTCTCTCTCTCTCTCTCTCTCTCTCTCTCTCTCTCTCTCTCTCTCTCTCTCTCTTCTCTCTCTCTCTCTCTCTCTCTCTCTCTCTCTCTCTCTCTCTTCTCTCTCTCTTCTTCTCTCCCTCTTCTTCTCTCTCCTCTCTCTCTCCTCTTCCTCTCCCTCCCTCTGAGAGTGACTCACCGAGTTATTTCCCAGATCAACGCGACGATGTCCACAGAGATCGTCACTTCAAAAAAACGCGGGAAAAGTTGATCATAAAGGCGGGAACTTTTTGTTTGCGATGCAATCTGTTCATGGAAACGGTGGATTTTTGTAACTTTATGTTTGAGACGTAAATTGGCCATGGAGAGTTTTATGACTGAATGGGAATTTATATGTTGATGATTAAGCTATGATGCAGATGAAGGGCCTAAAGTCGAGATGAGGAAATGACATTCGGGAAAAAATATTTTTAAAGATAAATACGTGCTTATCTGTTTATTTTCTTATATCGGTTTGTTGTTATTGCTTCTGATGATATTTACAATGGGAAACGGCGCATTTCTGTAAAACTACTTGCATATGCTATACTCCGTCTTATAACTAAGGCTACCTCTTTTTATTTTGACCCCAACCAATCTTTAAGGTTTAACATCCTTGCAAACTTTTCTTGCATATTGGTTTATTAAATTTACAGTGGGATGAGATCTGGTGTTCGTCGATTGTTTGTGATTTAGAGTTATTGTTTATCACGACCTACAGAACAGTTGTTTACAAGCAAGACTGACAGAACTCGTACTCTAATGCCGATACATCCCTCTATCCACAGCGCTTGTACTGCAAGTGTGTCAGCTGGCACTTAAACCGTGCCAATGACTTCTTAATCTCGCTAACCGCCAGTGGCCCTGTGAGGAAACGTCGGCTGATCAGAACAATGGCGCCCTCGCTTCGTCATGGCAGGCGGACGGCGGGGTTTTGCTGCATAAAGACTGACCGGTCTTTAGGCACTTACGGCGCTCTGCTTTATTGATTTGTGCTTATTCACACACGTCTACAGATACACGTTTTAGTGAGTGAAACACACATACGCACACACACACACACAACACACACATACATATATATGTATATATATATATATATATATATATATATATATATATATATATATATATATATATATATGTATATATGTATGTATGTATGCATTTATGTTTATGTATGTATAAGAATGGATAGGATGAGTATTACGAGTGCTACGGTTAGGAAGAAGAGAAGGAACAAGAAGAAGAGGAAGAGGTGGAGAAGAGAGAGGAGGAGGAAGAAGAGAATAGGAGGAGAGTGGAGGAGAAAGGTTAGAGGATTGGGAGGAGAGGAGGAAGAAAAGGAGGAAAAGGAGGAGGAGAGGAGGAGTGTGCGCGTGTATACAGTATATATACATTATATCGTCAATGATTATCATTACTTGTGGAATCCGTTAGTCATAAGCGACCATAGAAGAACTTCGAAGAGTCACGACTAATGCGTCACGACTCTCCCAATCGCTCTAGGCCAATCGGGGATTCGAACTCGTGTTGCGGCGCCGGGTGTCCTGTCCGTGGCGCAGGTTGGGTCAAGGGTGAAAGGGAAATAGGCTTCCGTCCCTGCGGCAGGTCTCCTTCGTGGTCCAAGTGGCGAGGTGAGCAGGGAGACGGCGGGGAGGAAGGGAGAGCGAGACGGAGAGAAAACCGCGTGCCAGACAGCGACCGAATTCGAGTCGTAAGTGCCTTCCCCTCAGAGAAATAGGAGGGAAGGATAGAAGGAACCCTACATTAGGAGGCTAGTTCCCCGCCCGCCCTGCCCGTAACCATCTACCTCCCTCCTATCCCCCACCCCCCTCCCCCCTCCCCCGCGTCATCTTGCAGACGATTCAAGGTCAGGAACCGACCGTCTCGCCGCCGTCTGAACTGACCGTGTGAGGGAGGCGGCGGCGGCGGCGCGGCGAAAGGTGGAATCGGTTCGTCTGGTTTGTAGATTGTATGCAGAAAGACGAGCTGATATACGATTTCATATCATGACTCTGTGTGTGTGAGTGTGTGTGTGTGTGTGTGTGTGTGTGGTGTGTGTGTGTGTGTCTACGCGCGCGCGTGTGTATTTGTGTACATCTGTATTCGTTAACGTGTTTGCGCGCATCCATTTACATACATATGCATCCGCATCCGTTTGCGTTCGCGCGTGTGTACGTACATACATACGTACGTGCATCCTTTCCCTCATACACACATGACTGCCCGCTCTCATAATGCCCAACATACCCAAACAATCCGTCACACACCGATTTCCTTTCACGAAATCCACGAGGTATTTCTGGACCAGAGATCGTGGCGGGAGATCAGGTCCCGGATGCTCATGGCGGGGCTGCGAGGGCGGGCGTGGGTGGGCGGGGCTTAAGGGCGGAGAGGAGGGAAGAGGAGAATGTGCGCGATAACTGCTGATAAGGAGGGTGTGATAGAGATAGGGATGGAGGAGAATGGAAGGGAGAGGCAGTAAGTGGGTGAATATGTAGCAGTAAGAGGAAGTGATAATGATGATAATGGTGATGATGATGATGATGATGATAATAATAATGATTATAATAATGATAGTAATGATAATGATAATAATAACAGTAATAGATGATGATAGTAATGATATGAGATAATGATAAGGATAGTAATGATAATAATGATTGTAATAGTAATAATAATGATGATAATGATGATGATAATATTAACAATAATTATAATAAGATAATAATGATGATGATAATAATGATAATAGCAATAATGATGATAAATGAGAACGGTAATGGTAAAAATAATAATAATGCTCACAAACAACACAATAACAGCAGTAACAAAAACAATGATATAGATAATAAAACAATGAAAGATAGTGATGATGATAATGAAAATTACAACAATAATAAATGGAATAAAAAAGACAATAATAATAATAATAGTGATGAGGATAATGAATATTACTACAACAATAACTGGAATAAAAAGACAAACAGAATATTGAAAACAACAAAACAACAAGTCCCTCACGCTAACACTAAAAAAGACTCATGACTCACATGAGATATTGAGTCATTTACTCATGAGCGAAGGTCGCGGGGGTGAGTAAGGGAGGGGAGGGAGGGGGGGGAGGGAAGGAGGAGGAGGGGAGGAGGAGGAGGAGGGGGAGGGAAGGAGTAGGAGAGAATAAGGAGAGGAGAGAGAAAGGGGGAGAGAGGAGGAGGAGGAGGAGGGGGGGGGACAGAGTATTATTTTCTCCCCCTGTCTCTAGAATGCATTTCCCTCAGGTGAAGGAGGAGGAGGAGGATGAGGAGGATGAGGAGGTGAAAAGGGGAAGGAGGTGGGGGGGGGGGAAGCAGCAGAAGAAAAGAAAAAAAGAAACGGAATGGTATGATGATGATGATGATGAGGAACATGAAGTGGTGGAGGAGGAGGAGAAGAAGAAGGATGAAGAATAGAATTAGGTTATTACTAGGAGGAAGAGGAATAATAAAAGGAAGAGGAAGAAGAATGAGAATGAGAAGGAAGAGGCAGCGTAAGAGAAGAAGAAGGAAGAGGAGGAGAACTGAGATGAGTAGGAAGAGAAGAAAATGAAAAAGGAAGTGAAACTACAATAATCTTACTGATGTTGACAAAGAAGACAATATTTGATAAAGCTTTTGATAACACTGGCAACAGCAGAACGATTAATGTTAAGAGTCGCATTACAAAGACAACAATGATTATACGAAAACACAAGTTCTTACCATAAAAGCAACGAAGATTAGGGTAATAACAACAACAGAAATAAGACAAACAACAATAGGATCGGGAACACTACTGACAGACAGCTATACACAGACGAAGGAAGACGAAAGAGAAAAGAAAAAGGAAAATAAAAGAAACACGCGGAATAAAGGAGGTGGAGAAGCAGAGAATAACAAGCGAGAGAAGAGAAGGCGAGAGAGGGTGTGGTTGCCCGAACATGGTCATGAGGGGGGTGAGGGGTGAGGGGGGGAGGGGGGAGAGGGTAGACAAGATCCTCCTCTTAAACACACACAGATGCTAGACAGTCACACTGGATGAGAAGAGAGAGAGAGAGAGAGGGAGAGAGGGAGAGGGAGAGGGAGAGGGAGAGGAGAGGGAGAGGGAGAGGGAGAGGGAGAGGGAGAGGGAGAGGGAGAGAGGGAGAGGGAGAGGAGAGGGAGAGAGAGGGAGAGGGACAGAGGAAGGGAGAGGAGAGAGAGACAGAGAGAGAGAGAGAGAGAGAGAGAGAGAGAGAGAGAGAGAGAGAGAGAGAGAGAGAGAGAGGAGAGAGGAGAGAGAGGAGGAGAGAGACAGACAGAATAGATAGATAGATAGATAGACTAGAGAGAGAGAGACGGAGAGGGAGAGGAGGGTTAGAAAGAGAAAAAAGAGAGAAATCTATTAATCTTTATTTTTTTATTTTCTTAGGGTTGAGATTCTTAATGCACAGCTTGTATCACAGCGTGGAGAAGGAGAACTTGTGGGTGGGGGTGGGTTGGGCGTGGGAGGAATGGGAGTATGGGGGTGGGCGTGGGGTATAGAGGATATGGGGGTGGGGGTGGGAGAAGAGCTCCTCATCGGACTTCCTTCTCATCCTCTCGCTTGTCACCTTCGTAAGCCATAAGAAGCCAGCTCCACTATAGGGGGGCGCGCTGCTATTGGGGGTGGACACGTCCGAACCAACGTCTCGGACGCAAAAACAGCTATGCTCAGCCCACTCTCCGAATGTCATTCTCCTGCCGGCAGATGAGGGGAGAGTTATGTGGGGGTCTTTATGGGGGCGTGTGGGCAGAGCGGTGGTCGTAGCGTAGGGCTTTATGGGCTATGGCGGTGGGGCAGTGGCTCGGGTATGATGTGAAACCAGCCTGTTTACCTACTGTCTCCCGATTCGTCCGTTCACGGTGGGCGGGAGTGTAGGGAGGCCCACACTCTCGCGCCTGGGATTTCGAAGGCGACTCGGATTTTGCTGAGACTATAATGTTAACTTTGATACCCCTTTCAATTGTCTTCGTGCATGCAGTGTCTTTTTCGTTACTTTAGTCAATCACCTTAAGAAAACAGATCTTACGCGTGCCGGCCTCGTCGACATAGTGTTCGCTGCGAATCATTAATCCGGTGTGCTGAAGTCCGTTCAGTTGGTTTTGAACCTTAAGGGCTGCTTGATAGAGACTCTTCGTTACCTCTTCTATAAGTCTCCTAACTGAGGCATCATTCACCTTGCTTGCGCTAACCTTATTTGAAAGGGGAATTCGGGGCGGAATGTTTCACTGGGGCGGGAGGATGAGGGGAGGGTGGTGCCGCGGGGGGCGGCTGGGTAAGCGGGAGGAGGACAGGAGAAGGGAGGTGAGTGGATGGAGGCAGAGGAGAGGGAGTGGTAGTATGAGGGGATGAGGTATGATGGATGGGGAGATCAGATGGGTTAAGGTAGGGGGGGTGACTGGAGTAAGGAGGGTGGGAAAGAAAGTGTGGATGGGGATACTGGAGAAGAAGGAAGAGGAAAAGAAGGAAAGAGGGAACTAAGGAAAGAGAAGGAAGAGGGGAAGAGGAGGAGAGAGGGAGGAGGAGGAGGAGGAGATAGAAAAATAAGGAGGGTGAAGAGGCGGAAGAGGAGAATAAGATGAATAGAAAAGAAATTGAGCAAAAAAAAAAGAAAAAAGAAGAAGAAAAAATGAAGAAGGAAAAGAAGAAAAAGAGAGATAATGATGATATAACAAAGAATTGGAGATTCAAAGAGAAATTAGAGATAGACGAAGGAAAAGAAACAAAGAGAAGAAGAAGAAGAAGAAGCGAAGGGGAATTGGAGAGATGACGAGAAGGAAGAGAAGAGGAAGAAGAAGAAGGAAAGGGAAATTAGAGATAGACGAGGAAAAGAAACAAAAGAAGAAGAAGACGAAGAAGCGAAGGGGAATTGGAGATAGACAAGGAAAAGAAGAAGAAGAAGAAGACGAAGAAGCGAAGAGGAATTGGAGACAAGAGTACGAAAAGGAGACGGAGGAAAATTAAGAAGAGGACTTGGGTTACGTAAGGGGAGGCGATCCTACAAATCCTTATAGAGAATATCAAATTGAATTAATCATTTTCTTTATTTAGTTCAGCCGGAGATGCATATTGGCAAGAGGGGGGGAGGGGGACTTCTTCGTTTTCTTTAATTAATCATAACTTTTTCGTAGAATATCTTCTGTTTCTTATTAGAATAAAGTTCGATATAACAGCGTCGGTTTGTCTATAAGGATGATATTAAGCTGATGATGATATGAAGTTGAAATGTTAATGTATGAATAGGTTTTTTTATTGTGATATTCGGATATTTCATGTTTTTTTTTTGTGAATGTATGTTTCATAGAGGAATGCATAACAAATCAACAATTTACTAATTCAGATAGATTATTAAACTAGTCTAAAACATGAATATCAAGATGAACAGAAATTCACATTGTACCAGAAAACCCGACATACATTGGGACAAACTAAAAGACGATAAAAAAAATAACGACGACGATGAAAAAAAGAAAAGAAGAGAAACGAACAATAAAAGAAAAGAAAAAAAAAAAAAATCGTATTCGACCAATTTTTGCCCTTCCCTTGGCAACACTGCCCAGGGTACCACCAATGCGTAGCCGTGGCAATACTGAAGGCACAAGCAGTAATGATGCCTGCGTGCTTGAGGTGGCAACTGCACTCACGCTGTAGTGGCTCCGGGGGTTGTGCGTGAAGGTCAGAGGGGGTGAGAGGGAGGGGGAGGGGTGAGAGGGAGTGGGGGAGAGAGAGAGAGGGAGAGGGAGAAGGGGGGAGGAGAGGGGAGGGTGGAAGGAAGAGAGTGAGATGGGAAGTGTATGTGGGAGACACACACACACACACACACACACACACACACACACACACCACACACACACACACACACACACACACACACACACAACACACACACACACACACACACATATATATATATATATATATATTATATATATATATATATATATATATATATGTATGTAATATATACATATATACGTGCATATTTTTATATATATATACATACACACACACACACCACACACACACACACACACACACACACACACACACATACACACACACACACACACACACATACACATACCACACACACACACACACACACACACACACACACATATATACACATGCACACACATATACATATATATATGTATATATATATATATATATATATATTATATATATATATATATATAATATATATATATATATATGTGTGTGTGTGTGTGTGTGTGTGTGTGTGTGTGTGTGTGTGTGTGTGTGTATGTGTGTGTGTAGTGTGTGTGTGTGTGTGTGTGTGTGTGTGTGTGTGTGTGTGTGTGTGTGTGTGTGTGTGTGTGTGTGTGTGTGTGTGTGTGTGTGTGTGTGTGTGTGTGTGTGTGTGTGTGTGTGTGTGTGTGTGTATGTGTGTGTGTGTGTGTGTGTGTGTTGTATGTGTATGTGTGTGTGTGTGTGTGTGTGTGTGTATCCTTCATCGATTTTTTTTTCGGCTTGCCAATTCCCTCCTCTATGCATTTACTTTCTCCTTCACTCAATATTCACCTTCTTTTCGCCTTTACATCCTGTTCCTAAATACCACATATTTCTCCTCCTTGTTGAATTTTCCTTTTATTAGTTCTTATTTTTTCTTAGACACTTTTCTTTCTCCTTGAATATGTATTTATGAAACTATTTTCCTCCTTCCGCTGCCTTTCCTTGTTATACTGCGCTTCATTTTCCTTATGTTCTTTACCTTTTTGTTCTTCCCTTCTTCCGTTTTATTCCTTCTTTCCTCCTTCTTCCAATCCTTTTCTTTTTCATCTTCCTCCTCTTCTTTTCTTTCTGTCTTTTCCTTATCCATTTCTTCTTTCCATTCCCTCTCCCTCCTCCTCCCCTTCCTCTCCTCTCACTCCCCAACCTCCTCCTCCTCCTCTTCCTCCTCCTTTTTCTCCTTTACACTCCCCTCTCCCTCCTCCTCCTCTTCCTCTTCTTCTTCTCCTCCTCCTCGTCCTTCTTTTCTCTTTTTCATTCCCTCTACCTCCTCCTCCTCCTGTCCTCCTCCTCCCTTCCTCCTCCTCCTCCTCCTCCTCTCTCCTCCTCTCTCCTTCTTTTCTCCTTTTCATTTCCTCCCTACACCCCCCCTCCTCCTTTTCTATTTTTTCATTCCCTCTACTCCTCCTTCACCTTCCTCCTTCCCCTCCTCATCATCAATCATCTTCCTCACTCACACGTCTCTCTTCATCTGAAGAAGTGACACTCTTACACTTCGGAAATCGCAACTTATCTGAGGATTGACACCTTTCCGATAGACGACACACCGGAAGAGGGGGGGGGGGTTTACTTTGTTTTATTATATTTTTTATTTTATTTTTTTCAGCTCATTAAGTTTTTTTTTTTTATTCATGGTTTTGTTCCTATTTGTATTTATGGAATGGTGTATATGTTTATTTATTTTGGTGACACGGTTCGGAGAGATGACACGCGGGGGGGGGGGGGGATATGTACTTTTATCTATTTTTTTTGTTTATTTATTGAGCTTTGTTTATTCATTTGTTTGTTGTCTTCATTGTAAGATTTTTTGTTTTTTTTTGTTTATTTCTTGCTGACTAGACGGGGGGGGGGGGGATTTTAATATTTCTGTCATTAGGCTATTTATAGATTTTTTTCTCTTTGTGTATTTATTTATTATATCTATTCACATTGTATTAATTTGGTGTTTATATATCTGTTTACTTGTTGATTTGCTTATTTATTTATATATATTTTTCATGTGTTTATTCATTAATTTATTCGTTTGTTTATTTGTTACTTACTGTTGCTTTCGGATTTTGCTTTATTTCTCATCTTTATTTCCTTATTAGATTTATTTTATTATATATTTCACACTTCTCTTTATCTTTTTTATTTATTTATCTATCTGATAATCTATTCATTTTCATTTATATTTTCATTACTTATTTGCTTGATTATTCATATCACTCACTATATCTATCTATTTTACTTATTCACTTCATTGTCTATTCATTCAATCATCATCATATCTATCAATCATCCTTTTTTATTTCTATTTTATTTATTTATTTATTTTTGCTTTTTGGTGTTTGTTTGGGCAGAATGTTGTTTGAATTCCTCACTTGCGGAATGTTTATGAGGATGTGGCTTTATTAGCGTCAGGTTCGCGCGCGGTTGGATTGGCCATGGGGCGTGCGATTGGGAGAATGTGTGGTTTCTGATTTGGCTGTTCTTAGACAGTTCTTTCTGATTGGCTGTTCCTTAGTTCTTGTATGTATCTACGCGTGTATGATTATTTGTAGGTGGTTACTCGCGCGCACGTGGGTAAGCAAATACATACACGCACAGAAACACACAAACAAACACGCACACGCACAGAAATGCACGAATAAACGCACACACGTACAAAAACACAAAAACAAACACACACACGCATATATACACACAAACAAACACACACGCAATATACACTCAAACAAACACACACACGCACAGGACCACACAAACAAATACACACGCACAGGAACACACAAACACACACACACACAAGAAAACACTCACGCATACAAACAAGCAAACACACACACTTACATCCACAAACAAAAAAAGCTCACATACAAACAAAAACAAACGCGCACGTAAACAAACAAACAACACACACTCCTACACCACGCAACACACAAAAACACACACCTATGCAAACAAACAAACAACACACACACACACACACACACACACACACACACACACACACACACACACACACACACACACACACACACACACACACACACACACACACACACACACACACACACACACACACACACCACACACACACACACACACACACACACACACACATACACACACCACACACACACACACAACACCACACACACACACACACACACACACACCACACAACACACGCACACAACAACAACAACAACCGAACCGCGTGAACAAAGTAACGCGACAAATAATCACGTTTGTTCCGCCAAAGCTAAATCAAATCAAAGGCTGTGTTATTTCCTCCCGCGTCGTTAGGGAGAGAACAGATGGAGAACAAAGAACACTCAGGAAATCTGCTTAGAGAGAAAGTGGAGAGAGAGGGAGAGGGAGAGAGGGAGGGGAGAGGGAGAGGGGAGAGAGGAAGAGAGGAGAGGGAGAAGGAGACAAAGACATAGAGACGAGGCAGAGGCAGACAAAAGGAGAAAATATAGATAGACAGATAGAGATATAGGGATAGAAGAGAGAAAAGAGAGAAAGAGAGAGAGAGAGAGAGAGAGAGAGAGAGAGAGGAGAGAGAGAGAGAGAGAGAGAGAGAGAGAGAGAGAGAGAGAGAGAGAGAGAGAGAGAGAGGAGAGAGAGAGAGTGAGGGGCTGGAATTACCACCATAGTTCACTCCCAAAAAAAAAAAAAGATGGCGCCCTTTTCTCCTGCCGTCCGTTCAAGCGAGCCGTCGAGACCTCCTCCTCCCCTTGTCACTCCATCCTCCTCTTCTCCCTTTACCCCCCCTGCTCATCTCCCTCTTCGAACACGTGTTGGGGAAAACCTTGGAGAGCGACAGCTGTTTTCAATTCACCATTCGTACTCTCTCTAAAACAACGAAGGAAGGAGGAAGAGGGTAGAATAAACGGGGTTCGAAAGAAGGGGCAGAAGAAAGAGAGTGGGAAAGGGAGGGAGGGAGGGAAGGGAGGGAGATGGAGATCAAACGAAAGATAGGCTCGCTTGGGCCGCGTATTATACCCCGCCCCCAAACCCCCCCTTAGTCTACCCATATGGGGGGAGGAGGGGGGTGTATGGAGGTTCTCTCTCTCTGTCTCTCTTCCCTCTCTCTCTCCTCCATCTACCTGGCTGAATCATGCTAGTGGAGGGAAGAGTAACCTGTAGCTTCACCTTCACCTGTGCTGCACCTGACGCGCCCTACAGTTTCTCTCTGTCTGGAGCTGTGTATAGAGTTATACATGCTGGAGGAGACCTATGCGAAAATGACACAACTGTACAGCTTTTCGAAATGACACAATTGAAGAGCTTTTCGAAATGACACAGCTGTACAGCTTTTCGAAATGACACAATTGAAGAGCTTTTCGAAATGAGTAGAGCTATGTGAATTTCAACATGCAAGCTAATGGTCAGAGAAGCAGATAGCAGACTGACGGACACAGATACAGAAGAGAGAGAGAGAGAGAGAGAGAGAGAGAGAGAGAGAGAGAGAGAGAGAGAGAGAGAGAGAGAGAGAGAGAGAGAGAGAGAGAGAGAAGAGAGAGAGAGAGTGTGTGTCATTTTATGTGTGTGGTGTGTTTGTTTGATTGTTTCTTTGTGTTTGGTTGTTTGTGTGTGCTTGAGAGAGAAAAAGAGACAGAGGCTGTAGACAGTCAGACAATCAAATAGACAACCCAAAAAAAAAAAAAAAAAGATAAACAGATAAACAGCCAGAGACAGAGAAAGAGCAAGACACACATAATAATAATAATAAAAAAAGCAGAATGGAAGAGAAACACAGAAACGGACAAGGGCAAAGAGGGTCAGAGAGATATGAAGGCTGTTAGGTTTAACGAGAAAAACCGCCTCGTGAGGAATAGGGCTTGAGATAGGCGTCTGAGCGGGGGGGAGGGGGGGGGAAGGGCGGTTCTTGGGCCTGATTTATAGGGGGTGTGGGGGTGTCCTCCCCCCTCTCTCTCTCTCTTCTCTCATGTATACACTCACTCTCTGTTTTCTCTTTCTCTGCTCTCTTTCTCTCACGTAAACACTCACTCTATGTTTCTCTTTTCTCTAACTCTCCTTCCTTTATCTCTCTCTCCGTGCCTTATCTCTTCTTTCTCACCTCGCAATCTGTTATTCTCGGTCTTTTTCAGGCACAGAAGCTTTTTTTCTTTTTCTCCAATTCTCTTTCATCCTATCCTGTTTTCTCCTTTTCTTTTTCTTTTCATCATCTGTTCTGTTTCTTTCTCAGAGCCTCTTCGTATGTATTTTTTTCTTAAACTTTCATTTTCCCTTATTTGTCATTCCATCTCCTTATACCCTCTATGTCTCTTCACCTTCCCCTTCTCTCTCATTCTTGAATCTTCTTTTCACTCCCTCTCTTTCTCTCTCTCTGTTTTCTCCCGTTCCCACACTCTCCTCCATTCTCTCTTTTCCTCTCATTCTCTCCCTCTCTGTCATTCCGTCTCTCTCTTTTTCGAGTTATCTCTCCCCTCCCTCTCTTTCTCTGTCTTCTATTTTCTCCCGTTCACACACTCTCCTCCATTTTCTCTTTTCCTCTCATTATCTCCCTCTCCGTCATTCCGTCTCTCTCTCTTTTTCGAGTTATCTCTCCCCTCCCTCTCTTTCTCTGTCTTCTATTTTCTCCCGTTCACACACTATCCTCCATTTTCTCTGTCCTTCTACCAGTCTCTTTTCCTCTCATTCTCTCCCTCTCCGTCAGTCACCGTCCCTTTCTATGTCTTTTTTCGATTCTCCTTTTCCCTCCCTCTCTTTCTCTTGTCTTCTGTTTTCTCCCGTTCTCCCACTCTCCTCCATTTTCTCTGTCCTTCTACCAGTCTCTTTTCCTCTCATTCTCTCTCGCTTAATAGCTTCTTATTATTCTTATCATGCCATTTGCGGTGGAAGTTATTACACATGATTTTCGCAAAGGAGCTGATTTCTTTTGTCATTCATGCTTTGTAGTGTTAAATGATTTTACTGTATTATCTGTTTTTACCTATTTGTTATTATTATTATTTTTTTACAATCTTTATTTCGCATTGTTTTGTATTGTTATTATTTTTTTTTACAATTTATCTCTTATTTCGCCATACATGCTTTTGTATTGTTAGATAAATTTACTGTATTGTTTTTTTTACAATGTATCTCTTATTTTGCTTTAATAAAAAATACCTGGTTAATAACACAAAAAGCGATAATCAAGAAAAAAGCAAAACCAAACGGTCTCAAAATTAACAGTTAATTGCTTTTTTTCTTGGCCTTCTTGTCTATCTCTTTTTCCTTCCTCTTCCTCTTCCTTATTCTTATTCGAAAGCGACCTTATGCGGAGGATAGAGACAAGAGAGGGGAAGCTGAGGGGGAAGAAGAGGGGAAGAAAGGGATATCCCCTCTTTCTCCATTAGTGCTTTGTGTATCGCGTTCAACCGAGTCCTGTGTTGATTGATGGAGCCTCACCTCCCCTCTCGACGGTGTTCATATTCCTCCCATTTCAAACGTAAACAATTTCTACATCCACGAAGAGAACAATAACATCAAGAACAAACAACAAAGACGCTAAAAACAACAGCAACATTATCCTTTGTTCACAGGGTCATCGGATGAGGGGTGGGCGATGGGGGGGGGGGGGGGAGTGCCACATGGGCCTGTCTCTGTGACGCAGCTTACCACTAGCGAATGCCATGTGTGGTATTGCTCCTGGGGGGGGGGGCGAGGGGTAGTGGGCGAGGGGAGATGAGGAGATGAGGGGGGAGGAGGGGAAGGCCCGACGGGAAACCTTAAAGAGGTTCTGTGAGACATCGAGGATCGTCTTGCATCCGTGTCTTTAGGAAAATGTGGTCCGGTCGACGAGCGTCTTTCTCCTTCTCTCTTTCTCGGAAGATCGATTTCTTTTTCTTTCTCTCTTCGTCTCTCTGTCTACCTGTCTATTTATCTGCTTCTCTCTCTCTCCCTTTTCTTTCTATATATCCTTCTCCTCCCTTCCCCCCCTCCTCTCTCTCTCTCTCTATCCTTCCCCCTCCTCGCCGCCTTCTTCTCTCTCTCTCTCTCTCCTCCCCTCTCTTCTCTCTCTCTCTATCCTTCCCCCTTCCTCCCCTCCTCTCTCTTCTCTTTCTCTTCCTCCCTATCTCTCTAACTCGCACTCTATCGCTCTCCCTCCCTCCCTCTTTCTCCCTCTCTCTCTCTTTTTTCTAACGACAGGGGGCCAAAGGGTCAAAGGGAACGTCAACACAGAGAGATCAGTTTTCATAAACAAGAACAACAAATATTTGCATTTGATAGAATTTTTATCGATTTGTTTATTATCATTATCTTACAGAATCAATATGGAGTAAGAGTGATAAACAAACATAGAGAGAAAGACTTAAAAGCACAACGGAAAACCGGATAAATGGCCCGACAGAGAGAGAGAAGCAGACACAGACAGACCTGAAAGAATTAATATCGAAGGAAAATGATCAATAAGCTTAAAGAGGAAAGAGGAAAATAGACGGGGCCGATAGACAGATAAAGAACGTTTGAACAGAAAGAGAGAGAGAGAGAGAGAGAGAGAGAGAGAGAGAGAGAGAGAGAGAGAGAGAGAGAGAAGAGAGATAGAAGAGAGAGAGAAGAGAGAGAGAGAGAAGAGAGAGAGGAGAGAGAGAGAGAGAGAGAGAGAAGAGAGAGAGAGAGAGAGAAGAGAGAGAGAGAAGAGAAAGAAAGAGAGAGAGAGAGAGAGAGAGAAAAGATAGAGAGAGAGCCAGTGCAAGAAGGTTTAAAAGGCCGTCAGGAATTCGCGTCCAATCGGTACACGTTCCATCGGAGTCCCCATGGTTACGCCTAGAAGCCTATTCACAACGTCCTCCTTCCTTCCCTCCCCTTCACCTTCACCCCTCTTCTCCTCCCCCATGCACCCCTCCTCCTCCTCTCCTGTTCCGAAGCCTCTCTCCCCCCCCCACCCTCCCCTCCCCTTTCACACAACATCTCCCCCCCTCCCTCCCTTAACACAAAGACGTGATAGTATTTACCGCATAGTCTCGGACCCCCAACTCCTAGTACCCCCTCCCCTCCCTAGTCACCCCCTCCCCTTCCTAGCACCCCCCTTCCTTTTCCTAGCCCTCCCCCCTGCCCCCGACTCCCCCAACTGCATTTCGACCACTCACTTCCTAGAGGCCTATCACCAGGCAGGACGAGTAGGCCTAAAAGAGCTTGGGTTCGGTATGGAAGTGGGAGGGACAGAGCACCGGCCCGCACGCTCTGGTGAACCGACCAACCGACCACACCGCGCATCGCGCAACCGCCACAGCACGCGCGCACGCAACGAGCAGAGCCACGACGCACGCACGACCGCAGAACGCCGCCGTCACGACCGCAGAGAGAAGAGGAACCCAGGAGCCAGGAGCAGAGCAGGACGCACGCAGCACGCAGAGCCGCCGGCCCGGCCGGAGAGACGAGAGACGGACACCAAGAGAGAGAGGGAGACGAGGGGAGGCGCAAGACAGACGAATGAGGGAAGACGAGAGAGAGAACGAGAGCAAAGGGACAGCGAGGGAGAGAAGGGGAGAAGCCCAGAAAGGAGAGCAGGGAGAGGAGCCCGGAGACAAAGAGAGAGAGAGAGAGAGCGAGAGAGTGAAGGCGCGAGAGGACGGGCAGAGCCCACCGTAGAGAGCGATGATTGGTGAACAGTGACGGGTGTGAGTGAGGTGAGTGGGAGTGAGTGGAGTGAGTGAGGGAGAGGAGACAGAGAGACAGAAGAGAGAGAGAAGGGAGGAGAGAGAAAGAGAGGCTGAAAGAGACAGAGACAGATGCAAGAGACAGGGGCGACAAGAAAAGAAAAAGAAAGCAGAGTCATTTTTTATCCGAAAGTGAAGTGAAAGAAAAATTATGATTACGAAAAGCTGTCAGCGTCAAGAGCTCCTGAAAGCGAGGCCAGAGACCCCCCACCGCCGAAATATTCCCGTGAAGCAAACATCTTGTCTTAGACTGATGTAGTGTTTAGTAACTTAGGATTTTCTTTCGTAAACGTTACGGCGGAAACTTATACATACTCACCTAGCAAAACGCCGTTACAGAGGCGCGGAAGAAAATCCTAAGTTGACTATCATGTCATACCTTCTTTCACACTAAGCAAAACGCCGTTACAGGAGCGTCCGGCGGAAGAAAACAACAAGTCATCCACCACAATCGGGACCCACGCTGGACCAGCGATCCCTGTAACCGGTTTAGAGAGACAACGCGCGCTGAGTGAGACAAAGAGAGAGAGGGAGGGCAGGGAGTGAGGAATAAGAAGAAGGGAGAAGGAGGGGAGGAGTAGTTTGAGACAGAGAAGGCACGAAAACGAACATACAGAATATAAAGCTATAGGAATAGATAGATAACTGACATATAGCTTTTTTGATAAACAAATAGACAGATTGATAGACAAGCAAACAGAACAGATAGGCTGATAGACAAATAGAAAGAAATAGAGAAGAAGAAAGAGAAGGGGAGAACGAAGAGCTCGGTCCTCCTAGGCCAGAGTGAAAATGTCCAAACCCACTGGTGAAGCTGTCCTCCCCCCCAACCCCCCTCCTTCCCTTCTCCCTCCCCCCCTCCCCCGCACTTCCACCCTCTTTTCCTACTCCCTAGCCTAACTTGTGCCCAGCCCCAACCCCCCCCGGCCGACCTTTCCCTCCCATCCCCCTCAGCTGTAGGACGCCAGACGTGCCCAGCTCCCCCGTCGGGTTTCCTGCCTGCCCATTTATCACGCTTAGAGAAAGGAGGCTGAGCAGGCTAGGAGGAGGTTCTGTGGGGGGGGTGGGGTGGGGGGGGAGGCTGCAGTTTGGTCTGGTCTTCCTTCACTGTTATGCCAGGCCTGTGGGTGATTTAACGAGGAAATTTGCATTCGGGGGATGTTTATAGATGGATATGGGTGTATATGATGTAGAAACATGCAGATCCTACATGCGTGCAGATACAACTATAAACACACGCGCGTACAGACAACACACGCATACACACGCGCGTACACACCACACACACAC
The DNA here is from genome assembly GCF_003789085.1 of Penaeus vannamei. Lineage (NCBI taxonomy): Eukaryota > Metazoa > Arthropoda > Malacostraca > Decapoda > Penaeidae > Penaeus > Penaeus vannamei. The sequence continues at coordinate 200,447 of NW_020872778.1, read as the reverse complement.
ACGAATTTGCACCCCCAAAACATACGCGGAAAACAGAATTTCGAGCTCCACACACACACGCTCGCAGACGCTCCCAAACACGCTGGCCCAACCTCGCGTCCCTTTACCTTTGTGGGAAAGTCAGGGGTGGGGATAGGGGCGGGGGCATAGCGCGGGGAGGGGAGGGGGTAAGAGGAAGAGGGGTTACTACTACGAAAGAAGGAGCGGGGAGTAGAGGGGGGGGGGAGAAGGAGAGAGAGAGAGTTAGCGCTACGGACGGCCCACCTACCGACCCCGAGCCCACTCAGCCATGGAAAAGCTCGAGGGACCCACTCAAAACACGCCAGATGTGTTTGGGCGAGGAAGGAAGGCGGAACAGAAATCGTAAAAGACAAATACGAATCGGTTTTCCAAAAAGAGAAGAAGAAAAAAAAAATGGTGAAACAGTTACTCCAATCGCCGAGTTCCGAAATACCTCGCCGGAAATAACTTTCGACGGGAAAAGCGTTTTGGAAATGACTATCCCCGAACGACCACTCCCTAGCGCTACCCACGCACTACACACACGAAC
>NW_020872778.1:189897-197397 GCF_003789085.1 Penaeus vannamei | reverse complement strand
ATGTGCGTGTGTGTGTGGGTGGAGGTTATGTATATATATATGAGGGACCTAGCATCGGCTTTTTCTCAACTTTACCGTTATATTATTTTCAGTTAGGATGTTATAAGTGTATAAATAATAAATAAATTAATTAATAATTTTACAAATAAATATATACATACATATGCATGCAGATATAGAGAGATAGGTAGCTATAGATTTTAATATATACTCTATATGTGTGTGTGCGTTCGATGGCGGGAAAAAAGGTTGTATGGTACACAGTTGTATAGTATTTTGTCCCTCGTAAACGCATGCGGTCATACAAAGGTCTTCGCTCCCTTATCATGCTCAATGAGTGGCCCAAGTTCCATACACACCATTCACGTTCTACACCATCACAGCGATACAACCTTCTGCATCACATGTCACACCAAGCTACCATGAGGTTCGGCAAACCCAAGCAACGAAGCGCAGACCATGAAAAACAAGAGCAGAATAAAAGCAGAGGACACACACTTCAATCGAACCCCTCACCGAGCATAATATTTCGTCCCTGTGTGGTGGCGTCCCCTAGGATAAGCGCGCTCGCCCACGCAACTCTCCCGCGCGGCTGTAAACACAACCACGTGGTTTTCCTCTGTTTCTCATTCATCTCAATCGATTGTTTTTTCTCTGCCTGTTGTGTCATCTGGCCTAATACTACAGATGGTGTGCGGGGTAAGCACGTCAGCGGGGACTGGGTTGTGGGGTCCTGTCTTCACGCCCAATTTTGTATTACTTTCTTTTGTCTTAACTTCCCTTCTTGCTCTAGTCGTTTGAATACTGCTTGATCTCTTTAAAATATATATTCCGTGCTGTTTTACTCCCCAATTTCTTACATTCAGAAAGTTGCATATATTAACGCTGATTGCTTTACTAAACGTATAAGCTGCTTCTAATGTTTCTGTTTATGGATGTAATGAGAACACACACACACACACACACACACACACACACACACACACACACACACACACACACACACACACACATACATATGTATGTATGTATACACATATGTGTGTGTGTGTGTGTGTGTGGCGAACACTCCACGGACAAGAAAACTTTGAAGGCACAAGCCAAACGGGAAAACGGAGTCCGACACTCGTGGCAGAGTGCACGTGTCCTGAGGGAGAAACAAGGAAACGAGGAACCCAAACGAGGGAGGATGCATTTAGGGGAAGGCCACGCCGGAAGGGGAGGAGGACGTCACAAGGGGAAGTCGCGGTGAAGTCACGGTGTCTCTGACAGGAAGAGAAGGTGTTAAGATGGGCGAAGAGATGGCAAACATCCTCAGAGCTTTTAAGGATGTTTAGTGATCGCTGTCGAGGAGTCATTCGGAACTCATTAGGGAGTTTGACGCGACAGTTAAATGCACTGAGGAAGAGAAGGTCGCTCTTGACAGCTTGCCCTTAATGAGAAACAAATTATTAGAAGGATTATAGGAGAGTAGTGAGATATACTTAGAAATGGAAGAAAGTAGAAAAGCCTGTTTGGTAAAGGAGGAAAGAAGGAAAATTGATGCAGGCATTCGGAAGTGGAAGAAAAAAGGAGGAAAATTAGGATCCATAATGTTGCTTACTTAGAAATTCGCTTTTATTTTGTTGCAATGTAACTTTTTAGTTTCATGTCAGACTTTCCATCTTTAGACATGTGATTATTTTCGCTTTATTCTTCTGTTATAAAACATTTATTAGGTTTTAGCTGCTAATTAAAAGAATGAACATAGTGTTATGACACCTACCCAATTTAAAGAGGTATATGATAACATATATTTATATATATATATATATATATATATAATATATATATATATATATATATATATATATATATATAATATATATATATATATATATATGTATACACACACACACACACACACACACACACACACACACACACACACACACACACACACACACACACACACACACACACACACACACACACACACACACACACACACACACACACACACACATATATATATATATATATATATATATATATATATATATATATATATATATATTATATATTATATATATATAATATATATATATATATATATATACATGATTGCCAGTTCAGAAACCTGTAGTTGGTCTCCGACAGAAATGTGTGTCACTCTCTAGATAACCATTTGTATTATCAGTTTTGCTCTTGTCCATATCACCACCAAACCATATGGACAATATTTATCCAAAGCCACCGTCGGTCTGTAGTGATAAACGGAACTGTTCTACAAATGCCACTTCAGAGTGTATATTATTCGTTAGATACGGTACAAATAGGCCTACTCAAGGTACATTGTACTGATAACATATCAGAAGCACGTTTACACACACTGCAGTTTCCCTTTGCTCAAGAAACACAGTTAATGCATATGTATTATAGCTTATTTCCACGAAGACCACATATGCATTAACACGTACAAACTTTCCTAATGCGGTGACTAGGCGAGCGGAGAGTAAATACTGCGAAATGCGTTAGCCAGCACTCTCTAAGTTTCTTTTGTCATCTTTATTTGATTTCCTGGATTGGTCCCTTCATCTTCTCTTCTCTCTCTCTCTCCCTCCAATTTTGTTTCTGTCTCTCTCTCCGTCTCCATCTCTGTCTCTGCCTCTCGTTCTCTCTCTCTCACTCATTCTTTCTCTCTGTGTCTCTCTCACTCACTCATTCTCTCTCTCTGTCTGTCTTTGTCTCTGTGTCTTTCTCTGTCTCTGTCTCTCCCCTCCCTCCCTCCCTCCTCTCCTCTCTTCTCTCCTCTCTCTCTCTCTTCTCTCTCTCTCTCTCTCTCTCTCTCTCTCTCTCTCTCTCTCTCTCTCTCTCTCTCTCTCTCTCTCTCTCATCCCCTCCTCTCATCAAATAATTGTCATCTGGAAAGCAGTTGTGACCCCCCCCCTTGGCCTCTCTTTGTCAACATTATCTTTTCTCTCTCTGCTTTGTCTGTCGCCTTTCTCTCTTCGTCTTTTCCATTCCGACTATTTGAATTTAAGTTTATTTGCCAAACTGTAAATTTCTCCAGAAACAATTTCTCGATAATTTGTCTCTTCCATCATTCATCATTACGATTTTGATAAAATACTCATCAGAATTTTGATTTAAAAAATCTCCGACTTTTAAAAAATCATTAACCACAGGACATGAATATATGTTTTTTTTTTTTTTTTTTTTTTTAAGTCCAACCTTTTTTTCACAAGGGAAGTGACGTCATGTTTACCCTCGTATCCCCTGAAAACCGACCCCGCCCGTAGACGTTGTAAATGGGCGGGACTTTTTCTTGTTCTGGGGCTTACCTTTTTCTTTGTAAATGCCGCCGTGAGATTTTCTTTGGCTGGATTATTGCTGCTATGTTTGTTTTCTCTGGGAATTTTTATTTTTATATTTATTTGTGTTACGGAAAGGTGTTTGTTTTAGCGTTGTGTTGTTTTTTGTGTTTGTTTCTTTGTTCTTTTGGTGGTGGTGCGTGCGCGCGTGTATGTGTGTGTGTGCGTGTGTGTGTAAGCGTGTGTGCATGTGTGTGTATGTGCGTGTGCGTGTGCGTATCTGCGCGTGTGTATATATATCATGTGTATACATATTTCTGCCAATTACACACACGCATATATCTGCATAACCAACAACTTATCCCAAAATCCAAGTCTTTAATTTCGCCACTTAAATTGCCAGTTTACGTAAACCGCAGCTTGGAGCAGCAGTTCGCAAACTTTAAAAGCTGCGTACCAACAACTTTCAGGCAACGACCTAGTTCAATCACCTCATCCACTCTTTTCCTCTTGCTGTAAATAGCACTTCACACGCCAGCTGTGATTGAATGGTAGTATACCTTCTTTTTAGTCGTATACAAGGTCAGCATATTGATGTGATCATGCAGGTTTTTTCTCTTATTTGTATATCACATTTTCTCTCGCATTAATATGTTTCGATGACATAATTCCGTCCTTTTTCGTCATTAATTGCAAGATTCGTGTACGGGAAGCATGAGCCTCTGAGCAATAAATACCAAAATTGAGCGAGGGTGTAATCTGTGAATTGGCTTGATTGCTTAGAAATCGGCAAAGTGTCAAATCAGCAACTCGTCGTGCATTTGCTAGCCTTAGAATGACTTTTTATGACACGCTTCGATTTATAATGATATGTAAATGCAAGTTCCTCCATTGCATTTTTTTTTTAATTTGCACACCTTTGAACACCTGACACACCTCATTTTTTTTAAACCTCTAACCCAAAGTACCATAAAAGCCATACCGCATACCCCGCCTTACCACACCAACCCACATCATACCAACGACCTCGGTGCCATCCTGTTACCAAGGGGGATCACAGCCCTCGAAGAATACCATTATCTAGCTCTCGAAAACCTCGAAGGATTCCACGATCTAGGAGGAGGAGGTTGAGGGACGTCTGGGCTTGTGTATCCTTCCCTCGATCTTCCTTCTCCTGTGAGGAGTCCTTGAGGATCTCTGCTTCGTTCCTCTCGTCTTCCCTGGAGATGTGGAGGATATCCCTCGAGGATATGAGGCCCTGGGGACGGCGTGGGAATGCGGGGCGCCGTTGTCTTCCTCTTTCTGATCGCGATCATCATCTACTTCTTCTTCTTCTTTATCATCTTCTTCATCCTCTTCCTCCTCCTCCTCCTCATCTTCTCCTTCTTCGTTGTCATCATCACCATCATCATCATCAGCAGCAGCATCACCATCATCATCATAATTAACATCATCATCACCATCATCATTATCATCATCATCACCATAATCATCATCATTATCATCATCACCATCGTCATCATCACCTTCATAATCATTACCTTCACCGTCGTCGCCATCATCATCATCATAATCTTGCATCTCCTTATATTCCTCCAACCTCCTGCCCCTCTATCTTTCCCAATACTTCTTTCTTCCCTTCCTTCTTCCCCCTCCTTCTATCTCCAGCTTTCTCCGCTCTCCTCTCCCTCCTTTTCCTTCTCACACTTCTTTCCTCTCCTCATCCTCTCCATCCCTTGCCATGATACCCCCTCCTTTTCCCTCTCCTCTTCATCTTCCATCTTCTCTTCCTTCTTTCTCCATTTTCTCTCATTTCTTGCTCCCCACGTAATGCCTCCCTTCTCCCTTCCTCTTCCACGCTCTCTCCCTCCTTTTCTCCCTCTTCAGTTCTCTTCCCTCCTCTTCTCCCTCTTCAGTTTTCTCCCCCCTCCCTCGTCCTCCCCCTCCCACTCTCTTTCCTCTTCTTATCTTCTTTCCCTCTCTCCCTCCTTTTCTCCTCTTCAATTTTCTTCCCTCGTCCTCCCCCCTCTCTCTTCCAATCTTCCTTTCCTCTCTCCCTCTTCAATTCTCTTCCTCCCTCCCCTCGTCCTCCCCTTCCACTCTCTCCTCTTCCATCTCTTTCTCTCTCTCCCTCTTCATTTCTCTCCCTCCCTCCCACTCTCTCTCCTCTCCTATCTTCTTTCCCTCTCTCCCTGTTCAATTTTCTTCCCCTCCCCTCCCCTCCTCCGCCTTCCACACTCTCTCCTCCTCTCCCTCTCTCAATTTTCTCCCCCTCCCCTCTCCCTCCCCTCTCTCCCTCCTCTCCCTCTTCATTTTCTTCTCCCCTCTCTCATTTTCTCCCCTCCCCTCGCCCTCTCCCAACCCCTCCGCCCGAGCAATAAGGTCAACCACAAGCATAATTAAGGTCATTCTGTTCCTCTGATGACTTCTTTGTCACGAAATCTCTCGCGGGCAAACTGTGTCGCCATCTTCTCGGGCTTTGGCATAACGCAAAATGAAATATGATACTAGTAATGAAGATGACGAAATGAAGATGAGAAAATAAAAGATTCACGCAAAATGAAATAGATTATGATACTAGTAATGATGAAAATAATAATAACGAAATGAAGATGAGCAAATAAAAGATTAACGCAAAATGAAATATGATACTCGAAATGAAGATGAGAAAATAAAAGATTCACAAATGAAATAGATTATGATACTAGTAATGATGGAAGATGATACTACGAAATGAAGATGAGAAATAAGATTCACGCAAAATGAAAGATTAACTGATAGATTATGATGTAAATGAAAATAATAATGATGAAAATGAGCAAAAAAAATTAACGCAATTATGATACTCGACATGAAATGAGATACTAGTAAAAAATAATAATGAAATGAAAATGAGCAAATAAAATTAACGCAAAATGAAATATGATACTAGTAATGGTGGATAATAATAATAACGAAATGAAGATGAGAAAATAAAAGATTAACGCAAAATGAAATAGATTATGATACTAGTAATGATGAAATGGAATGAAACGATGTAAGATGAAAAATTATAATAATGAAATGAATATAAGAAAATAAAAGGATCGTTTTGTATCGCAGGATCTAGGAATGTTGTAGTATGCTATATGATGAATAGGATGAATATTTAAGTTTTGTATGATTCCCTAAAGCGTTTTTAGGCGTTGAATGTATTAGAATAAATTTTGCTTCTTAAATAATGAAGAAATAAACGGAATCATGAGTTCATGAGCATATGCCAGTTATAAATAGCTAAAAGGGAGGTCATGGGGCATTCAGTGAATGTCACGGAACTTTCATGTATTGGCTTAAAAATGTCCATGAAATAGAGACGAATTGAATTTATTATGGTTTTAAAAAGAAAAAAGGAAAAAAAAATCTAATCCACACACTGGCTTAAAAAATGCCCCCCCCCCTAAAAGACCAATTTCATTATCTTATCCACCCCCCCAAAAAAAAAAAAAAAAGACGAATTTGATTTTCTTATCAACACTGAACTTCCACATTAATCTAAAATGTCCCGAAAAGAAGAATTAACTTTTCTTACCTACAATACCAGCGGTGAAAAGGTACACGCCTCTTATCTGTGAACACGTAATATTTCTTTTAAAATCCTGAAGTTATTGTGACCAACAGCACGTCGCTCACGGATTTTCTTAGCCTTTTCAACGGAATTCTGGTTGACATGTGATGTGTTGCAAGAGTATGTGGGAATGAAAGAGAGAGAGGGAGGGATGGAGGGATAGAGATGAGGGAGGGATAGAGGGATGGGAGGGAGGGAGGGGAGGGAGGGAGGGAGGGAGGGAGGGAGGGAGGAAGGGAGGGAGGGAGGGAGGGAGGAGGGAGGGAGGAGGGAGAAGAGGGAGGAAGGGAGATAGATAGATAGATAGAGAGAGAGAGAGAAAATGAAGGAGCGACGTAGAGGGACCTAAACAAAACACCATTTAACCCCCCCCCCTCACCCCCATCACCCCCCCCTCCAAAAAAAAAAAAAAAAACACGAAACAAACTTCTAGAACCTCGACCTAGGAAACGGCTCGTCTCGGCACCCAATTTCAGCTACTGCGCAGTCTGAAACCAACGGGAGGGGACGCGAGGGCTGTAAAAGCTTATTTGGGCGGCCTTATCATGTTTACAGCCGTAGTCTCGGGTCGTGTGAGAATCCTTGAGACTGTCAGGGAGAGAG
>NW_020872778.1:179897-182397 GCF_003789085.1 Penaeus vannamei | reverse complement strand
GAAATGCGCCCTCATTTCAGCGGACACCGACCAATGTCCTCCGTCATTTCAGGCAACCTGGTTTGATCCGGTTTGCCTGTACGCTTGTTTTCCGGTTACGCGGGGTTCTCCTCTGGCTTGCGTCCTCTGGCTTGCTTCGGTAGGTGGAATCAACCTGTTTTTTTTTTTTTTTTTTTTTTTTTTTTTTTTTTTTTTTTTTGGGGTGTGAATCAGCCTGCCGGGTCATTTCTCAGACTTGGTCGACTGGGTTCGGGGTTTGCTCTCCGTTGCTTCACGAGGGACTTACCTCGTTCGAGTATAATCATGAGAGATTTTCTTTTTTATCTATTTATCTATTATTATTATTATTATGATTATTATAATAATAATTATTATTATTATCATTATTTTTATTATGATTATTATTGTTATTATTATTATTATTATTATTGTTATCGTTATTATTATCATTATTATTCATATATTTTTATTTCTCTATTTTTTTATTATATATATTTTTTTATTCGCGAGGGATTTTACAGTACCTAGAAGACCCGTTCCTAGTTAGTCACTCCTCAGGTCATGCGGTAGAAGCCTGACCTCGCCGGGGGAGGGAGGGGGCAGAGGTCAGCCGGGAACAATGGCTGTGGCGAGGCACGAAAGCTGACGATATTTGTTCGCCCGAGAGCTTAATGGCCCACGAGGCAAGATGGCCCTTATGGTGCCTGAGGTTTTATTCTACTTTTTTTTTCTTCTTAACATTTCCTTCGCTCTCTCTTCTGCCCCCTCTCCTCGTCTCCCTTTTTTTGCTCTACATTTCCCTCGGTCTCTCTTCTGTCCCCTCTGCTTGTCTCCTTTTTTTTGCTCTACCTGCCTGCTTGCTTGCCTGTCTATCTTTGTCTCTGTCGTTAGTTCTGTCTCTCTCTCTCTGTTAGTCTGTTTGTCTCCTCTTTCTCTGTATCTGTCTGTCCGTTTGATAGTCTGTCTGTCTGTCTATTTGATAACCTGCCTGTCTATCTATCTATTTGCCTCCCCCCTTTCTCTCTCTCTACCCCTTTCTTTTCTCTCACTCTCTCTCTCTCTCTCTCTCTCTCTCTCCCTCCCTCCCTCCCCCCTTACTTCTCTTTCTCTCTCTCTCTCTCTCTCTCTCCCTCTCCCTCTCCCTCCTTCCTCTCTCTCTCCTCTCTCCGTATCTCTTTATTCTCCTGTCTCCCTGTCTCTCCTCGCTGCCTCGATCCCTGCACACGTCCTGCGTCGCCGAGCAGCCTCAGCCCCCGCAAGGTCTGCTCCGCCAGCTCCTCCACAGATGGCACAGACATCAGACAGAGCGGCACCGCGAACTCTCGTTGGCACTGGCATTCAGTTACCCAAAGGAGAGCATGGTCTATGTCCGGTTCGTGGTATCCGCAAACAGGTTAAATAAACTTCCCTTTCTTTACCTTGGCTTGTTCCTTCTCTCTCTCTCTTCTCTTTTTATTCCTTCATCCGTCTGTGTTGTTTTTTTCTTTGGTTGTGGGTTATGAAGCGTTTCGTAGGTTTTTTCTTATATTTCACACACACACACACACAACATGCAAGCACACACACAAACACACACACACACAAGTAATATATTAATTACATTATATAGATATGTTTGTCTTTCTTTTGTTTGGTTTTAACACTCCCCTCTTTACTTAAGTACCAGGTAAGAAGCTCATGTTTCAAAAAAAAAAAAAAAAAAAAAAAAAAAAAAATCATGACGTAATAATGCTCAGTTTACTATCTCTTTCATAACAGACTATTTATTTACTTTTTCAAAAATCTTTCGCAAATGTGTTTAATCTTATTTGTTTTTTTTTCCTCTTCGAATTTTATGATTTGACCAGTTGATTTTTTCCCCTTGAACAAAATTTTTCTCTCTTTGTTTGTTTCCTCTTTCGTATTTAGTTCTTGTCTTCTCTTTCTATCTATTACCGTTTAATTTCCTCGTTCATTATCACTATTCTCTCTTTCTCTTATTTTGTTTCTCTCTTTCTCTGCTTTCATTTCTCTAGTTCCCTGCTTCTTTCTCCTTTTTTCTGCATTTTTCTTCTTTCGTTATCTCTACGTCACCTCTGTTCTATTTTCTTCTCACTACCAGTTATTTCTTCTTGTTCTCCTCTCCTTTATTCTCACCTCCCTTCTTCATACTTTCTATCTTCCCCTTCATCGCATTTCTACGCGGCTTCTGTGTATCTCCGTCATTATCAATGCCTCCTCTCTTTTTCACTTTATCCCTATCCTTCTCTTCCTTCATCTCGAATTTCCTTTTCCTCTCATCTTTCATCAATCATCATTCCCTTTTCCTCTATTTCTTAATTTTTATTCCCTCTTTTACTCACGATTTCTCATTTACTCTTCCGCTCACTCCCAATCACTCTCTTTTTTCTCCATTCCTCCTCCTCCCTCTTCCCTCCGAGCCAAAATTGAAGGACGAAAGACAAGAAGAAGAACGAAAACCTCAACCACACTGTCCACGTGCAACGTTGCAAGCCAAGAC
>NW_020872778.1:174897-177397 GCF_003789085.1 Penaeus vannamei | reverse complement strand
AAGCAACGAGCCAATCAGCTTTTTTTTATTATAGTTTCTCCTGCGGTTCGATTCGTCGTCGTTGCGTCACAAGGAAGTTTCGTCTCCGAGCCAACCTTACGTGCTGATGATGGCCGTGTTTACGTCGATATTTCGTGTCCAATGTCGGCGGGAATTTTGTTTTCGCTTCTGGCTGTCTTGGAGTTTTTTTTTTTTTTTTTTTTGGGGGGGGGGGCAAGGCGAGGGCGCATACATACATGCACGTTAAATCTCATGCACAGACACAAATACGCATGCATTCACGAACGAACGAACGAACGTATGAATGCACGCACGTACACACGCACGCACGCATACACACACGCACATACTTATATTTTCTCTCAAAGAGGGAAAGGAAGAGAACGAAAAGAAAAAAAGGAACAAATGTAGACGAAGAAAACGTAGCAGTGAGAGGAAAGAGAGAAAGAGAAAAAAAAGAGAGAAAGAGAAAAGAGAAGTAGACAAAATGGAACTAGGCCAAGAAGAAGGAAAAGGAAGAGGAATAGGACAAGAAAGAAAGAAAGAAGGATTAATGATAATGATAATAACAATGATGATAATAATGATAAAATAAATAAAAATAATAATGATAATAATAACGATAATGATAATAATCATAATCATAAGAAGAAGACGAGGAAGAAAAAAGAAGAAGAAAGGAAAAAGGGAAAAGAAAAAGGAGTAGAAATAGAGACGTATCAATACACAATTTTCCCTCAGGTGATGGTGTTTGCGCAGGTGACCCCCGCTCTCATAAACGAAGCTAACACGGGGGCAAAGGTTCCGCGATGACGTCATAGAGTACTTGAGGAGAGGGAGAGATAGAGAGGGAGGAGGGAGGGAGGGAGGGAGGGAGGGAGGGAGGGAGGGAGGGAGGAGGGAGGGAGGGAGGGAGGGAGGGAGGGAGGGAGGGAGGGAGGGAGGGAGGAGGGAGGGAGGGGAGGAGAGAGAGAGAGGGAGGGAGGGAGGGAGGGAGGGAGGGAGAGAAGAGAGAGAGAGAGAGAGAGAGAGAGAGAGAGAGAGAGAGAGAGAGAGAGAGAGGAGAGAGAGAGAGAGAGAGAGAGAGAGAGAGAGAGAGAGAGAGAGAGAGAGAGAGAGAGAGAATAGAAGAGATGGGAAGAGAAGAGAAGTGAAGAGAGATATAGATATATAGAGAAAGAGAGAGAAAGGGAAATGAGTGAAGGAAGGAGAGAGAGGCAGAGAGACAGAGAAACAGAAATAAACAGAGCAGACAGACAGATAGATTAATAGATAAATAGAAAAGAGAAATTGGAGTGACCCAGAAAGAATTTTTTTTTTTTCATAAAAGTCCTCATACAAAAGACATGTTCTTATTGCAAAAATAATTGTTAGCAAAAATATACAAGAGAAACATTGGCTTCTATTCATAAACTTTCACAGTAAATGAAACTTTCACAGTGAGCGAACTATAAGAACGACGAAAAAATACAAAAAACAGAAGAGAGAAAAGAAAAATGAAAATTCAAAAGAAGTGATTAACGATTTTTTTTTTTTTTTTTATCTGAGTTCATTTTGATTCAAATATGTCAGTGAAATACGGCATTAATATTTTAATCGTTTTTATTGTATTCTTCTCCCTCCTTTCCCCATTCTCTGTCTTCTTACATCTCGATCTCTCTCTTCTTTTTTTCTTTCTTCTCTTTCATCCTCTTCTCCCTCTCCTAATTTCTTTCTCCCTCTCCTACTTTCTTCTCCTTATCATATTCCTCCGCCTCCTTTTCTTCTTTAATCCTCCTCCTCGTCCTCCCCATCTTCCTCCTCCTCCCTTCCTCCTCCTCCCTCCTCCTCCTCTCCTCTTCCCTCTCCTCCTCCTCCCTCTCCTCCTCCTCCTCCTCCCTCCAAAAAAAAAAACGAAAATAAAAAGAAAGAAAGAAAGAAAAAAAACGGAAATGACGTAAAAAAAAGTTTGTCTCTCGGAAATCTTTTCTCGGGAAGGAAGTCTTTTTCGCTGACGTTCGCTTCGACGAACAAAAGGCGGGAGAGAGGAAAGGCTTTCTGAAGGCTTGGAAACGGAAAAAAAACGGAAAAAAGGCTCGAATTTCTTGGAAACCTCGATCGGTGAATAGTTCATATAACATACATACGCGAAGAAATATATATAATATATATATATATATATATATATATATATATATATATATATATATATATATATATATATATATATATATATATATATATATATATATATATATATATATATATATATATATATATATATTTTTTTTTTTTTTTTTTCTATCTCTCTGTCTATCTATATGTATATCTGCACATTATCTATCTGTCTCCCCGGCTGTTTATAGACAGACAAATGCTCTCTAGATCTCTCCCCATCTCTGTCTGTCTGTCTCTCTCTCTCCCTCCCTCCCCTTCCTTCCTTCCTACCTCCCTCCCTCTCTCCTCTTCCTTCCTTCCTCTCTCCATCCCCCTTTATCCTCCCTCCCTTCTCTCCCTCTTT
>NW_020872778.1:168293-170793 GCF_003789085.1 Penaeus vannamei | reverse complement strand
ACACACAGAAGCACACACACGCACAAACATACACACGCACATTCACGAATAAAAACATACGCATGCAAGGCGGAAGACAGGCAACATTTACATGGTCTTACACAAAGCTCGAATATAAAATAAGAACTTGTGCTTGTTCTCTAAATCCATGATAATGCTGTGGCCTTCTTGGAGCTAACGCACGCCTCGTTCCCTCCCCTCGCAGGGCCTGATGTTCTACGCCCCGCACTGGCTCTGGAAGACGTGGGAGGGCGGGAAGCTGGAGTCCATCGTCATGGGGCTCTCCATCCCCGTCATGAACAAGGAGGAACGCCACGAGAAGATCCACCTGCTGGCCGACTACCTCCACGCCTCCCTCCACCACCACAACTTCTACGCCATCAAGTTCTTCCTGTGCGAGCTGCTTAATTTAGCGAACTGTTTGTTCAACATGTGGTTCATGAACGAGTTCCTGGGCGGGATGTTCTTCACGTACGGCATCGACGTGCTGGCCTTCACGGAGACCAACCAGGAGGAGCGCACGGACCCCATGATCGTGGTGTTCCCGCGGGTCACCAAGTGCTCCTTCAACATGTACGGGCCGTCGGGCACCATCGAGACCCACGACCTCATGTGCGTGCTCGCGCTCAACATCATCAACGAGAAGATCTACGTCTTCATGTGGTTCTGGTTCGTCATCCTGGCCATCATCAGCACCATGGCGCTCATCTACCGGCTCCTCGTGTTCTGCGTCCCCGCCATCAGGTCGGGGCTGCTGCAGAAGCGCGCGAGGCTGCGCTACAAGAACAGCATCGACGCCGTCTCGCGCAGGCTGCAGGTCGGCGACTTCTTCCTGCTGTACCTCCTGAGCAAGAACGTGGAGCTGCTCTCCTTCAGCTCCCTCATGGAGGAGCTGTCCCTCCGGCTGAGCAACCGCCGCGTCCACCCCGACCTGGACGTGTCGCCGCCCCCCGTCCAGCCCGAGCGGTTCCACCTCATGAACGAGAACGCATGACAATCGGCCGCCCTCGAGGACACCTGCAGGAGGGACGAGGACTCCGCGAAGGCCGAAGACAAGGTGGACCCCGAGGGCTGCTGTGGCAAGCTGTGCAGATGCGTTCCCTGCAAGTGAGCGCCTCTGCCTCGAGACCGTCGGCTGCGTGACCATGGCGGGAGGTGTGGGTTCCAGCCGTGGGCGTGATTCAGTGACAGGAGACATTTTATGGAATGATAAATATTCTTGTGTATTTATAAGACCGTGTGATGGACAGTATTATATTTAATTATAGTAAAATGCGGATTGAGGCAATGTTCCTATTTTGAGCGTAAAATAGCAGCATAATTACACCCTATTCCTAGGATATAGTAAGTTATTCCGCATGATATTAAGATTACGTTTTGCAGTACCCTTGCTGGGACCATTACACACAGTACTTACATGGGAAAGGGGGCCGGGATGCTCGCGCGCAGGCGTTCAAACATTGCTGAGGATATATTTATTTTTCTAAGCGTATCATGTTGCAAATGTGTTTGTTACCTTTGCGAACACGATAGAACAAGTAGGTTGACCTCGCCCCTAATCCCCCCCTACAAACACTCCCCCCCCCAATCTTTACAGTTACTTTTCCTTATCAACAGTCACGTGTCTCTGCCAGGGAATGTTCCTATGTTCATATCACTCGTTAATTAGTGCTGGTATCCAGAACTGATTGATAGCTGTATATTTTCTTTGTTTTTGGTTTGAATAACCGAAAGAAGAGACATTCTCGGTGAATGTCGAAATAATTAGATTATCAGTTAGTTCAAATTCTTTAGAGAAAAAAAATCCATTTGACTGAATCTCGAGCAGAAAATGCCAGAAGGAAAGGAAACGGTCATCATCTCCTCAACAGAAGAAACAAAATGAAAAATGAATTCTCGGAGGTTTCGACACGACAGGCAGGATGAACAGGAGATGTGACTGCACAAAGTTTTCGCCGCGAATCACAATCGTCGTCTCAGTCTATTTAAAATGTAGAATGTAAGGTTTGGATTGGTGTGAATAATTTGTTTAGATTTGGTGTATGATGGTGGATGGATGTTGAAAATGTAACCCAGGAATTCCAATTAATAATGATAGTTAAAATGCGGGTTCCAATGCTCTTCCAGAACTGTGCCTTAGTGTTCAGTTATTCTATTCCTTACCTTGACGGCATTCATTATTGCAATGCTTTTCAAGGAAACGGTTTCTCTCCGGGATTCGCGTCGGAGGACAAAGCGCAAATCGTTTCGTGAATTTGGTGCCAGAGAAATGGGAAGGAAACAGATTATTCGTGTTATTGTCGAGGGAAAGAGATAACGCAAATTTTCCCTCTTTTATCATTCACACAGAAACGTTTATATCTTATTCGTGACAGGAAACAGACTCCACTCTTCTAAATCCTAGAAAAGTAAGGGTATATATTTTCCAAAAAAAAAAGAAAAAAAAAAAAAAACTAAATACAGGAAAAAAAACAATGACCTCACGAAGAGCGTTTCCCGC
>NW_020872778.1:158293-160793 GCF_003789085.1 Penaeus vannamei | reverse complement strand
TGGTATTAGTCCGTGTGAATGGTAGCGATTTTTTTCAGAATCGATTGTCGGTGTTAACCTAGCTGTCAAATTTCCCTCCAAGTACTTCTGATGTAAATGAGAACTTGAATTCGCCGAAGATGTCATGCCAATCTGATGCAGAAATTGTATAAAAGGCTGTGAATAGCGTGAAAAGCGTCTCATGTTCCGATCCATTGCCAGTTTCATCTAGATCCATGGCACCACCGCGCCGTGGCTTGGCACTCCCTGGCTTCGAGGGACAGCAAATGACTCCTCCGTCTCTCTCCTCCTCCAGTTCAGCTCAAGATGGTTGTCAACATCCTCGGGGCGCTGGTGGGGCTCGTCAAGGTCCGCGTCGCCCACACCAACATCGACAGCAGCGTCTTCCGCCTCCACTACAGATGGACGACCTCCTTCTGCTACCTCGCCTGCTTGCTCGTCGCCGCCTCGGACTTCATAGGGAATCCTATAACGTGTATGAGTGGCGGGGGCGTGGTCGCGAAGCCTATAAACACCTATTGCTGGATTGAGTCGACTTTTACCATCAACATTTCAGCTCGTAAGTGGATATTTTTGGTGGTATGATTTTCTAAACTCTCTCTCCCTCCCTCCATCTCTCTCTCTCTCTCTCCCTCCCTCCCTCTCCTCCCTCTCCCTTTTCCCACTCCCTCCCCTATGAAAATAGATCCGCTACATATGTCGTTCTGATGCACCCAGAAATCCTCTCCAAGTACTTACACTCATGCTTCCTTCCTCCCCTACAGCTGGAGAATCTTCCTTCTACCACGGGAATACATACCACGGAGTCGGACAGTATGACCCTGAACAGCATACCAAAACATACCATGCCTATTACCAATGGGTTCCCTTCGTCTTGTTCTTCCAGGTAAGGCACAAGTACATAACAACCTATATTTGTTGGTAAAAAACCTTATTAGTCATTTATATACTCTGTGTGTACATATAACTTATAAATGTTTGAATTTCACTGTTGAAAGGCAATGCCTAATATATCAAATATGTATAATTTGTTTATAAAGCCAGTAATCAAGCGTGAACAATATTATTTTTATAAGTTAATTGAAATAATTTCTTTAAACCCCCTTCTCACTCCAGGGCTGCCTCTTCTACCTGCCTCACCTCTTGTGGAAGGCGAAGGAGAACAAGATGGCGAACACACTCCTTCAGGGTCTCAACAGGAACTCGATCTGCGAGGATACCGAGAAGAAGAAGGAGAATATCATTAAGTAAGTTACTATCGTCGTCTCACGAGGGGCCATCGTCGCCACCACGGCTACACCATCATCATGAACAATAATAACCAATGTTATCACCACCACTTACATCCAATGCCATCGTCATAGTTGATGGAGTATCGTAATTCAATCATATTCAGTAATGCCGCACATCAGGTCAGTTTATCCACCACATCAAACCACCATAATCGTTTTCTTCAACCAACCAATCTCTTTCCAGGTACATGAAGGTGTCCAACGGCAGAAACGGATGTTATTCCATCGTCTACCTTGTCTGCGAGGCTCTCAACTTCGTCAACGTGATCGGGCAAATGTTCCTTCTTGACAGGTTCTTCGGGGGCGCCTTCATCGAGTACGGGCTGAAGGTGAGTGTTGGAAGGAGGGAGTTTGTCCGTTTGACGCTAAGAAGGACGATGCAGGGGATGGGTATCGCGGTAATGATGATAGGTCTGATGATACAATAGTATAAAGAAAAAGAAAGAAAGAAAGAAAAAAAGGCTAAAATTATTATATTTTCAAAAAGGACGAGGGCCCTTCCCTACAGCCCCACGCGCCCCCGGCCTGACCTGACCTCTCGTTTCTTTCTGCTTCCCAGGTCATCAACTTCGACATGGATGACGACGAGGCGCACGACCCCCTCGCCACGACCTTCCCGAGAGTGACTCAGTGCAGCTTCAAGAAATTCGGAGCCTCGGGCACCATCGAGACGCGGGAGTCGCTGTGCATCCTTCCCCAGAACATCCTGAACGAGAAGGTCTTCATCCTGATGTGGTTCTGGTTCGTCCTCCTGGCCACCATCACCGCCATGCATGTAAGTTGTGTCAAAGTAATAATGATAGCGATGATGATAATAATAATAAGGGTAATAATGATGATGATAATGGCTTTAAGAATGATGATTTCTATGATATCGAATCGCAACACATTATTTGGCAAATAAACCCATACGGAGAATGTACTAGAATAAACATGTACGACAAACAACAAAAGAGAGACGAAATCCAAGCACGGAGATTGTAATGAGCCCCCCCCCCTCCCCCCAACAGCTGGTGTGGCGCATCGTGCTGATGGCGAGCCCCTTGGCGCGCATCAAGTGGATCGAGCAGCGCGGCAAGCTGGCGACCACGCCCAAGGTGGAGCAGGGCCTCCGCCAGCTCCCCCTCGGAGACTACTTCCTGTTGGACATCATGTCGGAAAACCTGGACGCCATCACCTTCAAGGACATCCTCCTGGGCTGCACCAAC
>NW_020872778.1:140793-153293 GCF_003789085.1 Penaeus vannamei | reverse complement strand
TACAATCCTCAGAACCACGAGAAAAGGATCCATGGATATTATCAGTGGGTTCCGCATGTCCTCTTCCTACAGGTAAGTGCCCTTGCGTTAATTGGGTGTTCGCTTTAATGAGAAAGAATTGTGGGCATAACATAGCAGATAGTATAGGAGGCTTAATGAGTGTATCAGTATAAGGTTTATTTGTTTAGTTATGGAAAATGGAAATAATTTGCTGAATATGTTGAAGGTGACTGAATGGTTCGTCTATTTTTCTGCTACTTTACAAGTCTATATACATTCGAAATGGTAATATAAACCCGAACACCTACACTGGGCATTTGTAATTTCCCAGTGTGTCTTAACCCCTCTGTCTTCCCCCAGGGCATCCTCTTCTACCTCCCTCACTTGGTTTGGAAGTCCTACGAAGGGAAGCAAGTGGACCAGCTCCTGCAAGGCCTCAACAAGAGTCTCTTTGACGACGATGAAGAGCAAAAGAAGAAGAATATCATCGAGTGAGTGGTCGTGAGATGTTGTTGCTTCCTTGTATAAGAAAAAAGGGTTTGCCGATTATGTTATTTATCAAAGCGTGTTCACTTCATGAAATAACATCAATTTCTCTATTTTTAGGTGTTCGTCGATTTTATTCTTGTATACGCGTTTTTTAAGTGTTCGTCGATTATATTACTTCTATGAAACGCACGATTCACCTCACGATATCTTCATTTTCTTTTTCCTCCTTTTTCTCTTCTTTAGGTACCTCTCTGAATCGTGGGGTCTGAACAACCGATATGCCTTCGGTTACCTTGGGTGCGAGCTTCTCAACTTCGGCAATGTGCTGGGCCAGATGTTCCTCATGGACCGTTTCTTGGGCGGCTTCTTCATGCACTATGGGACGAAGGTAGTTTTGCTGTGATTGCTTGTGGTGTACCTTCAAGGAAATGTTCTCTCTCGTCTTCGTCTACTTCTTTTTTTTTCTGAGTATCCTTACGTCTCATCCTTTTATTCGTTGCCTGTTTCATCTTCCTTCTTCTCCTCCTCCTCCTGCCCCTCCCCTTTCTTTCTCCTATTTTTCCTCCGCCTCCTCTTACTTCATCACCTTCAGTGTCGTCCTTCTGCTTGATCTTTATGCCCATTTCCTCCTTCTCTTCTTCCTCTACCTCTGCCTCCTCCTCTTCTTCCTCTACCTCTGCCTCCTCCTCTCTTCCTCCTGCCTCTTCCTCTCTCCACCTCCACCTCCCCTACCTCCTCCACCTCCTCCTCCCTCCTCACCCCCTCCTTCCACCTTCACTTCCACCTTTTACCTTCTCCTCCTCCACCCCACCTCCACCTCCTCCTCCACCTTCACCTCACACCTTTAACCTCCCTCCTCCTCCTCCACCCCCACCTTCCCACCCACCTCCTCCTCCTCCTCACCCACCTCCCACCCACCCCCACCTCACCTCCACCTCCTCCTCCTCTCCTCCACCCCCACCTCCACCTCCTGCTCCACCTTCAGCCCACCTCACTCCACCCCACCTCCACTCCACCTCCTCCTCCCTCCTCCACCTACACCTCCACCTCTACCTCCTCTTCCATCGCCTTCAGTGTCGTTGTCCTCCTTTATTTATATCTCCATTTCCTCCTTCTCATCTTACTCTACCTCCACCTCCACCTCCTTCTCCATTTGCTTTCATTTTCTTCGTCGCCTCAGCCTCCTGCTCGCCATCCTTTCTGCATCTCATTAATCTCCTCTATTCTCTCTCCCTTCTCTTTTCGATTTAATTACGCATCCCTCCCTCCTCCATCGCGTGTAAATGAATTAATCGAAAACAATGTCTCTTTCTCTCCCCTCCCTCTCTCTTCTCTCTCTCTCTCTCTCTCTCTCTCTCTCTCTCTCTCTCTCTCTCTCTCTCTCTCTCTCTCTCTCTCTCTCTCTCTCTCTCTCTCTCTCTCTCTCTATCTCCTCTCTCTCTCTCTTCTCCCTCTCTTCTCTCTCCTCTCTCTTCATCTCTCTTCTCTCTGTCTGTCTCCCTCTCTCTCCCTCCTCTCCCTCTCATCATTCCAAGAATCCCTCTCACCCCTTTTCCTTACCTTTTCTCTCTCGTTCCAGGTGATCCAATTCCTGTTTTCCAACGACATTGCGCGGACCGACGCTCTGTACGAGGCCTTCCCCCGCCAGGCCAAGTGCACGTTCCACCAGTACGGAGCTTCGGGAACGATCAAAAGGCTGGACTACCTGTGCATCCTCCCGCAGAACATTGTTAACGAGAAGGTGTTCCTCGTCATGTGGTTCTGGTTCGTGGTGCTGCTGACGCTCTCGGCCATGCAGGTGGGTTTTGATTTTGTTTTTTTGTTGTTTTGTTTGTTTTGTTTTCTGTTTGTTTTGTTTATTGTTGTTTTCTTTTTTTCTTCTTTTGCTTCTGGGATGGATGTTCGGTGTTTATTTGGTTTTGTTTTCTTTTTGTTTTATCTCTGAGAAAGCCTTTTATAATTCGTAAATGATAGTAATGATTGTGATGATGGCGATGATGATGATTATGATAATGCATATAAGGATGAAAATAATGACGTTGGCTGGGATAATAGTAATGGTGATAATATGATTTTGGAAATATATTATGTAATTATAAATGTAATTATATGATGATGATCATAATACTGTTGAGCATGAAAAGAAGAAAGATAATCCTATTTCTAATACAATAACAACACTAACAACAGCAAAAAGTCCACTCTTTGCCACCGTGAAAGAGCAAGGAATCGGACTCGAGAAGCGCCGCAGATTCCCTTACCTCTCTCGTCCCTCTTCCAGCTGATCTGGCAGCTGCTGGTCCTGTACAGCCCCCTGCTGCGCCTCCGCCTGGTGGAGAGCCACGCCAAGGGCAAGCTCTCCCCCCGGTCCGAGCAGGTGATCCGGGGCATGCACGCGGGGGACTTCTGCCTCCTGGAAGCCCTGGGCCGCAACCTGAACCCCCTGGCCTTCCGGGACGTCCTCAACGGCATCACCGAGGCCGGGCATCGGTACCTGGCCAGCGCCCCGGGCCTGGGCACGTACCGGCCGCGGGACCCCTCCGCCCCCGCCGCCGAGAAACTCTACCCGACGCTGCCCCATAGCTAGGGGGGAGAATTGGGCGTGGGATGGTGGGTGGATGTGGGCGGGGCAATGGGCGTGGGTGTGGATTGTGTGTGTTGAGTGCGGGTGTAAAAAGGAAAGGCTGGCTTGATGCTTGCTGTAATCTCGTTTCGTTTAAGCATAGTTGTAATTCAATAAATAATGATTCTATAAAGATATTTGATTATCATTATTATTCACAGACATGTACAGAGACACAAAGCGTGTATTTCATCAACACATTTGCACCATAATCATTGAGATATCATTCACATAGCTTTAAAATGATAAAAATAATAATCAGAATGTGGTCTAAAAAATCAAGCATGGTTTTAATGGCATAAATAGATATAGACATAAAATTTTAGATTCAAATGTCATATTGCCTTATCATTTTACAGATTGTAGTTATAAAACGTGTAAGTTCTTTATAAATTTCTTTCAACAAAATCTATTTGTTTATTAGTATAGCAATTGTCTCCCTATCTTTCATCTGTCTGTTAACATATATGTACATCTATCTGTCTATGCATCAGTCTATATATATTTATCTGTCTACACGCTAATCTAAAACTATCTATCAGCGAATCAATACATAACTATCCGTCTACCCACCAATTATCTACCTGTCAACCAATCTTTCTGGTTATTATATATATCATGTATTCAGAATACAAACCCTGAAGAAAAACTAAACAAATCACATCTATCACGCAAAGTAAAAAAAAAAAAAAAAAAAAAAAAGATATACGTTCACTTAAAATTGTGCGAATATTCACAAAAACGGTCATGCATACACACAGAAATAAATGCATATATTTCTATTCATCTGATATATATAAATTTATTAATCTATCTGTCCGGTAGATATGAATATCTAGACTGATAGATTGCATTGTACTATTATTTTTTGAGGCATGTCCGTATAATAGATATTCAATAGATCGGATCTCGCACAATTCTAACAAACCGGCTGATACTCTCGAAAAAAAAGTCAATATCACAAATGAAATGAAGGGATTTCCACGACCTTTTAAAAATGGCCGACTTTCTCGAGGAGAATATTACAAATAACGAGCTGTCTCGTTATCAAAAGACCGTTACCGCGATAAACAGATATCGTGATTAGGGCAAGGAGTTCATAACGCTTATCAAATTCTCTGTCAACAACTGATAACGGTTGATAAGGAAATATTATTGGTCTTTCCAATCGTCTCTTGGATTTAGAACATTTTATAGATTGATATAAAAAAAAAACACTTTATGTAACAGGATTTTTAAAAACTAAACAAGGGAATATGTAGGTCTTTTGTTGAGAAACTCTTATTTTTGGCCATTGGATTAGGTTTATTCCTTTAACACATTTTGGAAAATAGGTATAAAAATTCTGATTTGTGTTCACATTTTCTTTCCATCATCTCCTCTCTCTCTCTCTTTCTGATTCATCCTATTTCATTTACTTTTATTTGTCTTCGCTCTCTCGTCTTTCTTTTCTCTTTTATCTCCCCTCTTCCCTCCCCTTCTTTCCTTTCCCTCTCTCCCTTTCCCCCTCTCCTCGCACCTTTCCCCACAGGGCAATATCTCTCCTCTCCTATTCATGCATGGGTATTCCCCCCCTCTCTCTCTCCTCCTCCCCTCTTCTCCTTCTCTCTCTTCCCTTCCCCTCTCTCTCTGCGCCTTTCCATCCTTACCTCTCTCTCTTCTCTCTCTCTCCCTCCTCTTCCCTCCTCTACGCTTCCCCTCTCTGCCTCGTCCCTTCCTCCCGACTTTCTCTCTCTCTCTCTCTCTCTCCTCCCCTCCTTCCCTTCTCCTCTCACCCTCCTCCCCCCCTCTCCATCCTTCCCTCTTCCCCCCCCTCCTTCTCCATCCTTCCCCTCCCTTCCCTCCCCTCAGAGCGAAATCCCTCCTTCATCGCATCATATCGTGTCCGTGGACTTGTTCTGCTCGTTGGCGAAGAAGCGGAGGAACTCGCTGAAGACGGTCACCTCCATGTTCTTCCCGAGGCTGAGGAGGAGGAACCACTCGCTGAGGGAGCACTCCTTCATGATGGCGGAGACGTCGGAGTGGAAGGTCTTTTTCACGTACAGCTGTGGGGATGGGGTGTGAGGGGGTGGGGGAGGGAGGGTGGAGGGGTGGAGGGTGGTAGGAGGAGGGGTGGGTGGTGGGTGAGCGGGGTAGGGGTGTGGAGAGGGAGGGGTGGAGGAGGGAGGGGTGGAGGGTGGTGGGAGAGGGGTGGTGGGGAGGGAGTGGTGGGAGAGGGGTGGAGTGTTGGTTGGGTAAGGTACGGGGAGGGGGTGAGAGAGTAGGGGTAGGTGAGGGAGGGGTGGAGGGTGGGTGAGAGGATAGAGATGTAGGGTGGGGGGGTAGGGGTTTGGGAGAGGTGGTGGGTGGGAGAGGGGAGGTGGTGGAAGGAGGAATGAGAAGGAAACAGGTCAGAGGTCAATCATATGTACATATATTTATGTAAGCATATGTAAACATACATATCTATTTAGAGAGGTAGGTAGATAGATAACTATAGATATAAATATAAATGTAAGTGTGTATAAACATAGGTCCGAGAAAGTCTGAAGTTGAGCTTGAAATTAACAACCAATATTACCAAGAAATGAAATGCTGAATAATCCAACATCAAAATATACAAATATTTTGCAAATTATATAAAAAAAACAACAACATCATTCTATAAAGCCAGTTACCTTAAGAACAGCCACCCTTAGACACGGGAAGACCATAACGAGGAGACGGTAGACGACCCAGGCCCCCGTCAGCGCCGTCAGGGTAACCAGCCACACCCACAGGAACAGGTAGATCTGGGGGGCGGGAGGGGGGGGGGAGGTGAGGGCGCTGTGGTTGAGGTACTTGTCCTTTCCGCGATGTCTGTGTTTTTTTTATATGATGCATATACTGGAAGTTATGTACACATAAACATACACATACAAGAAGACATGCATTTACACATACATGCTTATGTAAATACACATACACACACAAGAAGACACATTTACACATACATACTTATAAATACACACACACAGACACATTTACACATACATAATTATATAAATACACATACGCATACTTTAAGACGCACACAGGCATAAACAATTACTGAAACACACACGTGCACTTACTTATATGCACATTGCCTTGAGTGCCTACATACATTCTTACATTGCTTACATTACCAATTTTCCCGAGCTCAACTCGTCTCTTCAAATCCCTCCACTTCATTGCACTTACTTTCTCATTAAGGGCACACGCACGCACACACACACACACACACACACGTGCCCACATGTATGCATATATCCTCGAGTGCTTTTACACCATCAAGCATCGGCCTGATCACATACCAACCTCTCTGATCCTGCGAAAGACACTTGAGAAAGACACTTTCCCGAGACCAGACCGGGCTATTTTTAGAATAGCACATGTTCTTGTTTCATGTTTACATCTAATACAATATCCAACAGCGTTAGTTTCAATGGCTTTTCAGGCGTATTTGACTTCATAAAGTCTTGTTGGCCTGGTATCCTACACAAATAAAATATCTTTCACTCATTCATTTAGTGCATGGAGGGATTAATAAAAGTATGTATACTTAATTCCTTCAGAGTAAAAAATACAGGCCTATGGCTTGACTCCCACTGCGAGCAACTCCAATTGAGAATCATTCATGCATAAACATAATCACCAACTCTTCTCATCCACAGGGCTATTTTGATGATTGTCCAGTGAAAATATAGCCATTAAAACCATTATTTCGCATCCTTTTTGAAAATTGAAAAGACTAAATTGAAAAATAAACCACATGTGTTTTTTCTTTCCAAAAATAGAATAGCAATTTTTGTGACCATCAAAATCAGACGTCATGGACACCTCCTCGAGTTGCTACTGATCTTGCCTTTCCCGTGTTGGTTCCAGCCCACAGAAAATCGCTGGATTCCCGTGAAATTTACGGGTAGTCTGACAGTACCTTTAGACAGACAGAAAGACACTAAAGACAGACAGAAAGATAGACAAAAAGACACTCAAGAAAGACACAGACAGACAGAAAGACAGACACTCAGGAGAAAAGACACAGACAGACAGAAAGACAGACACTCAAGAGAAAAGACACAAACAGACAGAAAGACACTCAAGACAGGCAGAAAGATACGTAGACTCTTAGACAGACAGAAAGACACTCAGTACAGCCACTGACCTTCTCGTTGATGATGTTGGTGGCGATGAGGCACATGACGTCACGGACCTGGATGGTGCCCGAACTGCCGAAGCTCCTGAAGGTGCACTTGGCCATCCGCGGGAACACGAAGGCCATCGGGTCCGTCCTGTTCTCGGGGTCCATGCCGGCCACCTGGATCACCTGCGGAGGGAAGGTGAAGGTGGGGTCGTTAGGGCGATGAGAGTGCTATACTCGTGTCGTTAGTCCTTTGAATTGAGTGCGATGATAATGCTATATTTGTATGTGAGGACTTTCATTACTGATGTTTTTTTTTTCTGTTTCTTACAATTTTGGGCCTTCGTTGTTATCCTTATTGAGATTGTTGTTATTTCTAACGTTGTTATCATTATTGTCATCATTATGATTTGTATCATTTTATTAGCGCAGATGTATATGTTATTATCCTTATTGTTATTATCGTTTATTAAGATGAATAAGGATCATCATAGTAATGATTGTAATGAACACCATTGATATCATTATTATCATTCTTATCTTCTTTTTTATTATCAACATCATATTATTATTATGATTATGGATATAATAATTATAGTAAAATTATTATTATTATGATTATTATTACAATCATTATTTTGATTATCATTATTGTTATCATCATTATTCTGATTATCATTATCATGATCATGACTATTACTATCATTATCATCATTACATTTTACCAGTATCATTATTATATAATTTTTACTATAATCATCGCTATCATCATTATCATTAGCATCAATATTATCATCATCATTAGCAGCATTGTGTTTATAACATTACTGCTTCTATACTATATAACATACATAATAAAATTAAATACACGATACCCAATAAAAAAAACACACACTAAATTAATAATCTAGAAAAGCGTCAATATACACACTAACCAGAAAATCAACGAAAATTATCCACATGCACATCAAAGTAAAAAAATAATCAAGGCCGCTATAAACTAGTTACTTAGACTACTTACAAAAAACTTTATGGGCCCACAAACTAGCAACACACACACACACAAAAAAAAATCATGGGCGCACAAACTAGCAACACACACACACACATAAAAAAAATCATGGGCGTACAAACTAGCAATTTACAAAATAATAATAATAATAATAATAATAATAATGGGCGCACAAACTAGCAACTTACATTAAAAAAAATCATGAGCGTACAAACTAGCGACTTCCAAAATAATAATATAATAATAATAATAATAAATAATAATAATAATAATAATAATAATAAAAATAATAATATTAATAATAATAATAATATAATAATAATAATAATAATAATAATAATAATAATAATAATAATAAAAAAAAAAAAATCTTCATGGGCGCCCAAACTAGCAACTATACAAAAAAAAAATTCATGGGGCCCCAACTAGCAACTTATAAAAAAAAAACTTTCCTGGGCGCCCAAACTAGCAACTTACACTCGTCCCGTACGTGAGGAACTCCCCGTCGAGGAACCAGTCCGTGAAATAGAGCGTGGACAGCACAACGCCCAGGTTGAGGGCCTCGCAAAAGAAGAACCGATAGAACCAACGCTTGTGCTGGTCCATGTGGTTCTGGAGGTACGAAGACAGCGCTCGGTACCTGTGGGGAGGGGAGGGGGTGGTTGGGTGGGGTTTAGATTGGGGGGGGTTGGGGTGATTGAGTGGGGGGGTGGGTTTAGATGGGGTGGTGGGTGGGGGTTTAGATTGAGTGGGGGGGGGGTGGGGTTTAGATGGGGGGTGGTGGGGGGGGGTTTAGATTGAGTGGGGGGGGTGGGTTAGATTGAGTGGGGGGGGGGTTGATTGGGGGTTGGGGGGGTTTAGATTGAGTGTGGGGGTTGGGGGTTTAGATTGGGGGGAGGGGTCGGTGGGGTTGGGGGTTGGTTTCTTGTGTGATTTTTAATTGGGGGTTGGGGGGGGGATGGGGGAAGGGGTTTGTGTATGTGCGTCTTTTTTTGTGCGTTTTTTGATGTTTTTGCTTATTTTTGTATGTGCGTTTTTATGCGTTCTGTGTATGTGCGTATTCATGTTTTTTTGTATGTGTTCTTATGTTTTTTTTATGTGTGTTTTTATGGATTTTATGGGTGTTGTGTATGTACGTTTTTATTGTTTTTCTATGTGCGTTTTTATGTTGTCTTTTGGTTGTGTTTTATGTATGTGCATCTTTATGGGTTTTCTGTATGTGCGTTTTTCTTACGAGTTTGGTTGGGTGTTGCTTATGTGCGGTTATACCATGTGTGTAAAATGTTCTGTTTCCAATGAATTTACTTGTGTGTGCGTTTTTGCATCCTTGATATAGGGAAGGAACTGTCAATCAAAGAAGGAAGATATGATATCGCGCTGAGGAGGAAGAAAGACAGCTAATACGATAACGAATATTATAAAAAAAGAAGAAGAAAAAAATGAAAAAAATAAAATAAAAAATAAAAATATGTTGAGGATAATGTTTATATGATAATTGATATGATTCTGGGGTCGAAGAATCAAGATAGAAATGAAGAACTGCACTGTTCATTCAGAGAACATGTGATAACCGTGATAAAAGATAGAGTGACGAATCGGGAGAGCGAAAGGTTATGGTGATGAATGTGAAGATAATGAGGAGGAGGATAATGAGGAAAGGATAATGATGATGGTGAGGATAATGATGATGGTGAGGATAATGATGATGATTAATCATAGTGAAGATAATGATAATGACGTTGATGGTGAGGGTAAAATGATAATGGAGACTGTAGTAATGACGATGAGGATTATGATGATGGTGAGGATAATGATAAAGATGGTGATGACGGAGATGATGGTGAGGATAATGATAAAGATGGTGATGATGTTGAGGATAATGATGATGGAGATGGTGGTGATAGTGAGGATAATGATGATGAAGACTAAAGTAATGGTGAGGATAATGATAATCAAGATCATAGCAATGACGGTGAAGAAAATAAGATGGTGATGATGGTAAGGATAATGATGGAGATCTTAATAATGACGGTAAAGGTAAAGATAATAATAATGGTAATGAAGACAATGATGGGAACAATAAAAAAAAAAGAAAAAAAAGAATAACGGTAGGCCAACATATCTTCATTGAAGTGTTAGAGAAAGAGAGAGAGAGAGAAAAAAAAAGCAAAAAAAAAAAAAAAAAAAAAAAAAAAAAAAAAAAAAAACACACACACACGCACCTTTCGTCACGGCTGAAATACGGCTTCAGTTCCCTGCCGAGGTAGTCCCTGACGGAGAGGTCCTGGATGACCGTCTTGAAGAGGCCGCCCTCCCACTGCTTCCACAGCCAGTGCGGCGCGTAGAACAGGAGGCTCTTGGGAGGTCAAAAATAATGTGAGATTTTTGTTTGTCTGTTTGTGTGGAAAATCTGGTTGGGTAGAGGTTTCTTTGTACAAGGATGTTTGTTTAATAGTATACTAAAAAAGAAAGAAAAAAAATAGTGTGCGATTTTATTTTGTGTGAAATACCCGGTTGGGTTGAATTTCCTTTGTACGTAAATGTATGTATACGTAAATGTTGAATGTTTTGTCTGTGTAATCTGTCAATAAAATGTACAAGCATCTTCGCTGGATAATTATAAAGAAGACAGATACAGTCGGCCGTTTTCTAGGAAAGTATTTTCCTAATTTTTAAAAATATTACCATTGGGTGAATATCAGAATTCCAAAATTCCAAATTCCTTTCGCTCCTCTTTAGAGGAACGGAACAAATACAAATCTAATAATATATTCGCAAAAAAGAAAGCATATATATAATATATATATATATATATATATATATATATATATATATATACATATATATATATATATATATATATATATATATATATATATGTGGCGATAGAATGTTCGGAAAGTAAGAAAAAAAATGTACCCTGTTTTGGGAAGACTTTGTAGTTAGTGATTTCGCATTCTGGATAATTCATTAAGAAAATTAGTTTAGCCTTTTATGGCATGAAAGTATTCTTTTATAATAAAAACGTACGTAGTATTCTTGAACTGCACTTTGCTCGAATTTGGGTTCTAATATATTTGTGTATTCGATACCTTTTTTGCACGGCAGATGCACGAGTTTTTTTTTTCAACGATGTCTGTTAAGAAAAGAATATTCAGTAGCACAAATAACAATTATCACTATATATTTCACATATTATGATTTTTGAATAGAAGCTGTATTATATACCCTTATATTTTTTCATATGTGTTTATTATTTCTACAAGAAAATTGATTTGGGAGTATCCGTGACGTCATTATTGTTTACATGTGAGCGTGTTCCAAGTTCCTCATAAGAGCTTGCCTATATTTATCCTCCAAAGAAGCTCTTGCGGTTGATAATAATACATACTTCCACTTTTCCTTCCCTGCAACAGCGAAAGAACCCATATAGATCGGTTTAGTAATCGCTGAACTTCCATTTCTATAAAAAAAGACAAATAACCTGCGAAGAGGGACGCGCGGGGAAACGAAGACGCCATGTTTGTTTGGTTCTGTTCGCCCCGTGTACTGAGCAACTTGGGAAGTCGCCCACAGGGGAACTTCGAATGGCGGATCATATCACAAACTAGAAAAAAGCGCTCGTGAGACCGTATCCTTAAAGAGTGAAAGACTTTGCAATGCCGATTCAAGATAAGACACAAAGAAACACGAACTATTTTTAAAATTCACACCCATGACAATCACCTGCGCAAACAGCACGAACGGCACCCACTGGTAGTACGTGTGGAAGGTGAGTTCGTCGTCGGGCTCCGAGGGCCCAACACCCGGATGGGGCACCTGGACCCCCACTTGCTTCCCGTGCAGCCTGTCCACCGTGAAAGTGCCCATGATGAAGCAGTAGTTGTCCACCACGTCCTTGAAGGAAGCCGAGTCGACGCTCGTGATGCAGTCGATCTTTTTACCTGCGGGAAGGCGGAAGGAGGGGAGCGGTGAGGTCGGAGAACGTCTCTTGAGGAATTAATTAAATGGGCGATGGAGACAAGGATTCTGAGATGTAGGTCTGGTTTCGGAGGGCGAGGAACGCATTTTCTGTGGGGGATTGATGATTTTGTTTTCCAGTGATTTTTTAATGTTTGTCCGGTTTTTCTTTCACCACTGGGTACTATTCCCCTTTTTCTTTTTGAGAGGAAGATGCAAGTGAGAGATTGGTAAACACTATTTTAATGCATCACTTTCGGATGACAACTCTAGCA
>NW_020872778.1:129426-136926 GCF_003789085.1 Penaeus vannamei | reverse complement strand
CTTCTACCTGGGCCTGTTCTTCGTGGTAGCGATAGCCGTGCTGGCGCTCTTCGTCGTCACCTTCCTGCACATGCTGTACCTGGTGGTGTACCTGCCGACCCCTTGGGGGCGCCGCCACCTCATCAACAGGGGCAGAGTCCACGACCACGTCAACGGCCTGCCCCTGCACCTCGGCGACCTCCTGATGCTGGAGTTCGGCAAGCAGTACGTGAGCGGCCGCGAGTACGCGGACGTCTTCCATTTCGAGACGCCCGCCAAGCCCCCCCGCCGCTGCGAGTCGTCCTCATCCGACGACGAGCCCCTCGGCGTGGTCGAGCCGAACGCCGCGGTGCTGTCGTCGTTTGGCCTGAACGCGGACGGCTCCTTCAAGAGCGCCGACGCCGAGGGACGCGCTCCGGCAGCCGCTGCTGAGCCGCAAAGCCAGGCTCCGGCCGAGGCGCCTCGCACGGCAGCGCCCTCGAACGTCCCCAGCGGCAAGTATCGCGGGGAAGTATCGGGCGGGTCGTTTCTGGGCAAGCGATACAGCATCGTATCATTAGAAGGATAAACGACTTTCACGAGTGATCAAGGTGAATGCATTATCCAGTTGGATAAAGAGCCCCGTCACTGATGATCTGATTTAAATAGAGAGGAAAAAGTCAGTAATCAAGGTTAATAATAATTGAATCTAAACCGATATGATCAAATCTGTGTCAATCTATAATAATAAAAAAAAAAAAAAAAAAAACATACACATACGCACACACACACACACACGTACACAAAACAAAAGAGTGAGAGAGAGAGAGAGAGAAAGGCAGACAGCCAAGTCGGCCAAGGAGCCCGCCAAGGAGCCCGACCTTCATGGCTTCCTCCCCCCCCCCCTCTCTCCCTTCCCCCCTTTCCCTCCCTCCCTCCATATCTCTCTCCTCTCCCTCTTCCTCTCCACTTTCCATCCTGACATTAAAAAAAGAAAAAACAAAAATTAATCAGTCTCTGCTCCGGCTCCGGTGCGGTTCCAGGGCGACCTTGAGCTCAGGGGCAGACTGGAGGCCGTCAGCGGGGCCATGCGCGCCCTCGCCCTCCTGACGATGCCCTCTCTTCTCGCTCTCTTCTCTGTCGGTCTCTCTCTTCTCTTTTTTTCTCTCTCTCTCTGTCGTCTCTCTCTCTCTCTCTCTCTCTCTCTCTCTCTCTCTCTCTCTCTCTCTCTGTCTCTCTCTCTCTCTCTCTCTCTGTCTCTCTCTCTCTCTCTCTCTCTCCTCTTCTCTTCTCTTCTCTCTCTCTCTCTCTCTCTCTCTCTCTCTCTCTCTCTCTCTCTCTCTCTCTCTCTGTCTCTCTCTCTCTCTCTCTCTCTCTCTCTCTCTCTCTCTCTCTCTGTCGGACTCTCTCTCTCTCTCTCTCTCCTCTCTCTCTCTCTCTCTCTCTCTCTCTCCTACTTCATATATATGTGAAAAAGGATAATGAAATTCATAAACTCAATGTCTTTATAACGGCTTCCAACCTAACTTAATCCCGCCTCTTAACAGGCACTAACCCACTTAAACAAAACAAATTCTGCCCAAGGATAGATGATGCCCTGTCTCGAATTTTGTACATGTTGGCAACCTACCTGACTGCCTGTCACCTGGGGGGGGGTGGGGGGGGCGATAATTACCCGCTCTGCCCGGTCCGCAGCCGATATAAGATTTTAAAACCGATTAAGACTTGCGAAAATCAAGGATAATGCGTATTATTTCTTTTCGGGACTCAAGCTACGTTGCATCATCAATTGCTTGTGTATTCAATTCAATTCAATAGTTTATTAGTGTCACGATACATTTTCTTTCTTTTAACAAGCAAATATAAACAACACTATTAATAAGCTTGTTCCGATTAGTCAGAAAGAGAGGCGCCTGTCGGTCTCTCTCTCTCTCTCTCTCTCTCTCTCTCTCTCTCTGTCTGTGTCTGTCCCTCTCTCTCTCTCTCTCTCTCTCTCTCTGTCCCTCTCTCTCTCTCTCTCTCTCTCTCTCTAACAATCTCTAGAGTCTGAGGTAAATGTTTATATATTCATATATATATTTCAGGCTCAAGAGATTGTGCGTGTGTGTGTGTGTGTCGATTTTTTATCTTTGTATGTTATTGTATCGTCCGTTTTATTAGGACCTCTCTTCATCGCCTTTCTTCCTTGCCTCGAAATACTTGCACGGCGGCCATGTGTATGTGTGTATGTGTGTATTATATATTGTCAATATTTTTTCTCATGAGGGTGTGTAGCCTTGAGGGTTCCTTGAGCTCATAGTCGGGAAAGTAACTCCCGTGGATCCTTCCTGTCTTCACTTTGGGCATCTTGGAGGCGGATCTCGCTCCCGCAAGGAACCTCGAAGTGGGATCCTCATATGGCAAGTTACCTCTTTTATGACATTTTCTGGCATCTTAGTAAGGTAATGACAAGTAAATTACCATCCTCTTCCTTAGCCTTTTACTAGCATGGTACACTTATATTCCAGTGCTCCCTCTCTCCCCCTCCCTCCCTCCCTCCTCTCCCCCAACCTCCCTCCTCCTCCTCCTCCTCTCTCCTCCTCCCTCACAATCATGGGTAAACGGCCGTCAGTTCTTTTCCTGACGGTTTTTTTGTAACTCTTGTAGGAAGGCATTTATAGCCCTCCACTGCTTTATCCTTTCTGTCTCATGCCCTTTGACTGCATTGATGGTGAAGGCAATAGCCTCCTTGGTCTCCTCGGGCTCTTGGGCGACTTCCTGGGTCTCCTTCTCGGGCTCTTGGGCGACTTCGGGTCTGGAGGACTTCCTGGGTCTCCTTCTCGGGCTCTAGGGTGACTTCCTGGGTCTCCTTCTCGGGCTCTAGGGTGACTTCCTGGGTCTCCTTCTCGGGCTCTAGGGTGACTTCTCTGGGCTCTCTTCTGGCTCTAGGGACTTCCTGAGGTGACTTCTGGTCTCCTTCTCGGGCTCGACTTCCTGGGTCTCCTTCTCGGGCTCTAGGGTGACTTAGGCTCTGACTTGCTGGGCCTTCTCGGCTGGAACTTTAGGAAGTCTTTCAGGTTTCATCCTTTCTGTCCAGCATCTGAAGGCATAAGAGATCTAGGGTGACTTCCTGGGTCTCGGCTCTAGGTGACTTCCTGGGTCTCCTTCTCGGGTCTAGGGTGACTTCTGGTCTCCTTCTCGGGCTCTCTGGGTCTCCTCTCGGGCTCTAGGGTGACTTCTGGGTCTCTTCTCGGGCTAGGGTGACTTCCTGGGTCTCCTTCTCGGGCTCTAAGGGTGACTTCCTGGGTCTCCTTCTCGGGCTCTAGGTGACTTCCTGGGTGGCTCTCCTGGGTCTCCTTCTCGGGCTCTAGGGTGACTTCTGGGTCTCCTTCTCGGGGGTGACTTCCTGGGTCTCCTTCTCGGGCTCTAGGGTGACTTCTGGGTGGGCTGGGTGACTTCCCTTCTCGGGCTCTAGGGTGACTTCCTGGGTCTCCTTCTCGGGCTCTAGGGTGAGGTCTCCTTCCTCCTTAGGCTGGGTCTCCTTCTCGGGCTCTAGGGTGACTTCCTGGGTCTCCTTCTCGGGCTCTAGGTGACTTCCTGGGTCTCCTTCTCGGGCTCTAGGGTGACTTCCTGGGTCTCCTTCTCGGGCTCTAGGTGACTTCCTGGGTCTCCTTCTCGGGGTGACTAGGGTGACTTCCTGGGTCTCCTTCTCGGGCTCTAGGGTGACTTCCTGGGTCTCCTTCTCGGGCTGGGTGACTTCCTGGGTCTCCCTCTCCTGGGTCTCCTGGCTCTAGGGTGACTTCCTGGGTCTCCTTCTCGGCTCTAGGGTGACTTCCTGGGTCTCCTTCTCGGCTCTAGGGTGACTTCCTGGGTCTCCTTCTCGGGCTCTAGGGTGACTTCCTGGTCTCCTTCTCGGGCTCTAGGGTGACTTCCTGGGTTCCTTCTCGGGCTCTAGGGTGACTTCCTGGTCTCCTTCAGGGTGACTTCCTCCTTCTCGGGCTCTAGGGTGACTTCCTGGGTCTCCTTCTCGGGCTCTAGGTGACTTCCTGGGTCTCCTTCTCGGGCTCTAGGGTGACTTCCTGGGTCTCCTTCTCGGGCTCTAGGGTGACTTCCTGGGCTTCTCGGGCTCTAGGTGACTTACCTGGGTCTCCTTCTCGGGCTCTAGGGTGACTTCCTGGGTCTCCTTCTCGGGCTCTAGGTGACTTCCTGGGTCTCCTTCTCGGGCTCTAGGGTGACTTCCTGGGTCTCCTTCTCGGGCTCTAGGGTGACTTCCTGGGTCTCCTTCTCGGCTCTAGGGTGACTTCCTGGGTCTCTTCTCGGGGTGACTTCTGGGTCTCCTTCTCGGGCTCTAGGGTGACTTCCTGGGTCTCCTTCTCGGGCTCTAGGTGACTTCTGGGTCTCCTTCTCGGGCTCTAGGGTGACTTCCTGGGTCTCCTTCTCGGGCTCTAGGTGACTTCCTGGGTCTCCTTCTCGGCTCTAGGGTGACTTCCTGGGTCTCCTTCTCGGGCTCTAGGGTGACTTCCTGGGTCTCCTTCTCGGCTCTAGGGTGACTTCTGGGTCTCCTTCTCGGGCTCTAGGGTGACTTCCTGGGTCTCCTTCTCGGCTCTAGGGTGACTTCTGGGTCTCCTTCTCGGCTCTAGGGTGACTTCCTGGGTCTCCTTCTCGGCTCTAGGGACTTCCTGGGTCTCCTTCTCGGGCTCTAGGGTGACTTCCTGGGTCTCCTTCTCGGGCTCTCCTGGGTCTCCTTCTCGGGCTCTAGGGTGACTTCTGGGTCTCTTCTCGGCTCTAGGGTGACTTCCTGGGTCTCCTTCTCGGGCTCTAGGGTGACTTCCTGGGTTCCTTCTCGGGGGTGACTTCTGGTCTCCTTCTCGGGCTCTAGGGTGACTTCTGGTCTCCTTCTCGGGGGTGACTTCCCTTCTCGGCTCTAGGGTGACTTCCTGGGTCTCCTTCTCGGGCTCTAGGGTGACTTCCTGGTCTCCTTCTCGGGCTCTAGGTGACTTCCTGGGTCTCCTTCTCGGGCTCTAGGGTGACTTCCTGGTCTCTCGGCTCTAGGGTGACTTCCTGGTCTCCTTCTCGGCTCTAGGGTGACTTCCTGGGTCTCCTTCTCGGGCTCTAGGGTGACTTCTGGGTCTCTTCTCGGGCTCCTTCCTGGTCTCCTTCTCGGGCTCTAGGTGACTTCCTGGGTCTCTTCTCGGGCTCTAGGGTGACTTCCTGGTCTCCTTCTCGGGCTCTAGGGTGACTTCCTGGGTCTCCTTCTCGGGCTCTAGGGTGACTTCCTGGTCTCTTCTCGGGCTCGGGTGACTTCCTGGGTCTCCTTCTCGGGGGGTGACTTCCTGGGTCTCCTTCTCGGGCTCTAGGGTGACTTCCTGGGTCTCCTTCTCGGGCTCTCTTCTGGGTCTGGGCTCTAGGTGACTTCCTGGGTCTCCTTCTCGGGCTCTAGGGTGACTTCCTGGGTCTCCTTCTCGGCTCTAGGGTGACTTCCTGGGTCTCCTTCTCGGGCTCTAGGTGACTTCCTGGGTCTCCTTCCTCTCTGGTCTCCTTCTCGGCTCTAGGTGACTTCCTGGGTCGGGCTCTAGGGTGACTTCCTGGGTCTCCTTCTCGGGGGGTGACTTCACTTCCTGGTCTCCTTCTCGGGCTCTAGGGTGACTTCCTGGGTCTCCTTCTCGGCTCTAGGGTGACTTCCTGGGTCTCCTTCTCGGGTCTAGGGTGACTTCCTGGGTCTCCTTCTCGGGCTCTAGGGTGACTTCCTGGTCTCCTTCTCGGGCTCTAGGGTGACTTCCTGGGTCTCCTTCTCGGGCTCTAGGGTGACTTCCTGGGTCTCCTTCTCGGCTCTAGGGTGACTTCACTCCCTTCTCGGGCTCTAGGGTGACTTCCTGGGTCTCCTTCTCGGGCTCTAGGGCTTCTGGGTCTCCTTCTCGGGCTCTAGGGTGACTTCTGGGTCTCCTTCTCGGGCTCTAGGGTGACTTCCTGGGTCTCCTTCTCGGGCTCTAGGGTGACTTCCTGGGTCTCCTTCTCGGGCTCTAGGGTGACTTCCTGGGTCTCCTTCTCGGGCTCTAGGGTGACTTCCTGGGTCTCTTCTCGGGCTCTAGGGTGACTTGGGGGGCTCTAGGTGACTTCCTGGGTCTCCTTCTCGGGCTCTAGGGTGACTTCCTGGTCTCCTTCTCGGAGGGTGACTTCCTGGTCTCCTTCTCGGCTCTAGGGTGACTAGGTGACTTCCTTTCTCGGGCTCTAGGGTGACTTCCTGGGTCTCCTTCTCGGCTCTAGGGTGACTTCCTGGGTCCTTCTCGGGCTCTAGGGTGACTTCCTGGGTCTCCTTCTCGGGCTCTAGGACTTCCTGGGTCTCTTCTCGGGCTCTAGGGTGACTTCCTGGGTCTCCTTCTCGGGCTCTAGGGTGACTTCCTGGGTCTCTTCTTCTAGGGTGACTTCCTGGGTCCTTCTCGGCTCTAGGGTGACTTCCTGGGTCCCTTCTCGGGCTCTAGGGTGACTTCCTGGGTCCTTCTCGGCTCTAGGGTGACTTGGGTCTCCTTCTCGGGGCTAGGCTCTAGGGTGACTTCCCTTCTCGGCTCTAGGTGACTTCCTGGGTCTCCTTCTCGGGCTCTAGGGTGACTTCCTGGGTCTCCTTCTCGGGCTCTAGGGACTTCTTTCCTTTGTGACTTCCTGGGTCTCCTTCTCGGGCTCTAGGGTGACTTCCTGGGTCTCCTTCTCGGCTCTAGGGTGACTTCCTGGGTCTCCTTCTCGGGCTCTAGGGTGACTTCCTGGGTCTCTTCTCGGGCTCTAGGGTGACTTCCTGGGTCTCCTTCTCGGCTCTAGGGTGACTTCCTGGGTCTCCTTCTCGGCTCTAGGGTGACTTCTGGGTCTCCTTCTCGGGCTCTAGGGTGACTTCCTGGGTCTCTTCTCGGGCTCTAAGGGGGTGACTTCCTGGGGGCTCTAGGGTGACTTCCTGGGTCTCCTTCTCGGCTCTAGGGTGACTTCCTGGGTCTCCTTCTCGGGCTCTAGGGTTTCCTGGGTCTCCTCGGGCTCTCCTGGTCTCCTTCTCGGGCTCTAGGGTGACTTCCTGGGTCTCCTTCTCGGGCTCTAGGGTGACTTCCTGGGTCTCCTTCTCGGTCTAGGGTGACTTCCTGGGTCTCCTTCTCGGGCTCTAGGTGACTTCTGGGTCTCCTTCTCGGGCTCTACTCCTATCCTCTACTCCTGGGTGTCCTTCTCGGCT
This sequence comes from Penaeus vannamei, assembly GCF_003789085.1. NCBI lineage: Eukaryota > Metazoa > Arthropoda > Malacostraca > Decapoda > Penaeidae > Penaeus > Penaeus vannamei. The sequence goes on along the minus strand of NW_020872778.1, from coordinate 129,782 downwards.
CTAGGGTGACTTCCTGGGTCTCCTTCTCGGGTCTAGGGTGACTTCCTGGGTCTCCTTCTCGGGCTCTAGGTGACTTCCTGGGTCTCCTCGGCTCTAGGGTGACTTCCTGGGTCTCCTTCTCGGGCTCTAGGGTGACTTCCTGGGTCTCCTTCTCGGGCTCTAGGGTGACTTCCTGGGTCTCCTTCTCGGGCTCTAGGGTGACTTCCTGGGGGGCTCTAGGGTGACTTCCTGGGTCTCCTTCTCGGGGCTATCTCCTTCTCGGCTCTCCTCCTTCTCGGCTCTAGGTGACTTCCTGGGTCTCCTTCTCGGCTCTAGGGTGACTTCCTGGGTCTCCTTCTCTAGGGTAGCTCTAGGGT
>NW_020872778.1:123767-126826 GCF_003789085.1 Penaeus vannamei | reverse complement strand
CTAAGCGGCATCTTGGGTGTTCTTCCTGAGGGTCATCCTTTCTCGCGTCTAGCCGGTGACTTCCTGCGGTCTCCTTCTCGGGCTCTAGAGGCGTGACTTCCTGGGTCTCCTTCTCGCTCTAGGGTGGGTGGCTCCTTCCTCGCTCTAGGGGGTGACTTCCTGGGTCTACATTCTCGGCTCTCTTAGGGTGACTTCCTGGGTCTCCTTCTCGGCTCTGGGTGACTTCCTGGTTCCGGCTCTAGACCCTAGAACTCCTGGTCTCCTTCTGGGCTCTAGGGTGACTTCCTGGGTCTCCTTCTCGGGCTCTAGGGTGACTTTCCTGGCGTCTCCTTCTCGGGCCTCTAGGCGTGACTTCCTGGCTTCTCAGGCTCTAGGTGACTTCCTGGTCTCCTTCTCGGGCTCTAGGGTGACTTCCTGGGTCTCCTTCTCGGGCTCTCGGACGACCCTGAAGTCGGCCGAGGAGACCATCCATATTTCTGGTAGGGACGGTATGGAGCTCTTGGGCGACTTCCTGGGTCTCCTTCTCGGGCTCTAGGGTGACTTCCTGGGTCTCCTTCTCGGGCTCTAGGGTGACTTCCTGGGTCTCCTTCTCGGGCTCTAGGGTGACTTCCTGGTCTCCTTCTCGGGCTCTCTTCCCGGGGTCCTCCTCAGGGCGACTTCCTGGGTCTCCTTCTCGGGCTCTAGGGTGACTTGTCTCCTTCTCGGGCTCTAGGGTGACTTCCCTTCTCGGGCTCGGGTCTCCTTCTCGGGCTCTAGGGTGACTTCCTTGGTCTCCTTCTCGGGCTCTAGGGTGACTTCCTGGGTCTCCTTCTCGGGCTCTAGGGTGACTTCCTGGGTCTCCTTCTCGGCTCTAGGGTGACTTCCTGGGTCTCCTTCTCGGGCTCTAGGGTGACTTCCTGGGTCTCCTTCTCGGGCTCTAGGGTGACTTCCTGGGTCTCCTTCTCGGCTCTGAAGTTCCTCTCCTGTATGGAGACTTCCTGGGTCTCCTTCTCGGGCTCTAGGGTGACTTCCTGGGTCTCCTTCTCGGGCTCTAGGGTGACTTCCTGGGTCTCCTTCTCGGGCTCTAGGTGACTTCCTGGGGGCTCTTGACTTCCTGGGTCTCCTTCTCGGGCTCTAGGGTGACTTCCTGGGTCTCCTTCTCGGCTCTAGGGTGACTTCCTGGGTCTCCTTCTCGGGCTCTAGGGTGACTTCCTGGGTCTCCTTCTCGGGCTCTAGGGTGACTTCCTGGGTCTCCTTCTCGGGCTCTAGGGTGACTTCCGGCTCGGCTCTAGGGTGACTTCCTGGTCTCCTTCTCGGGCTCTAGGGTGACTTCCTGGGTTCCTTCTCGGGCTCTCTTTCTCCCAGGACTTCCTGGGTCTCCTTCTCGGGCTCTAGGGTGACTTCCTGGGTCTCCTTCTCGGCTCTAGGGTGACTTCCTGGTCTCCTTCTCGGGCTCTAGGGTGACTTCCTGGGTCTCCTTCTCGGCTCTAGGGTGACTTCCTGGGTCTCCTTCTCGGGCTCTAGGGTGACTTCCTGGTCTCCTTTTCGGTGGGACCCTGAAGTTCCTCCTGGTCTCTTGGGCGACTTCCTGGGTCTCCTTCTCGGCTCTAGGGTGACTTCCTGGGTCTCCTTCTCGGCTCTAGGGTTCCTGGGTCTCCTTCTCGGGCTCTAGGGTGACTTCCTGGGGCTCTAGGTGACTTCCTGGGTCTCCTTCTCGGCTCTAGGTGACTTCCTGGGTCTCCTTCTCGGCTCTAGGGTGACTTCCTGGGTCTCCTTCTCGGGCTCTAGGGTGACTTCCTGGGTCTCCTTCTCGGGCTCTAGGGTGACTTCCTGGTCTCCTTCTCGGGCTCTAGGTGACTTCCTGGGTCTCCTTCTCGGGCTCTAGGGTGACTTCCTGGGTCTCCTTCTCGGGCTCTAGGGTGACTTCCTGGGTCTCCTTCTTGGGCTCTAGGGTGACTTCCTGGGTCTCCTTCTCGGCTCTAGGGTGATTTCCTGGGTCTCCTTCTCGGCCCCCCTGCGATGGTGCTTCTCAGGCTCTAGGGTGACTTCCTGGGCCTCCTTCTCGGGCTCTAGGGTGACTTCCTGGGTCTCCTTCTCGGGCTCTAGGGTGACTTCCTGGGTCTCCTTCTCGGGCTCTAGGGTGACTTCCTGGGTCTCCTTCTCGGGCTCTAGGGTGACTTCCTGGGTCTCCTTCTCGGGCTCTAGGTGACTTCCTGGGTCTCCTTCTCGGGCTCTAGGGTGACTTCCTGGGTCTCCTTCTCGGGCTCTAGGGTGACTTCCTGGGTCTCCTTCTCGGGCTCTAGGGTGACTTCCTGGGTCTCCTTCTCTCTAGGGTGACTTCCTGGGTCTCCTTCTCGGCTCTAGGGATGCGTGGGGGTGACTTCCTGGGTCTCCTTCTCGGGCTCTAGGGTGACTTCCTGGGTCTCCTTCTCGGCTCTAGGTGACTTCCTGGGTCTCCTTCTCGGGCTCTAGGGTGAGGGCTCTGACTTCCTGGTCTCCTTCTCGGCTCTAGGGTGACTTCCTGGGTCTCCTTCTCGGCTCTAGGGTGACTTCCTGGGTCTCCTTCTCGGCTCTAGGGTGACTTCCTGGGTCTCCTTCTCGGGCTCTAGGGTGACTTCCTGGGTCTCCTTCTCGGGCTCTAGGGTGACTTCCTGGGTCTCCTTCTCGGCTCTAGGGTGGTCTCCTTCTCGGGCTCTAGGGTGACTTCCTGGGTCTCCTTCTCGGGCTCTAGGGTGACTTCCTGGGTCTCCTTCTCGGGCTCTAGGGTGACTTCCTGGGCTCGGGCTCTAGGGTGACTTCCTGGGTCTCCTTCTCGGCTCTAGGGTGACTTCCTGGTCTCCTTCTCGGGCTCTGACTTCCTGGGTCTCCTTCTCGGGCTCTAGGGGACTTCCTGGGTCTCCTTCTCGGGCTCTAGGGGACTTCCTGGGTCTCCTTCTCGGGCTCTAGGGTGACTTCCTGGTCTCCTTCTCGGGCTCAGGGTGACTTCCTGGGTCTCCTTCTCGGGGGGGGTGAGGGCTCTGGGGCGACTTCCTGGGTCTCCTTCTCGGGCTCTGGGGCGACTTCCTGGGTCTCCTTCTCGG
>NW_020872778.1:111267-116267 GCF_003789085.1 Penaeus vannamei | reverse complement strand
TAGCAACCTATTGTCGATGTGTTTTTTGAAACATCAATATACATACATATATATATATATATATATATATATAATATATATATATATATATATATATATATATATATATGTATATATCTATCTATCTATCTATCTATCTATCTATCTATCTATCTATATATAATATATATATATATATATATATATATATATATATATATATATATATATATATATATATATATATATGTATAAAAGATGGAAACAATGCACTACCGCATTTTTTATCATGAATATATAAACCTCTCTGTTCGGGGATAGAGCAGTCGATTCACGATCTGGCGGCGCGGGATCGATCCCGAACAGAGAGGTTTATATATTCATACATATGTATATATATATATATATATATATATATATTATATATATATATATATATATATATATATATATATATAATATATAATATATATATATATATATATATATATATATATATATATATATATATATATATATGTATATATATATATATATATATATATATATATATATATATATATATATATATATATATATATATATATATATTATATATATATATATATATATATATATATATATATATATATATATCACAAACATATTCATTAACACATATCCAAAACGCAATCCATCTATCAGCCGATGCCAACCTGCCCAGCTTCCCCATGGCGACCACGTGGAACTTGTTGCCGTGGAGGTGGAACGGGTGGTTCTCGTCCCCGATCTGGCCCTCAGCGACGAGCACCATCTCCACCGTTTCCCCGAGTGCCACCTCCAGCAGGTAGGTGCAGCGGCAGAAGTCGCGAGACACTTCCTGAAGGAGGAGGGTGTGGGGTGGGGAGGAAAAAGCGGAGAGAGGTGATATATTTCCGAAAAAAGATTTCATAACTTTTTATTATTAATATTTCTAATGGATAGAAATCGCGGGGGGATATGTTCTAAATGGATAGAAATGGGGGGGGGGAATACTTAATATGGGGCTGATTATAGAATACTCCGCAAACTCTCTTTTACTACACTCCCGAATATCCTTAATCCTGGCCACGCACCTCTCCGTAGCGGCAGAGGCTGGGGATGGCGGCCTCGGGCTGGGAGAGCGGGGGGGAGGGGGGGAAGACGAAGTTCAGTTCGTTCAGCTGCGGCGTGTTCACCTGCCATTCCTCCGACACTGAACGGGAGTGAACGGGCGGTTGGTGATCGAGTGGCTTTTGTTATTGTTATTATTATTATTTGTGTTGAATTGATCAGTTGTTCTTTTTTTTAATTGATCCATTATTGTTTTTTTTATTATTTTTATCGTTTGTATGATTCTTTTCGTTTGATTATTGTTCTTGCTTTATAATGTTTTGTATTTAACTGATTTTTTTTTATTCTAGAAGCGATTCATCATATATCATATATCATATATGCTCATATATCTTTAAATGCTATTAACTACAAATTTGTTTGAACCACACTCACACACACACACGCACACACACACACACACACACACACACACACACACACACACACACACACACATACACACACACACACGCGAACTAACCTCCATTGTAAGGGTACAAATCAGGGTTGTACAGCAGAGAGTTGTTGACTTGGCTGAAGTCGAAGGCCAGGTAGAACTGCCTGTCGACCTCAGGAGGAAGTGTCGAGGGCGTGAGGGCGTCGAGGTCAGTCATGGTGACCTCGTTCGCCCCGCCCGCGGAATTCAGGGGATTCACCACCTACGGAGATAAAGATATTTGAATTGTGTAAATAAGCAAATCAAGAGTTATGGCACAAGAAAAACAAACTGAATGAAATAAACACATGAATAAATAAACGAATTAAAAGATAAGAACAAAATCATCCGGGCATTTTTCCGCTATCAACATCATCATCATCCACATCTTGACTCTCATCTTCATCATTATCAAATTATCCTCATTATTCTCATCATCTGCATCATTAGTAACCAGACTCACAGTGCCCGGTGGATAGGCGGGGTCGTATGTCAGAGCGCCCGCCGGTTCCTCCTCAGGGGCGCCTTCGTAACGGAGAATGGCGCCTTGCACGCTCTCGAATGGCCTGGCGGAAGGATGGGCGTGTCATATCTCTCTCTCTGTTTTTCTCTCAGTGTGTCTCCCCCCCCCCCTCTCTCACTCTCTCTCTCTCTCTGTTAATCGGAGGCGGTTTCCATGGCGCCCCCCCCCCCCCCACCCCCACCCCACCTGCAATCTGACTGGCCACCCCGTGTGCCTCCAATGGTCACTGACTCGTCGTAATGTCTTTATCGACATCCACATTTTTATGTGGCCAAGAAAGACAAGAAGAAAACATAAACAATTTGTAACTGTATAATATAAATACTGAAGAGGTTATCCTTAATTTTTGTTTCTTTTGGGCGGCTCCCATAGATTTATTGTAGTTACCCCTGTGCCCCCTACCAGAAAATTCTCTGGACCCGCCCCTGGTGTTAACATGTCTTTGTATGCATGTGTTTGTTTGTGTGTGTGTGTGTGTGTGTGTGTGTTTCTTTGTTTGTGTGAGTGTGTACGTGTGTGTGTTTGCATAAGTGTGTGCGGACATCTCTCCGTGTTCCTTTGCGTACGCGTCAGTTCTCATGCACAATCTAATAACTAATCATCGAATCAGACTTACTCGCAGTCAATGAGTCCCGTGAACCGGATCCAGTAGTTGTCGACGGGCTGGTCGGCCTCGAGCACGACGTCGAACCTCTCTCCTGCAGAAGGCGGAGGCGGTGACGTTATTAGACAGACACGAACAGCGAAAACATGCACAGATATCATTGGGATCCGTTAAAATTGAAAGATGTCAATAGATTGTCAAAACAAGATGTTACTGTTAATTATGCATCTATGTCTTATTTCAAAAAAAGGATGATGATTATGATAACAATAGTAATACGAATACATTAGTAAGAATGACAATGATAATGATGATATTTGTTATTATCATCGGTACCACTATCATCATCAACATCCTTTTATCTTTTATCATGCTAATTTGCTTATGTCTTCTAATAACTTGTCTCTCATCCCAACTGGGTGGCTTCTCTCAATTTCCTCTATGATTCTTGAGTGAAAGAAATATCGATCTAAAACGATGCCACGCGTGAGGCATCGGGCGAATCTCACTCTCTCTTCTCTCCTTCTTCTCTCTCTCTTCTCTTCTCTCTCTCTCTCTCTCTCTCTCTCTCTCTCTCTCTCTCTCTTCTCTCTCCTCTCTCTCTCTCTCTCTCTCTCTCTCTCTCTCTCTCTCTCTCTCTCTCTCTCTCTCTCTCTCTCTCTCTCTCTCTCTCTCTCTCTCTCTCTCTCTCTCTCTCTCTCTCTCTCTCTTCTCTCTCTCTCTCTCTCTCTCTCTCTCTCTCTCTCTCTCTCTCTCTCTCTCTCTCTCTCTCTCTCTCTCTCTCTCTCTCTCTCTCTCTCTCTCTCTCTCTCTCTCTCTCTCTCTCTCTCTCTCTCTCTCTCTCTCTCTCTCTCTCTCTCTCTCTCTCTCTCTCTCTCTCTCTCTCTCTCTCTCTCTCTCTCTCTCTCTCTCTCTCTCTCTCTCTCTCTCTCTCTCTCTCTCTCTCTCTCTCTCTCTCTCTCTCTCTCTCTCTCTCTCTCTCTCTCTCTCTCTCTCTCTCTCTCTCTCTCTCTCTCTCTCTCTCTCTCTCTCTCTCTCTCTCTCTCTCTCTCTCTCTCTCTCTCTCTCTCTCTCTCTCTCTCTCTCTCTCTCTCTCTCTCTCTCTCTTCTCTCTCTCTCTCTCTCTTCTCTCTCTCTCTCTCTCTCCTCTCTCTCTCTTCTCTCTCTCTCTCTCTCTCTCTCTCTCTCTCTCTCTCTCTCTCTCTCTCTCCTCTCTTCTCTCTCTCTCTCTCTCTCTCTCTCTCTCTCTCTCTCTCTCTCTCTCTCTCTCTCTCTTCTCTCTCTCTCTCTCTCTCTCTCTCTCTCTCTCTCTCTCTCTCTCTCTCTCTCTCTCTCTCTCTCTCTTCTCTCTCTCTCTCTCTCTCTCTCTCTCTCTCTTCTCACCTGAGTAGATGACGAGCGAGTCGGTGGCGTAGGGAACGATCTCGGAGCCGTCGGTGGCCACGAGGACGAGCCTGTGGTCGTCGACGCTCACGACGATCGGGCAGTTGAGGCTGGTGGCGCTGACGAGGCGGACGCGGTGCCTCAGGCCGGGCGTCACGGTGACCACCTCCAGGGGCGTGTTCACCATCTCCACGCCCTCTAACTGTGGGGGGGGGGGAGCTGAGGGTTATTAAATGACCTGCGAGAAGGGGAGGTTAAGGAGGTTATTAAACAACCTGTTTGATGGGGCGTTGAAGGATTAATGGGTTTACAACCATTGGGGCTCGTGAGAAATCGTCTGAGAATGGAAGTTTTTTTTAGACCATTTGTACACATTTCGATAAGAAATCCAAAGGCCAAAGAATTTATACAACTTCTACACACACTTATGGAGGATCTCTGGATGAGGAAGGGAAATCTGCAGATCGTCGGAAGTGAAAAACCATTACAACATTTCCGAGAGGCATATGAAAAAGCCCGAGAACACTAGAGATTGTTACACGAGTTCCGTAACACACCCAAATAGTCCGCGACAAGACATCGCTCGCTCTCTCTCTCTCTCTTTCTCTCTATCTATCTATCTCTGTCTCTCTCTCTCTCTCTCTCCCATATCTCTCTCTCTCTCTCTTCCCCATCGCTCTCTCTCTCTCTCTCTATCTCTATCTATCTCTCTCTCTCCCATCTCTCTCTCTCCCTCTCCCATCGCTCTCTCTCTCTCCCTCTCTCAAAGGAGTCTCATTATATTTCCCAGGCGCGATTTCTGAAGGAGGACCTCATCGAACCGACGACCGAAAAGGGAGCCTCACCTTCGCCGCGTAGTTCCTGCCCTTCCCGTTGACGAGGACGACCCTGGCGTAGTCGTCGAGGACGCTGTGGTGGCGCCCCAGGAACTTGTTCATGGCAGACATGTGCGTCCAGTCGTG
>NW_020872778.1:88767-91267 GCF_003789085.1 Penaeus vannamei | reverse complement strand
CTTCTTCTTCTTCTTCTTCTTCTTCTTCTTCTTCTTCTTCTTCTTCTTCTTCTCTTCCTCCTCCTTCTTCTTCTTCTCCTTCTTCTTCTTCTTCTTCTTCTTCTTAAACGTGCATGATATTGTAAGTGTTGTTTATGTCTCTATTATTTCTTTCAATTATCGTGGAAGATGTTTACTCGTCGCGTGTGGTAATTTCTTCATTCTTATCTGATGTTTGGGATCTTCTCTTTATCTATCTTTCTATCTATTTTCTATATTTATCCTTATATTCATTCACTTACATCTATCTCTTTCTGACCGTTTGTCTCTGTATTACACCCTATCTGCATCTGTTTACCTTTAGTTATGTCTTGATCTATCTACATCATCATCCTCTATCTACCTCTTCGTAAATCTATTTGCATATCCAAGCTCCTTCAATTTCCATGCCTATTTTTAATCTTCAATTTCTTTCTGTTCTTCTCCTGTTTTTTTTTTCGTTCTTTCTTTCTTTCTTTCTTTTTTAGATATTTCTCATTGTTAAATTATAACTGATTTCCTCATATTTTCATTTTCTTTTATTTTATGTTATCCTCTTTTTATCTGTTCTTCCTTTCCATTTCAGAAAAGAAAAGAAAGGGCATAGGAAAAGCAATGAAGGAAATGTGTAGTAAAATAGAACAATGAAAATGGTTAAAGGGAAAATGAATAATGATAATGATTATTACACCGGTGAGGATAATGATGACGATAAGAATGAAGATGATAACAATAATGAGAATGGTAATAATAACAAAAATGATAATGATGATAACGCTGATAATGATAAACGGTTTATATCTTCAACTTATATCACAGAGTCGCTGTTACGCATAAATTTCGACCTTCTGTATACTGCCCTCAAGTGCCATTTTCTTCACCGATTCTTGATACAGTTTTCCGCAGATTCTTTGTCTTCTCCAGTTTCTTCTACTTCTTCCTCTTTCTTCTTCCTCTCAGATCTTCTTCTTCTTCTTCCTCTTCTTCTTCTTCTTCTTCGCTTCTTCTTCCTCCTCTCTCTTCTTCTTCTCTTCCTCTCCATCTTCTTCTTCTCTCTCCATCTTCTTCTTCTTCTTCTTCTTCCCCCCCCTTCTTCTTCTCCACCTCCATTTTTGCATTTCCTTTGTTATCAAATGTCGTCCTACATCCACCTTCTGCGATTCTTCCGCTGATTTCATAATCTCCTGATATCTTCTTCTTCCAATCCTGTTCATCCTTGTAACCGACCGCGTCCCTCGCAGCATCCTCATCTCCGCCACATGTCCCGTTCTCATCCGTCTTGTTCAGCGCCGCAGTTCACGTCTCGTAAATCAGATCTGTCTTCACTGCCGTCTTGAGGAATTTTCCCTCTAATCTACACAGGTACACTCGGCTGTCGCGTAGTTCACCTGAGGCTTTCCGTCGGTTCTTGAAGACTGGTTGAAGGGTATGGTAGGTGTCCTTGTCCATGTTGCTTTGTTCGTTTGGTCCCGATGTGATTTATCTGCTTTTCATCAGTCCCTCCCGATAAGCTTAATGGCGACGTCCTCACCGGGTTCTCCATTTGTCTTCTGTTGTTGGCTTAATATTATATATGATATATTATTCTCATTCTTCTTCTCGCGTCTTTTTATCTTTCTGAACTTTACTTCCTACTCCTGCTCGGTTTCGTCGCATACCACGATGTCATTTACGTACAGCACGCCCTGGGGAGCCTCCTCTCGAACATCTGTAATGACACGCATACACAGGGGCTCTGTGCCGAACCCTGATGTAATCCAAACTTGTTCTCTAAAGCTCTATGTCGTTCCTTCTGCGTTTTTCGCTCGCGTGTCTGCCTGCCTGTGCTTTGTCCGTCATTTCTAATTTACTTTCTCTGGCAGCACACTTCGCCTTCTGGTTCTTCGAGCAGCTTTCCACGGGTCTCTGTCACTGGCCTTTCAAGGTCTTTAAAGTCCACGGGTAGTTTGTAGAACCTGCACGTTTTCCCCTGTTTCGTTCATTTCTGTTTATTCTTTTCTTTATTTTTTTCTAAGATAATTTTTCGCCACTAAATTAATTCATCTGTAATGTTTCCTTTCTTTGTATAATGTCACCAATGTCCTCATCCCAATCAGTGATTTTCTCCTGTTCGAAAGGCTTCTCCATCAATTTCTTCCGCCAGATTTCCTGTTTTCTACTGGTATCTTATCAAGTTCACTGGTCTTTGAATTCTTTCTTTCTTTTCTTTGTAGCTTCCTTTGCCTCCTTTTTCACGACATGAAACTATTCCAATGGTTTTTAACCCATCTTTTTCAGACGCCCATTTCCTTCAATAAATAGTTTCTCCCTTTTTTTTCTTTTTGTCTATTGTATATCCTCCCTGTGGCCCCATATTCCCTTTTAATTTGTTTTATGCCTATAATGCCACGCGTGTTTCAAGGTTTTACTAGTCTAAAGTCTTTTTTCCTCAGCTTTGGATTCAAGTTCCATGTTGGTCTTCCTCAGAGCAGCACCTAGCCTT
>NW_020872778.1:78767-83767 GCF_003789085.1 Penaeus vannamei | reverse complement strand
TTCATATACGAATTTATTTTCCTATGACAAGGGTTTCTCCTTTTCTTCTTTGTTTGCAAATTGCTTCTCTCATTATTCTTGGGTGGTTCTTCATCTCTCTCTCTCTCTCTTTCTCTCTGTCTCTCTCTCTCTCTCTCTTTCTTTCTGTCTCTCTCTCATCTCTCTCTTTCTGCCAGTCTCTGTCTGTCTGTATGTCTGTCTGTCTGTCTGTCTCTCTCTCTCTCTCTCTCTCTCTCTATCTATCTATCTATCTATCAGTCTCTCTCCCTCTCACGCTTCTTTATTTCTTCCCCTTTCCTTTTCCCTCCCACTCCATACCTCCTTCTCTCTCTCTCTCTCTCTCTCTCTCTCTCTCTCTCTCTCTCTCTCTCTCTCTCTCTCTCTCTCTCTCTCTCTCTCTCTCTCTCTCTCTCTCTCTCTCTCTCTCTCTCTCTCTCTCTCTCTCTCTCTCTCTCTCTCTCTCTCTCTCTCTCTCTCTCTCTCTCATTTTCTGCTCGTATATATTTTATTCTTTTGCGTCGCCTGTCGAGGTTGTTCAAGATAACTAGCCTAATTTTTGAATTTCATGTTTCGAATTTTCTCTGTAAATTCATAATGTCCATGTCGATGAAATATATTCATGTACGAACATGTATGATAATAATATGTATTCAGAAACCCATCATTATCTGCCTTTTTTGTTGCTTCTATCATTCTTTATTATCAATTTTCCTCTAACATATATTCCTTCCCTTCAACCACATTGTGCATGGCGTCACCGGAGACTGTAATTATTTCTTCAAATGAAACAAAGAATCAATAGTCAAAATTGCCTTTACATTACTCTGGGCAAACTGGAGTACAGTTACCTCTCTAACCTTCACAAGGTCACGCTTAAGGTCTGGGGGAATTCCTTAATAAAATCTCCAGACCGTGACATTATTGGTAAAAAAAAACAAAAAAAAAAACGACTGAACATTATATCATAACTATTAAAGTCTCCCCTTAAAGGTGAAAATCTAATAGAAAACGCGGATCTTCACTTTTAAAAAACGGGAATATGGCGGGAAGATCAAAGGCGCGCCGTCAAGTTTTCCTATCCACAAAAGACTTTTTTTCTTTTCTTTTTTTCTTTTTTCTTCTTTTTCTTTTTTTCTTCTTCTCACGGAAAATTGCCTGATGAGGAGCGAGCGTCATGCAGAGGGGCTGGCATGCAGTGTGTACCTTTTACGATCTCACAGGCTATTATCACGATCAGCCTTGAAAGAGTTTATGATTATTCCTAAGAAAAGGAGCGATATTATTAGGATAAGAATAGTAACTATAATCATGACTATAGTCTAGTGATGATAATTATAATGATAATGATAATAGTAACAACAGCAACACTGATAATGGTGATAATAATGTTAATGATAATGTTAACAACAATAATGATGATGATGATGATAATAATAATGATAATAACAATAATAGTGATAGATAATAATATAATAATAATAATAGATATTATAATAATAGTGATAATGCTAATAATGATAATAATAAATAATGATAACAATGATAATGATAATTTTTTTTTAATTATAATACTAAAAATAATGATAGTAATGATAACCATTATGATAAGAATAATGAACATGAAAATGATAATAATGATAATACTAATTATGATAGTAATGATATAATCATTAATGATAATAATGATAGCAACAACGAAGATGATAATGATAGCAATGATTTAATAACAGTCACAATAACAAAAAGATAATAATCATTGTAATAAAGATAATGATGAAAATAACAATGATCATGATAGTAAAAATAAAGTTTAGAAGAAGAGTGATATTGCTAATGAAAATGAGAAAGGTGATGATGATAATGATAAAGATGATAAAGATAATCATCATAATAATTTAGATAATAATAGTAATGATTATGATAATAATGGTAACAACAACAACAATACTGATAAAAGTAATAATAGTAATAATAATCATAACAATAATGATAATAGTAATAATGATGATGATAACAAAATAATATAATAATAATAATCATCATCAACATCATAATCATAATATAAAATAATATAATATAATAATAATAATAATAATAATAATAATATAATAATAAAATAATAATAATAATAATAATAATAATAGATAATATGATAATAGTAATTAACGATAATGATAATAATGAAGAAAATGATATGATGATGATGGTAATAATGATAAGTAATGATAATAGTAATAATAAATAAATAATGATATAAAAATAATAATAATAATAATAATAATGATAATAAGAACAATAAGAATGATAATGATAACAATGACAATGATGATAATGATACTAATAATAATGATAATAATAATAATAATAGCCAATAATGGTAATAACAATAGCAATAATAATAATTATAATGATAATAATAATCAATAATAATGATAATAATGATAATAATGATAATAATAGTAATAATGATAAAACAACAACAATAATAATAATGATAATAATAATAATGATGATAACAACAATAATATCATTATTTATATTATCATATATATATATAATATATTATATATATATATATATATATATATTAAAACAATAGCTATAACTTATCTAATCCATCTGTGATTGGGTATTGCTGACCTAATATCCCAGATTATATATTTGTATACATAATTTCCTGCTGTTTTTTCTGCATACGGACAATCATTGGCTAATGAATGGATAAGGAATTGCATCATCCTGTGTCTTTAGGAGGTATAATCTGTGACATACTGTGCAAAAGACAAATAAAGAGGAAATTTATTGTAAATCTGATATATGATGATAGCATTTTTATACAAGAGTATCGGCTGGTTTGTTAGAATTGTGCAAGGCCCGACCCAATGAATTTTCACAAATACAGACTCAGAAATAAAGGCATATCTGTCTATATATCTGATAGATATACATTTAACTATTTATTTGCCCGGTTGATATGCATGTCTAGACTGATAAATATGCATTTATTTCTTTATTTATGCATGTCAAGTATACGATTATTCTTTGGGTCGGGCCTCGCACAGTTGTAACAAACTGGCAGCATGTATCGTTTTGTTGACGGTTTTGTCGCGTAAGATAATATATGGTGTTTTTTTTTTTTTTTTTATCTTTTTATAATGATTGTGTCATACCATCTCTGCCATTCTGAATAATGATTACGATTTCGTTTTTTTCCTACATAATTATCTCTTTGTGTAGTTTATTTCGTTACGTTTTTTCTAAATATTTATGTAAAATGTGTAAGGGAAGAGTAGGGGACGCACCAGCTGATTTTATCGTATATGCATTTCACGAGGAAGAATCAGTGCAGCTGCAATAAAGAAAAGAAACGGTAGAAAAAAAAAACTCTAATTCGCGGTAATGAATGAAATCATAATAGATACAAAGAAAAGGGAAGATTATAATGGAAAAGATGTCTGGGGAGTCAGCTGTGAACGTTTCTGTTTTCCCACTACGACTGTGTCCGATTCGTTTGCTTTACAATATTTGAGTACTTTTCATGGTTATCTGGTCTAGCGTCGCCATTCTCAATAAAATATTTTATGAGTTTATGCTTATTACTCAATAAGGAAAAAAAACCTAAGAGACCATTGTACTCCTTACATTTCTTATATATCTGAATACATTTTCCTTGCCACGTCAACAAATCCGAACACTATTATCATGAGCAGTCCCACGCAGTTCTAGATACCTCAACACAGATTATGTTTTCGATATTAAGGAAAAGAGACATTAGAACTAAAACATATTGATATAGCCACCGAAAAATGCATCAACCAAAATATATATATATTCTCTCTTAATAATAACACACAGCACCTACGAGAAGTGCCACAGAATCAATAAAAAAAATTACCGTATTTTTTTTCTTCTTTTTTATTTTACATCACTAGATATGTGTAATAAAAACATTCTGAAGTTTTCTCAGGTTCTAACAAAAAACAAAACCTATGTGCAGGACTAACAGGAAAACGTGATTTCTGATAAATTATCTGGGAAAGGAAGCATTTGCTACCTCTCTCCTCCATCAACAGGCAGTCACGTGTCTTCTTGCAACACGTAGCTGAGGCTTTTGGTTCACGCTCGGATCAGATGAACCGCAAAAAAACGCGTTTCGTATTTATTGGTTTATATATTTTATTTCTTTACTATCATCCTTATTATTATTATTATTATTATTATCATTATTATCATTATTATTGTTATTATTATTATTATTATATTATTATTATTATATTATTATTATTATTATTATTATTATTATTATTATTATTATTTT
This sequence comes from Penaeus vannamei, assembly GCF_003789085.1. Classification (NCBI taxonomy): domain Eukaryota; kingdom Metazoa; phylum Arthropoda; class Malacostraca; order Decapoda; family Penaeidae; genus Penaeus; species Penaeus vannamei. The sequence continues at coordinate 79,449 of NW_020872778.1, read as the reverse complement.
TATTATTATTTATTATTATTATCATCATTATCATTATCATTATTATCATCATTATTATTGTTATCATTGTTATCATTACCATTATTACTAACATTACTATTGTCATTACCATTATCATTATCTTCAAAAGTGGCCTCCTTGACCCTGAAAGTGGCATCCCTGACCCATTTTCTGAAATAGGTCATATTGACGGTGAATTCTCTCATGAGATATCAGTCATAAGCATATTTAGTCCACCAATAATGACAATACAACAAAACAACTAAAGAAATAATAATAATAAAAACAATGATAATAATGATAATAATAATAAATACAACAGTAGTGATAGTAGTAATAGTAATGATGATGGTACTAATGATAATAATAATGAACATAATAATAATAATGATAATAATGATAATAATAATATATAATGATAATAATAATAATAATAATGGTCTCTGATCTGCGGCTATCCCATTCATAACATTTCAACACATTCTCTCATATCGCATAACCCTGTTCATAAACGATAAACTAATAAATAAACCAGCCAAGAAAATGAGCAATTAAGCAAAACGATAAAATCAGGTTAAACCATAACAGTCCTCCATTTTGGCAGAACAATACTAGACATTGTGTTACTTTACCAGGAGTCAGATTTATCATGGAATTAATGTACTATCAAGGTTCATAATTC
>NW_020872778.1:52500-54743 GCF_003789085.1 Penaeus vannamei | reverse complement strand
TCGAATCGACCTGAGGATTTCTGTCTTTCTTTTTATGCTTTTGCGTGGGGTCTGCTTTCTGAGTTTTGAAACCAAATTATGCAACATTCTTTGATTATGCACACTACAAATATGATTACTTTTATATATATATATTTATATATATATAATTATATATATACTATATATATATATATACATCATGTATGTACTTATGTAATATATAACATATATACACACAGACACATGTTATACACCATGACCACACACAAATTACATATATATATATATATATATTATTATTATAATATATTATATTTATATATATGTGTGTGTGTGGTGTGTGGGGTTTGTGTGTGTGTGTTGTGTGTGTGTGTTGTTTGTGTGTGTTGTGTTGTGTTGTGTGCTGATGTGTTCTGGACGACGCTGGTGTGTATGCGTGGTGTGTGTGGTGTTATGTGTGTGTTGTGTTGTGGTGTGTGTGGTGTTGGTATTGTGTGCGCTTGTGTGCACTGCCACATTCTGTGATGTATGCGGTGTGCTAACGTGTGCGAGTGTTCTCGTGTGATGATGTGGTGCGGTGTTTGATGTATATGTGTGTGGCGTGTTGTTGGTGTGTGCGTGTCTGTGCCGTGCAATGTGTGTATGTGTGCGATGTGTGTATATGCGTGCATACATGTTCATCTAAGATTTTTTCTTCTGGAAAAAGAAAAAATATTGTTGCACCATTCCTATTGGGTTTATGCGTGTCCCCGTTTGTACAAGTACGCGCGCGTGGCTGTTCCTCAAGGTATAAATGCGCGTGAACATAAGCCAGGTAAGCACAGGTAACACGAACGCATATGAATTAGCGCTTTTTATGGTAGGGGGTAGGAGAGGGGATGAAGGAAGGGGGGGAGGGGGGTGTTTGCCGATATATGTACGTACACGGGATATGTTTATGTGTACTTGCTCCCTGGGGGGTCGGTTCCCCCGGTACCCCCCCCCCCCCCGCCTGACGTTTGTATCTTGATAGCGATCGGACGTCGTGTTCCGGAGGTGTCGGGGGGGGGGGTGCGATTGGTTTTTGGTGCGTTTTGTCTGTCTGTCTGCGTTTGTTTTGTTCTTCTCTTTCTCTCTCGCTTTTCTCTCTCTCTTGTTTTGTTCTGTCTTTCTCTGTCTATCTGTCTTTTTTGTCTCTATTCATTTCTTTCTCTGTCTCTATTCCTTGTCTTTCTTTGCCTCTATTACTTTCTTCTGTGTCTCTATTCCTTCTTTCTCTGTTCGATATCTGTCTTTCTCTGCCTCTCTGTCTTTCTGTCTCTATTCTTTTCTTTTTCTGTCTCTATTTCTGTATTTCTATGTCTCTCTGTCGTCTTGTCTGTCTCTCTTTCTCTGTCTCTACCTTTTCAACTCTCTGTTTCTCTCGCTCTCTCTGTATCTCTTAATCTCTCTTTCTATCTCTTGTCTTTTTCTCTCTTCCTCTCTCTCACTCTGGACCCCCCCCCCCCCCCCCCCTTCTCTCCTCTCTCTCTCTCTCTTCTCTCTCTCTCTCTCTCTCTCTCTCTCTCTCTCTCTCTCTCTCTCTCTCTCTCTCTCTCTCTCTCTCTCTCTTCTCTCTTCATTCTCATTCACTCTCACCCACTCACGCGCTCCACTCACTCACTCATTCCTCTCTCTTCTCTCTCTCTCTTCTCTCTCTCTCTCTCTCTCTCTCTTCTCTCTCTCTCTCTCCTCTCTCCTCTCTCTCTCTCTCTTCTCCCTTCTCTTTCTCCTTCTCTTCTCCTTCTCCCCCCCCCCCCCCCCCCTCTCTCTCTCTCTCTCTCTCTCTCTCTCTCTCTCTCTCTCTCTCTCTACTCTCTCTCTCTCTCTCTCTCTCTCTCTCTCTCTCTCTCTCTCTCTCTTCCTCTCCCCCCCCTCCTCTCTCTCTCTCTCTCTTCTCTCTCATCCTGAGATCCTCCTCTCATGCCTTCTCCTAGAGCAGACGGTTGATCACAGTGCTATTAAGAGCCCGTGCAATTTCGCTCTCTAATGACCGCTATCTTGCAGCACCGGAGTTCCTGATCGCTGCCCATTTGTCAACGTCAGCAGACCCACCCCACCCACCTCTCCCCCTCGTGGTACTCCCGTTCCCCCTACCTCTCTCCCTCCCTGGGGTAGGAAGGGAAAGGAAGAGGGGTGTGTGTGGGGGGGAGGGGGGGGGAGTGGGAAAGCAGGTGAGAGGGATAAAGAACGATAGATAGATGGGTAGATAGATGACTGATAGATGAGGTAGATACAAGAGA
>NW_020872778.1:35000-40000 GCF_003789085.1 Penaeus vannamei | reverse complement strand
CAAATGTATGCACAAGACACACCACACTCAGTATGTATAACAACACACACAACCACCACAGACACCACACCAACACACATACACACATAGAACCACACTACACACAACACTAAAGCACAACACACACCAACACACATCACCAACACACCACACACATATATAATATAAACATATAATATACTATATTATATATATTATATATATATATATGTATGTATGTATGTATGTATGTATGTATCCAAATGTATGCAGCATATACATATATATGTATAACTATATATAATACAGTAATATAGTATATATTATATAATATATATATATAAATATATTATATATCATATATAGTATGTATAAATATTATATTATTATATGTTGGTGTGTATGTAATGTATGTATGTATAAACATACAGCAATATAATATAATATAACACACCACACACACACACACACACACAACACACACAACACACCATACACACCACACAACAAATACCTGTTGGTGCACAGCACACACACACACACACACACACAGAAGGACACGCAAGGCTGGCATCACAATAGTATATACATATATATATATATATATATATATCATATAATATATATATATATATAATGTATATATATATATATATATATGTACTGTTATATATTTATATATATATTATATATAGTGTGTGTGTATCGTATTATGTTGTTACTATATATATTACACACACACACACATCACACCAACCACACACACACACCACACACACACATACACACACACACACACTTACACACACACACAGACAGCACACACACACATCATTACTATATATTATATATTATATTATATATATTCTATAATTATATATATATTATATGTATATTATATATATATGTCATATTATAGTGCGGGGGTGGGGGGTGTATGTGGGAGGTGCGGCGTATGGAGGAGTGCGTATGTGTCTGTGTAACTGGGCAGGTTGAGTGTGTGTGTGTATGTGTATGTGTGTAGGGTATGTGTGTATACATATTTATAATTGTGGGGGATACATGTGTGGGTATAGCATGTTGTATATACATGTGTATAGTACATGTGTATATATATGTGTGGAACATGGTATATACATTGTTAAGACAGTGTATATACATATGTGTATACATGTGTATATACATACTGTGTATTACACTGTGCTATATACAGTGTTATGTATAATGTGGTATATTACATGTGTGTTATTACATGGTTGTGTATATCATGTGTATACACGACACACACACACACATCACATCTACACACACACACACACACACACACACACACACACACACCATATATATATATATATATATATATATATATATATTATATATATTGCTTATAGTTATATATATAATATATATATATATTATATATATATATATGTGTGTGTGTTGTGTGTGTGTGTGTGTGTGTGTGTGTGTGTGTGTGTGTGTGTGTGTGTGTGTTGTTGTATGTGGCTTCCAGATTAATAAAAAAGGAAAAAAAGTAAAGCTTAAACGAAAGAAATTCGTGATAAGAGCATGGAAGTGAAAACAAAAGAGAAAGAAAAACGCAAAACAGCCTCCTTGCTAAGCTATCTCCGCGTCCGGGACCGAAAGGGTCACCACCCCATATGGCAACACTATAATGAGGTTGGGCTGTAGAGGGGTTGAAAGGATAGAAAGAGATGGAAGTAATAAAGGAAAGGGAGAGAGGAAGGGGGGATAGGAAGGACGAAGGAAAGGGGAGAGAGAAAGGAAAGGAGGGAATGAGATGAATGGAGAGATAGGCAGAGGGAGAGGAAGAGGAGAAGGATAAAGAGCCACAAGCTGAGCTAAAGGAGAGTGAAAAGCCCACGCATGAATTAATCAATATAAATTACAATTAACTAACGATATTGGATAAACATTATTCTCATATGTATGAATTAATTTACATTACATAACAAAAAACGATACCGACGTTGATTTTAAACAATGAAAATAATAATATCATTCTATGGCGCTAAAGCTTAATTGCCAGATAATTTATATATATGATAGTAAGAACAAAGATGATAATACTGATAATAAAAGGGTGTAATTATTCATGGAATGGTTATTATCAAGAACTACCTCAATTGGTACGTGTTCCTTTCTAAAAATGGCAACAAGGTGATTATACTCCTTAACATTTTCCACGACGAGATGCAACTCACCAGACCTCACTTGCTTATATAGCCTACCATCACTTATCATCTGACAATTACACCGATAGGCGCAAGTAATGCAAGCACCACGAACTGCTTCAGTCTGAAAACCTTATGTGACAGGATACATAGCAAACGAAGAAAGATACAGAATCGATAACAGTAATATATACATATACCCACTCCCCTGACCTGAAAACACGTCTTGATTTAATCTCGCTGCACTCAATATTATTTGGGGTGTGGGGGCCTCCCTAACATGGTGTGCCCCGCCCAGTGAAATGTGAAATGACGCCCTTGGGAGAATAAGGAAAGAATAGGATGGGTAGGCGTGGGTATGGAGGGAGAGAAGAAAGAAAAGGATTAAGGAGAAGGAAGGAAAATACAGAGAAAGAACGAAATGGAGGACGAGAAAAGGGATTTTAAGATTGAAGCATTAACAAACCCAGTTAACCTTTTATTGTCATTCTTTATGATCAACTAACACACACACACACACACACCACACACACACACAACACACACACACACACACACAACACACACACACACACACACACAACACACACACAGCACACACACACACACACACACACATCCACACACACACACACACACACACACACCACCACACACACACACACACACACACACACACACAGCACACACACACACACACACCACTACACAACACACCACACGATACACACGACACACACATCAACACACGCTTTAAAGACATATGCATGCTTCTTAGACTCTATTATAACTTCCTTTCTTTCATCTGTCTATTACCATTAATCCATCATTTGTTGTTCGGTTATCATTATACTTCATTCATTCCTTTAACTATCACACATTGCACTGAACGTACGTTAGTAGTTAGTACGGATAACAGAATAATAATGATTAACGGGTAATAATAGATAATCATAATTAATGAAGAATGATAATTTGTATAAGATGGTAATAGATATATAATAATGACATAATGATAATGATAATAATGATAACCAGTACAGTAATAATTAAGTAATCACACTGTACATAATGAGAATTGAGGATGATGATAACAGTTTATGAGCATTTTTTTTTTTTTTACGGCGACTCTCCTAAAGTGGTGGTTAAGGGTGGGTAGGAATGTTGAGTTGTACACATTAAAGGTATTCGTTATTTTGACATCTGTCTGTCTATCTTTTCTTTCATTCTATTACTGTTGTATGTCTTTCATCATCATCATCATCATCATTACCTTTCCTCGGCCATCCTCTTATATCCATTAATAATTGTTATCGATCATTAATATTGTTCAATATTATGTTCAGTCATTAATTCGGTCAGTATCATCATCATTATTCATTCATCACTGTTATCATTTTATCACCGAATATTGTTATTATCATCATTATATCATTACTATTTCTATCATTATCATTGTTTGTCTTATTATCAATATCATTACTTCGATTATTGCTGCCATTATTGTTATCATCGATTATCACGGTATATTACTATCACTATGATTATTATCCACTATTACAATAATCAATTACTTATCGATTATTGTCATTATCATTATCAATCTATTCCATTCATTATTATTACTTCTTATTATTATCTTTATCTTTATTTTATCATTATTATGATTATCATTATTAGTCTGTTATCATTATCATAATTTTCATTACTTACTACCACTACCCATTATCATGTATCATCACTTGCAGTTATTACTTTATTATTGATCATTATTATCATTATTATTAATTATTATTCATTATTTTCCATTATTATTTTATTATTACTGATTATTATTACTATTATTATTATGTATTATTATTATCATCATCATCATCAATCATCATCTCATCATCATCAATCATCATCAACATCTCATCATCATATCATCATCATCATCATTATTAATGTATTATTATATTATTATTATTATTCAAATCATCATCGAATCATTATTATATTATATAGCATATTTTTTCATTATCAATCCTCATTTATCAGCATTCTATTATTATCATTATAATTAATTGNTCCTAATACTGGCTTACCGTCTGCCTCTTCGGAATTCGTCGCCTAGACGTTCCACTCTGCTCGCGGTGGGAGACGGAAGGGGATGGGGGGAGAGTCGCAAGCTCGTTTTCTTTTTTTTTTTTTTTGTTGGGGGGAATTATTGTTCTCGTTTTTTGGGTGTTTTTTTGTGTTTGTGTGGGTGGGTGGGTTGCTTTGTTATTTTGTCTCTGTTATTCTTTCGTTTTATTATTGTTTGTCGGTTGTTTTTGTGTGTGTTTTGTTAGTTGGTTTTCGTTTCCCTGTTGTTTGTTGTTTGTTTCGATGTTTTGTTTTCTTGTTATTGTCTGTTTGTTGCGGTATTTTTCATGTGCGTGTTTTTTTTTTTTTTTTTTTTTTTTTTTTTTGTACATATCTTACGTTCTATACTGTTATATACGCGTGTGTATGAATAGACGTTCACACACATCCATGTACACCTTCCGTACGTACACCCTTCACACCCCCACCCCCCACAACCTGGCTATATAACCCCACCTTAACACCTAATCGCAGAAAAGACATCAATTCTCAAACACACATAAACCCCGAAGGACTTTGAGCTGTTATCGCCTAATGCATCATATCTCGCGAAGTTCTTAGCTCTTAACTTCTCCATAAATTTTCCGAAATGCTCTCCAAAGCGACCCTGGATAGGCCTGTTCCTCATTCTTGCCTCTCGCCGTCCTCATTCTCGGTGCCTCTTTACTGCCGCGTCTAATCATTCTTCTCTTTTTA
>NW_020872778.1:5000-17500 GCF_003789085.1 Penaeus vannamei | reverse complement strand
GGTAGAAGGGGGGTAGGGGAAAGGTAGAAGTGGGGAGGGGAAGGTAGAAGGGGGGGGAGGAAAAGTAGAAAGGGGAAGAAAGGTAGAAGGGAAAGGGGAGAAGGGAAAGGAAGGGAGGAGGGAAAAAGTTAGCAGGGAGAGAAGGAGAGGGAAAGGGAGAGAGAGAGGAAGGGATAAAGGGAAAATAGAAGGGAGAATGGGGAAAGGAAGAGGGGTAGAAAATACGAGTGGGGAAAATAGGTAAGGAAGGGGGAATGAAAGGGAGAGAGAGAGGACGTGTAATGGGGTCATCTACCGAATAAAGGAGAGTGTTAGGAAGGGGAGAGAGAGTTTGTAGCAATTGTTGTGTGTGTGTGTGTGTGTGTGTTGTGTGTGTGTGTATGTGTTGTGTATGTGTGTGTGTGTGTGTGTATGTGTGTGTATGTGTATGTGTGTGTGTGTGTGTGTGTGTGTGTGTGTGTGTGTGTGTGTGTGTGTGTGTGTGGTGTGTGTGGTGTGCGTGTGCGTGTGCGTGTGCGTGTGCGTGTGCGTGCGTGTGTGCGTGTGCGTGCGCGTGTGCGTGTGCGTGTGCGTGTACGTGTGCGTGCGTGCGTGTGTGCGTGCATGCGAGTGAACCAGCGTGCGTGCGTGTGTGTATGTGTGTGTGTATGTTAGCGTATCTTCGCGTATCTAAACATATATACAAAAAAAGGGGAAAAAATGCAGAAAACACAGACCCACTTTCCATTTCATACATCATAATGGGGGATTAACCCATAGGATTACATTTAATGGAGTAAGAGCTATAGGAGGGAGGGGGAAGAGAAGGGAGGAGGGGAGGAGGGGAGGAGAGAGGGAGGAGGGGAGGAGGGAGGGGAGGGAAGGAGGAGGAGGGGAGGGAGAGGGGAGGTAGACAGAAGTGAAGAGGCATTATGATATATCGTCGTCCGCACGCACACACGCACACACGCACACACACACACACGCAACACCACGCACACTCGCACACGCATTAATCCCTGGAGAGAGAAACGTCATTAACAAATCTACAGTGGATTTGGGAGAGATTTATTTTAAGCGCTTATCAGATGAACCCAAAAGCGAGAGAGCCTTTGTGCCTTTGGAGAGAGGGGCGGGGGAGAGAAAGAGAGGGGGGAGAGGAGATTAGTAGAGAGAAGAAGAGGAGAGACGAGAGAGAATGCGACGCAGCATCTGTGAGCGAGACGACGACGAGATCGCACCGAGAGACGCCCTCGAGACCCCCCCCCCGCACACCCACCGACGACGACGAGAGCACGGAGAGCGAGGAGAAGAGAAGAGAAAAGAGCGAGAGATGAGAGGGAAGAAAGTCTTGAAAGCCCACGCCGACGAAAAGACAGGACGAAGGGATTGAGAGAGAGACGAGAGACGACGACCGAGAGAGAGAGACTAGACGAGAGAGAGACGAAGAGACGACGACGAGAGACGCGCAGAGAGACGAGCAGAGACGAGACGAGACGGCACCCCCCCCACCCCCCGAGACCGACGAGGTCACGCCTCCCCGAGGGAGAGAGAACCCCGAGACCCGGAGACGAGAGCAGAGATGAGAGGAGAGAGGAGAGAGACGACGATGAACCCGAGAGAGGAGAGATGAGAGAGATGACGGAGATGAGACCGAGAGAAAATCGAGAGAAAGAGCTGACTGAGACCGAACGGAGGAGGGCCCCAAGGAACAGCAAAAAGAAACAAGAAACAGAAATGGAAAGACGAGAGCAAGAGAGAGGCAAAGGGGGGACAAAAAAGGGACGAAAAGCGATGAGAGCGATGATGAGAAGAAAGAAAGAGAAGACGCGAGAGAGAGAAAAGACTTGACGACCGAGCCAAAGAGAAAGAGCGCAGCGCGAGAGCATGACCGCAGAGTTGAGAAAGTACACCAGAGGCCCCTGAGAAAGCGAGAGACCGAGAGAGAGAGACTTACGAGCAGGAGATCGACGAGGAGAGAGAAAGAGCGATCGAGAGAAAGAAGAGAAAGAGAAACGACCTGAGGCAGACGAGACCAGAGAGAAAGAGAGAGAAGAAAGAGAAAAAAAATAGAAAGAGAAATATAGAGAAAGAGAGAGAGAGAGAGGCTTAATCCGGAATTGATTATCCCTTATCCACACAAGGATTATACTCACTCGAGAGACGAAAGAGCGAAACATTCAGCATACTCTAATGATCTTTTTTAATTCCGATTCGAAGAGCGCGCGAGTGAAGTGGGGGAGGAGGGGGGAGGGGAAATGGAAGGGAAGGATGGGGAGGGGGGTAGCATAGAGCGAGGTATGAAAGCAGTGGAAGGGTGAGAGGCGAGTGAGGGAGAGAAGTTATGTGGGAGAGAAGTGATGAGGGAGAGAAGTAGTGAGGGAGAGAAGTTATGTGGGAGAGAAGTGATGGGGAGAGGTAGTGAGGGAGAGAAGTGATGGGGAAGAGAGTAGTGAGGGAGAGAAGCTAGTGAGGTGAGAGAAGCGTTGAGGAGAGAAGTTGGTGGGGAGGAAGCGATGAGGAGGAGAAAAGATGAGATAAGAGCAGCAACAGGACGTAAGGAAAATGTGAGAGAATGAAATGAGGGTCAGAAGTGTAATGGAGAGACGTTGGGCGTTCGAGATGAGACGAGGAAAGAATCGATGGAGGGCGAGAAGTAATGAGGGAGAGATTGCTATGAAGTTCAGAAACACAATGAGGGAGAGATGCAGACGAATGTGAGAACTCCCGATGAGGAGAGACACAATGAAGTGAGAAGCGATGATGGAGAGAAAACGAAGGAGAGAAAAAAAATGAGGGAGAGAAGCAACGAATATGAGAATCGATGAGGGAAAGAAAAAAAATAAAGGCAGAGAAAACGAAGAAGAGAAAAGATGAGGGAGAGATATTAACGAAGGTGAGAAGCGATGAGGGAGAGAAGTTATTGAGAGGGAGATGCGATGAGGGAGTTAAGCCATAGGGGGCGTAAAGGAGATTAATGGTCTCTACAGGATGAAAGTTGCAGCAGAGGATGAGGCAGAGGGGAAAGGTGAGGTAGGGTGAAAGGGTGAGGTTTAGGGTTGAAAGGGTTCGAGGTAGGGTGGCGAAAGGGTGAGGTAGGGTGAAAGGGTTGAGGTAGGGTGAAAGGGTGACGTAGAGTGAAAGGGTGAGGTAGGCTGAAAGGGTGACGTGGGGAAAGGGTGAGTAGGTAAGGGTGACGTAGGGTGAAAGGGTGAGGTAGGGTGCAAGTGTGAGGCAGGGTGAAAGGTGAGGTAGGGCCTGAAAGGGTAGGCGGGTGAAGGGTGAGGCAGGGGTAAAAAGGGTGAGGGTGTAGCGGTGAAAGGTGAGGTAGGTGAAGGGTGAGGCGTGGGTAAAAGGCGTGAGGTAGGTGAAAGGGTGAGGCAGCTGAAAAGGGTGAAGATAGGGTGAAAGGGTGAGGCAGGGTGAAAGGGTGAGGTAGGGTGAAAGGGTGAGGTAGGGTGAAAGGGTGAGGTAGGGTGAAAGGGTGAGGCAGAGGGAAAGGGTGAGGTAGGGGAAAGGGTGAGGTAGGGTGAAAGTAGGGTGTCGTAGGAAAGGGTGAGGTAGGTGAAAGGGTGAGGTAGAGTGAAAGTGAGGTAGGGTGAAAGGGTGAGGTAGGTGATCCCTTGGAAGTGGGTGAGGGTCAGGGTGAAAGTGGGCTGAGGTAGGGTGAAAGGGTTGCACGGTAGGTGAAAGGGCTGAGCGTAGCGTTGAACAGGGTGAGTAGGGTGAAAGGCTGAGCCCTTCAGGGTCAGTAGAGGTAAAAGGGTCGACGGTAGGTGAGAAGGTGAGGTTAGTGTGAAAGGTGAGCAGCGGCTAAAATGGGTGAGGTAGGGTGAAAGGGTGACGGCACGGGTGAAAGCTGGTGACGATAGGGTTGAAAAGGTTTAGGCGGGTTGCAAAGGTGAGGTAGCGGTGAAAGGGTGAGTAGGGTGAAAGGGTGTGGTAGGGTGACAATGTAGTGACGGCCAGGTCCGCGACTGAAAGGGTGATCCCCTCCCGGATAGCTGGTGAAAGCGTGAGGTAGGGTGAAAGGGTGAGGAAGCACAGGTACAAAGGGGTGACCCCGGCTGGCTCGAACAGCGGGTCGAGCGTCAGGGTGCGCAAACGGGTTACGATAGGGTGAAAGGCGGTGACCGGTTAGGGTGACCCCGAACCCAGGGGCCGTGGCACGGCAGGTGAAAGGGGTACTCAGTAGGGCTGATAAGGGTGACCGCTAGCGGTGAAAGGGTGAGGGCTAGGTCAAAGGGTGCACGGTAGGGTGAAAGGTACGCGGTAGGGTGAAAGGTGAGATCAGGGTGAACAGGGTGAGCAGGCTGAAAGGGTGAGTCCCGGTAGGTGTGAAAGTCGCAGTAGGGTGAAAGGCGTTGAGGTAGGTGGAAAGTCGGTGACGTAGCGGTCGAAAGGGTGAGTCTAGGGTGCAACGCGTGAAAGCGTCGTGATCGCCGGCGTCAGCGCGTGATAAGCGCGCCTGACCGGTTAGAGATGAAAGGTTGCAGGCCCTAGGGTGAAAGCTGGTGAGTCAGGCGTGAAAGCGGGCTTGAGGCAGGGTGAACAGGGTGACGGTCAGCGCGTCGAAAGGGTGACGACTAGGGTGAAAGCCGGTGAGGCAGGTGAAAGTCGGTCGATTCGGCCTAGGTGATTGAAGGCTGACCCGGCCTTAGGGTGAAACGGGTTGAGGTAGGGTGGCAACAGCCGGCTCGAGGTAGGCTGAAAGGTGATGTAGGGTGCAAGGGTGAGGATAGTCCCGGTGACAAGGGAGGAGGGTGGAAAGGGTTGAGCTAGTGGTGAAAGCGGGAGTCGGTAGAGTAAAGGCGTGAGGTAGAGTGAACATGGTGAAATAGGGCGCGAAAGGCATGATGGCCAGTAAGAGTAGGTAAAAGGAATGACGTTAGCAGTAGTTAGGGGTGTGAAAGGGTGACATTTAGAGTAGAAAGGGTCGACCGGTAGGGTGAAGGAGTGAGTACAAAAGCGATGGGTAATATAGATCAGACAATAGGAGAAAAGACGCAAGGAACAAAATCACTAAATGTAAAGGAGGAAAGGAACAGCCCGAGGCGAAAGGGGGAGCGACACCAAAACGGGACGGGCATACCGAGAGGAAACCTGCACCCTTCGAAGCGGTAAGGCATGCCCCCACCTCCCCTCTCTAGTCTTCCCCCCGCCCCCCCCCCTTCCCCCTCCAACCTTGGCCCCCCTTCCCTCCCTCTATGGCTGGCCACCCCCAACTCCCCCTCAACTTGGCCCCTTCCCCCCCCCTCCACTCCCTGAACCCCCTCGCCAGTTCTTCTCCACTTCTTGCTTCCCTATCCCCCTCATTTCACTTCCTTGACCCCCCCTCCTCCTTCCTCCTCCCTCACCACCCACTCCTCCCCCCCTCTCGCCCACTACCCACCCCCCCTCACCCACGACTCTCCTTTTCCCTTCACAAAATATAAAAAATTCAATATAGCAAGCCGCCCTTTGCCCCCCGTATCCAAGAAAAAACTTTCGTCACTCTTCGCAATGACGTCCCCTATATATCAAATACTCAGAATAAATAAAAAGGCATTGGACGGCACGGTAGGGAAAGTGGGGGTGCCGCGTGCCCCGCGGCGCGTCCGGCCACCCGCGCGCCCCCTACCCCCGCCCCCCCCGCCCCCCCCCTCCTCCCCTCCCCCACTCCCCGCCCCCTCCTCTCCCCCGCTCCCCCCCCCGCCTCCCCCACCCCTCTCCCCGCCCTTCTCCCGCCAACCGGCCGGCAACACACCCCGCCCAAAACCTCTACCGCCCCCGCCCGGCCCCCCCAATCCCGTACCCCCCCCGGGTCGGGGGGGCGAGGGTGGCCGGGTGGTCGGGGGTTGGGGGAGGCTCCGTGGTCCTACCCTCCTTGCCCTGCTCTGTCTCTTCTTTTCTCTTTTTTCCCCATTTTGTTCTGGCCCTTATACAATACGCTGGGTTTGTTTGGAAATGAACTGTTTATATTTCTTCAGTTTCATTCTTTAATCTCTCTCTTCTCTTCTCCCCGGCTTCTCTCTCTCCTTCTCCCGTTCCGGCGTCCGAATCCCTGGCCTCTGTCCTCTCCTCCTGCGTCTCTCCTCTCTCCCAATCTCCCATCTCGCTCTCTCTTAAATCTCCTGGCGGTCCCAATGGGCTCTCCTCCGTCTGTCTCTCTCTCTCCGCATCTCTCTCTCTCTCATGCTCTCTCTGCCCTACCTCTATCTAGTCCCTCACCCTCACCAGCGCCCGTCCTCAATCCGAGAAGGCCATACCTATCTATCCTCCCCTGCAGCTACCATTCTATCGGGCATCTATCTATCATATTCATCTGCTCGCGGCACGGTACACCGTTAGTTCGGACGGGGGAATGAAAACGAAAAACTGGCCCCTGAAAACTGAAAAGAGAAAAAGAAAACGGGGAGAAAGCAGTAGCGACTATAAAAAAAAGAGAAAAAAAAATCAAGAAAGCAAAGGACGAAAGAAAAGCAGAATGTCGCCGTCGAGTGAAATAAACTGCGGCCGCTGTGTTCGTCAAGTATGATTGTTGGACGAAGTTCGGAGGTTTGCACGCATTAATTTCCCCAGTGAGCCATTTCCATGTAAACAGCATTCTCCCAGTTGAGAAATGACACTCGCCCCTCGTTGTCAAAAGCAAACAAACTGTTGTTACTATTTTTTTCGCTCTCTCTCTTTCTCCAACGGAAGAATCGAGAGAAAAAAAAAGTGGATCTGACGGTTTGCTGTAATCCTTGAAATCGTCGTCTGCAGTCCCGGGATGTGCGTTCGCGCTCCTCGAGCAAAGGAACTGCCTCGCTCGTTAGGGATTCGAAACCTGCTTCACGGTCGAGCGAGCTATCGCCGTCGCCCTCATTATACCGCTTGTTTTATCTCTCCCTCACGTAATTAGTAAACTTGCGCCGAGCGTAGATACTGCAACAATAACGCATTGCTCTCCCGGCTGTCAACAACACAGACGCACACAATGCAACCGCGTACGAGCAATTTACGCGTGTCAGGACGTCACTCGCTTCACGTTTCCTTTTTGGTGTCGGTTTCACTCGAGTATTTTTTTCCAGCATGCTATGGGAAAGAATTAATTCAATTTCTCTGACATCCTTTTAAACACATATGCATGCACGGGAGAGAGAGAGAGAGAGAGAGAGTGAGAGTGAGAGAGAGAGAGAGAGAGAGAGAGAGAGAGAGAGTGAGAGTGAGAGAGATGAGAGAGAGAGAGAGAGAGAGACAGAGAGAGAGAGAGAGAGAGAGATAACAGAGACAGACACACACAGCCAATACAGAGAGAGACAGAAAGAAAAAGAAAGAACGAGAGAAAGAAGAAAGCGCGAGAGAGAGAGAAAGATAGAAATATATAGAGGAAAAAGAGAAAGAAAAGAACGAGAGAAAAGGAGAAGATAGAGAGAAGAGAGAAGGGAGAGGGCAATTCGCCATAGAGCTCCACCAGCGCCCATACACTCGCTTCCATAATTTACGCTTCCCTCCGGCCTCGATGTCCGAGAGGAGGTGAACCGCGAGGATGGTTCCCCGACGCGGTTCCCTTCCCCGCTTTCGAGTGTCCGAGTCGCCGATCCCTCCAGCCAGAGTAAACAGACATGGATAACTACATTCATAGAAACACACGCCCGCCCGCCCGCTCGCACGCACGCACGCACGCCCTCACGCCGCCGGCTCTCGAACGATCTGTACTTTCTATTTCGCCCCTCTCTTTGTGTCTCTCCTTCTCTTCCTTCTTTCTTGCTCTCTTTCCTCTTCTGCTTTCCTTTCTCGCCCTCCATTGCAGCCTTACTCATTCCCTTCCCCCCCCTTCTCTCCTTTCTTCTCCCTTGCTCGTCTCTTCCTCCTTCCAACTTCGCTCTGCCCCACCACTCTTTTCGCCTCCTGCCGTGTACATCCCCTCTTCCTCTTCTTCCTATTCACCTTCCTTCTCATGCTCCTCTCTCCACCATCTCCTCCTATACCCTCTTCCCTCCCTTCTTCTCCACCCACTGCCTCCTCTCCTTTCCTTCCCCTCTCCTCCATCACTCTCTCCTCCTCACCTCTCCTCCCGCCTCTCCATCTCTTATGTCTTTCTTTTCCTCCCGTTTCTCCCTCCCTCTTTCTCCACCACCGCCTCCTCCCCTTCACCTCCCTCTTTCTCGCACTCTCTCTCCTCCCTTTCCTCTCCCCCTTTCCCCCCCTCTCTTCTCTCCCCACCTTCCCTCCCTCCTGCCTCTCTTCCTTCCTCCTCCCTTCCCTTTCCTCTCCTTCCGTTTCCACCACCACTCTTTTCCTCCCCTGTCTCCTTCCCTCTCTTCTTCCTTCCCACCTCTTCTTTCCTCCTACTCACCCATCTCTTCCTCCCTTCCCTCCCCTCTTTCCTCCATCTCTATCATCCCCTCTCCAATTCCTCAAATCGTCCCTGCCTCCACTCTGCGCTCCGGCCTTGCGCCCACTCCACCCCCCCTTCTCTCCCCTCCGTCTCTGCCTTGCCCGCGCCGCCTCTCTAACAAACTGCCCTCTGACTTTAAAGGGGAACTAAAGCCAGCCGGACCTCTTCTGCGGTTTGGGCTGGGCTGCGCCCGGTTTTCTTCTCTCTTCTTCTCTCTCTCTTCCTTCTCTCTCCCTTCCTTACTCTTCTCTTTTTCTCCTCCATTGGCCCCTCTTTCTCGTACCTCAATTCTCACGCGGGGTGCTGGCATACGCCCTCCCCTCTCTCGCTTTCCACGCTTAGCCAGCTTCCCTTGATTATTGTCTGATGGCCTCCTCTCCCCTCTTCCCTTCCCCCTCCGCTCCTCAGTTCTCCTCTTCTCTCCTTCTCCCTCCCATTCCTCCTCCACTCTCCCTACTCCTTCCCTACTCCACCTTCTCTTCCCTCCTCCTCCTTCTCCCGTCCTCCTTTCTTCCTCACTCCCCCCTCGCTATTCTTCCCTTCCCCCTTCTCGTCCCTTCCCCTTACCTCAGTCCCTCCCTTCCCTTCACTCCCCTCACCCCTCTCCCCTCTCCCAATCGCTCACCACCCTCGATATTCCTCTGTACTTTATAGTCCAAGTCATGTTCGCATCCACAAGCCTTATGGAAGATTGGGTTTCGGCATCAACGATATGTGCCTTGATGCAACTATACAGTCCACATATGAATACTAGATAAGGATAGGCAGGTGATGCTATTTTCTTTATGTGTGTGTGTGGGTCCCCTGTGTGTGTCGCCTGTCGTGGTGTGTGTGGCCCTCCTATGTGTGTGTGCCCTGTGCTGTGTGTTGTGGTGCTGTTGTGTGTGTGGTGTGTGTGTGTGCTGTGTGTGAGAAGAGAGAGAGAGAGAGAGAGAGAGAGAGAGAGAGAGAGAGAGATGAGGAGAGAGAGAGAAGAGAGTGTTGTGTTTACTGATGCCGTTGTTTGATGCTGGTACATTTTGATTTCGGTATTTCGCGAAAAGTTCAGAGTTGAGGTCAACGGCAAAAGCCAGCAAAGGCTTTATTTCAACCTACGAGATTTTGGTCTCTTATCACAAAACTTTTTTT
Organism: Penaeus vannamei; assembly: GCF_003789085.1. Taxonomy (NCBI): domain Eukaryota; kingdom Metazoa; phylum Arthropoda; class Malacostraca; order Decapoda; family Penaeidae; genus Penaeus; species Penaeus vannamei. The sequence goes on along the minus strand of NW_020872778.1, from coordinate 8,031 downwards.
TTTTTATCACCTCTCTTCTCTTTTTTCTATTTTTGGAGATTGCAAATATGAAGTCAGGTTTGTGATGAAAGTTTCTAATGCCAACATAATTCACTGGAAATCGCCCAAAGTCAGAGAGTTTTTTTTTTTTGTTTTTTTTTACTTTTTTTTTCTCTCCTGTAACAAACTCGTATTGTTGGAAACCGATTTTCACATCAAGTTCAAAGTATTTCGGATATTTTGTGCGTCTGCCAATAACCTAAAGAATTTTGGCGTATAGTGGATATGCTTTATCATTTATCATTTCTTCTATAACCAGATTGGAAAAAAATGTAACGCTATAGTACTTGTAACATTATAACCAGATTAAAAAAATGTAACACTATAGTACTTGTAACAAACCATATTCCATTCACAAAACTAAACATATATTTCCCATACCCATAAAAAGATATCGTCACGGCAGCCAACAACTCAAAACACCAAAAGAAAACAAAACAAAACAAAATGTATTGATGGATCTATCATCGTGTACCTAGTATGTTATGCTTTAAATATTATACCGCAGTGCGATGATCTCCACGGTACTCTCAAACAGGGTTCCTATGACAGAAAATGGGTATCTTTACAGAAAACGGACACTTCACGGCCATTCTAATAGGTAGGACTCGTCTATACTATAAAATGTCATCTCTATTATGGAGTTACAATGCATGTCGTATGTCTCATTAGAGTCATGGAAACAGGCGCTGCGGAATGTTTCATTTCTAAATATAACTTTGATATAAGAATCATCATGATATTATCTGGCAACCGCGTAAATTTATAAGGAATTACATGAATATTATCTTTAAAGTGTCAAATATGATACTGGCAACACGCGAATGTTAATGATAATATATGGTAATTTATGAGAAAACTTGGGAAGTATAATATGACACTAAAAGATTATGAATCATCTACCTATAACTTGAGATAATCTGATACACAGATGATAGAGCATAAAAAGTGATTAGTCTCGAAATGATAGTAGTAATAATAGATGAAGAATACGAATTACCAAAATACCAAAAATATAAGGTCATTGGTAATGATGATCGCACTGAAAGTAATTAATATGAAAGCAAAGTTCTATACCGGTAATACATACACAATCAATAATGAATGATTGATTGAATAAATAAAAGTTTGATAGTTAAGTTACAGAGCAATGCAACATACAACAATCGATGATCGACGAATGTAACGATTGACGATCCCGAAATATATTGATTATAATCGAGCAACAACAACAATCACACGTAACAAACAACACAACCTAAACACAAATATATAATCAATTATCAATATAATAATTATTTTATCGACTCTTGAGTAGTTCAATATCTAAATGAAAATTAATTCAGTTTTCGTTGGAAGGCAATACTTTTAATGTTTAATTTACGTCCAGTCCAATAGGTTAACAGCAAATGAAAAAGAAGGAAAAGAGCCTTAAATGAAAGGTAAATAATCCACCAATATAATAAAAGAAGAAATAATCAATTCTTTCCATTCAAACAAGAAGAGGAGAGTGAATTGAGATTCTTTGATGTTGAGCCAGTGTGCGCAAAAAAAGCAAACAACAACAAGACTGCAAATATACAATATATCATTTTATCACTGTGTGTGTGTGTTGTGTGTTGGTTCCTGTATGTGTTTGGGTATTACTACTATTGAGTAGATTCATATACCTACTTATATATTTATATTAGGACAATATCATATAATATAATTTATTATATTATATTATATTGCATATAATACCATACATTTAATTTTATATATAGATTAATAAATAAAGATAATTACGAAAATTAGCCATTCACCTTTTTAGTTGTTGAATGTTCACCTATCATTTCCTTTTTCTTTCTCATTGATAATGTATTAAGAATTTTTTTTTTTTTTTTTTCTTCTTTTTTTTGTTCTTGAGGCGACACAAACCCAGTTACGTTACATTAGCCATGTTATAATCGTCCCTCTCCGTTATCCGTGCATTTAGATATACGCAACACGATGCCTTTCTGACATCCGCTAACGACGCCATTTAGAACGTGCCACTTGACGACCATTCACATCACGTCATAGTTCTTCTAGTGCACACATGACGCACTGTGAGTAATGTATGGCATGCTTATTTGCTCTACCGAATAATAAAAATAAGCAGTATATAGAGGTCTGTAGGACGAGTGGGAGGAGTGAAGTTTTCTCCTGATAAAACATTTTAACAACAGTTATCCATGGTGGACCCAAATAAGCATCGTGTTATATTAGCAATGTTGTCTATCACTTAAACCATTCATGCACCCACAGCATTAACAGTATTATCATCATTAACATAAGAAAAATGGTGATAATAAATGAAATGTATTTATAATGATATGATAATAATAAAAAATCGCAAATGTGCTTATTTTAGAAATTATAATTTTCAATTACGTAGTAGTATGTAACATGAAGTAGGTCACGCAATACTAATAGCAATGATAATGATTTTTCCTATATATGACATTTTCAATGATTAAATAAATATGTTGATACTAATGATGAACTTCGCGATAGTATATAAGTAAGTGACGAAAAGTTATACCATTTATTATGATAATTAATAATCATCCACTATTAGCGCACAGATTCATCATAATATTTATAAATACTAGACTCTAATTATCTATTGACTCGCAATATTTTATAATTTAATAATCTCGATCCATTGATTAAAACATATAATGGATGAGATTAGAATTGTTATTATCACTCTATTATTGTTATCACTTCATTATTATATATTATATAATAGAGATTATCTTATTATGATTTATCCTGTATTATCATTATAATTATTATTTATCATTATCATTATTCACTTAAATTCACAGTGTTTATTACTAATATTATGAAATAATAAATCAAGGCATTATAGATTAGATATAATAGTCATCATATAAAAATAAACAGTAGATATATTATATTCGTGATAAATAGATGATTACTCCTAGGCCTAAAATTAAAATGA
>NW_020872777.1:446151-456151 GCF_003789085.1 Penaeus vannamei | reverse complement strand
GCGTGCGTGCGTGCGTGCGTGCGTGCGTGCGTGCGTGCGTGTGTGTGTGCGTGTGTGCGTGTGTGCGTGCATCACGTTCAAAATGCAATTTAGAGGCGCAGCCCCGAAAAGATGACGCATGTACATTTGCGGAATTATATTTCGTTACATTTGCTGGGTCCCACTTTTATACCTCTGACAACTAATCGAAGTAAACATTGCGTAAAAATTATTTTCATGAATGAGGCTAAAACCCTAGGTAGTTTGTAACAAAGAGTATGATTGGTCAAATGCAAATAACCAATGTGTATTAATAAATATTTTTGGAAGCCAAGCAAGCCATTAGATCTTCCGTTTTCTTCAAATGAGTGATAGCTAAACATGTAATATTAGCTATCGTTGACTTCATAGTTTATAGTTGACTATATAATCTTCAAATTTGATATCCTAGGATTGTTTGTTTATCGAAATGACAAAAACTCTTGAAGGAAAGGCGGTATTTCTCTCGTCTTTCAAAATAAGTAGAAATTATTGCTGCATATTTCTTGAAACACGAACACGTTTTATACTTTATACATCTATGATGGCAACTAAATCTACTAAAATAATCTGTAAAATCATTGACCTTTATAAATACTTATGGCAGCTGCACCATCTGGTAGCGGCTAATCGAACTAATGAAGCGACTATTTTTTTATCCTTATTAAATAAAAAGAAATACGTATTAAATAAAAAGAAACTATGCTACATTAACTTTTCAGTATAGAATATGAACTAAATATAGAATCGCAGTGAGGGTACAGTGAATTTGTAGTGTTAACAGTGTGTATGTGTCTGTAAATTCGAAGTTATACTTGGTGATGAGATACGAAAGAGTATGTATAATCTGTTATTATTAAACAACAAGCCATGGCGTGTCTTTGAGGAGCCGGACCCGCATTCAAACTACTAGCTAGTTGGTTTCAAAGAGGGTGAATAGCAACAATCCAAGAACCGACTTCCAATACATGAATTGTGTATCATGTTCATTCTAATGAAATGGGTATTTCTCGCTTTCAACTTTTGTTATATATCCATTTTTTTTTCTATTTGTTACTGCAGTGTAATATACTATATGCGTAGTTGTAAATGAACTTCGTATATGAAACCTTTACATTAACTTTTTTATCCATTCTCTTAGAAATAGTAATTTCCTGGTGTGAAATTATTATTTGTTCACTCGTAACTCGAGTAGTTTACAGAAAGAGGAACCATCTAATTATTAAGAACACAAAATCGTATATTTCATATTTTTATGCCAAAGAACATTCATTAATTCTTAAATATCTGTTTCTCGACTAATCCTAACATGTGCTAAATAAGAAAGAAAATATTTGCGATGATCTAAGACGTCAAGTGGCATGGGGAATCCGAGGCGAAAACGAGTGCTGCCAAGCTGACACCTTTCTCAGAATGGTCGCAAGGCGAGCTGAAATCGCAAATAGAGGCTGCTACGAAGGGGCAAGGGAAAGTAATTTCTGTAACTGATATATTCAGAGAGCTGAGCATCTTCCGCACGATGGTATACAGGTAGAGAGGGTGGAAGCAGGAGGACACCAATAACGACCGCCCTCGCTCGCCAATACAGCTAATGTTCATGAAGACCTACAGCTCCTGGTAACAGGCCGTGCGGTGAAGAAAGCGACTACGTGCAGACAGGATAAATCACAGAACGTCATCAAAGAAATATTGAACAAACGACATCGTTAGCGTTTCCTCCAGTTCGCCCAGCAGTATGTAAAGAAAGATCAAGATAACCGGGAATAGTAATAAGGACACCGGGAATGCATGAAAAGCTCCATTGCTGGACGAGATAAAAGGCGTTAATGTTACCAACTTTTCTTTGTTCACATATTGATTTATCTTAATTTGCGATACAGACATTCGTTATATATAATAGTGTCCTAAACGTTATATTTCATGTTCGGATTCTATGATATTTACTTTTAATATATGACAGACGCATATTCTATGAAACGGCGAGGAGTGGCCATGTGAGCTGACATGTGGGAGTAAATCTAGCATGATGGCGAAACGAGGAAATGCTTTTTAGACAAATATATAGAATTGTTAGAAAAATGTTCCTTCCATCAGTACGCTCCCATTCCTTGACTCTTCCCAGGAACAATCCTATTTGCGCAGGATGACTGCCCTATTACACACGTCTTGGGCAGTTCGAAGCAGTCTATGACTAAAACCACCTGGAAATCCTTCGAAAGCCTGGCAAGGAGTGTGGCTCAAACCTGACGAAAATGTTTGGGCGAATATTGTCAGTGTTTGAGAGACGGCTAATAAAAGGACCTCCAGACGTTGCTTGCACCTCTGTCACAGGGATGGGAATAACAATACATTGGTCTTATTATGAACATACTCGCCCTTGTATTTATCTTCTTTTACAACTGTTATTGTCATATATATATATATATATATATTATATATATATATATATATATATATATATATATATATATTATAGTTATTAAACAACTTCAGTTCTTTCATCACACACAACATGCGCACATTAATGAAGCATCCATGTATTCTTATCTGTAATACACATCCGTGTATTACATATGAGAACTTTTATTTTATGATAAAGGACAAGTATGCCTAAAATAAATGACAAATAAAAGTAGAGAGCGAGATCAACTATTTCATCAGAGCTTTTTTTTTTCTTTTTCTTTTTTTGCAAAATATCAGACATCAACACAACACACGTATCGGGAGTCGGTTCTTAGACTCCCTCCTTGGAACCACCTAGCTAGTAGTTGCTTGAGTTGCAACAAGCGAACATGTATTTTTTCGCTAAGCTGTTCGAATGTGGATGCACCTCCCTGTAGAACACACACACACACACACACACACACACACACACACACACACACACACACACACACACACACACACACACACACACACACACACACACACACACACATATGCAATACACTCGCAGTGATGGAAATATACATTATATAATGAAGAATATAATGTAGCATGGTTTCTGTTTATTGAATATGTGTTTAGTTCTGGCAAAGAATAATAATAATAAAAAAAAAATCTATCACATTAATAGATCGATTTGACGCTACCACATAGTGCAACTACGAAAAGTATTTACAAAGGTCTTTCGCACAATTTTCTGTTTGATTTTGCTGTCATGCAGAGATGTTTAATTCAAGAAGCGTTTTTCGTGTCTTATGAAATAACAATCTAAAATTATTGATGTTTGTTGTATTGAAAGAAGGGGGAAATACCGCTTCCCCACCGGAGGTGTTGCCATTTCGATAAATAAATTCCAGGATATCGCATTTGAAGATAACCCACTACAAAGTCAACGGTAGCTAATACTAACTGTTTTTATCACTTATTTGAACAAAACGGAAGATCTAATGGCTTGCTTGGCTTCCAAAAATATTAACTAATACACACTGGTTATTTGCATTTGACCAATCACACTCTTTGTTACAAACTACCTAGGGTTTTAGCCTCATTCATGAAAATACTTTTTACGCTATGTTTACTTCGATTAGTTGCCAGATGTATAAAAGTGGGACCCAGCAAGTGTACTGAAATATAATTCCGCCCGCTATATTTTAAGGGAATGCGAGATCTCAAACCGTGCCCAATCGTCTCTACTCTACCATAGGCTTCCATAGCACCCTCGATCATCTCCCTAACCCATTCCGTTGTTTAGAGGTGTTTAAGGGGTCAATAAGGGGCATACGAGTAAAACCATATCCATTCTCATTTACTCTGTGATAGCTCTCCATAGCACCCTGAATCACTTCTGTAACCCTTGCTGTTGTTTAGGAGTGTATTTAAGGGGTCTATAAGGAGTATGAAAATTTTCATACTGCACCCAGACTAATTTAGTAGTTTACTGCAACCATGTACTGTTACTTCAATATTTAAGTGGTATTTTAGTTTTTTTTTTCACATACCTTATCGGAACACCACATAGCCCAAGTCATGCAGGACCTTGAGACCTTTCTAACGCACCCAAGAACTCCCCCAACTCCTTGTGGTTGCTGAGAAAAAGTGAACTTAAGTAGGTCTGGTTTTGGTCTATGGTTTTGCATTATGAAAGTTGTTAATATATAGCCCTGTGGCCGTCCCCTTTGTTTTCGGTTCAGTTGGATTATATATATATATATATATATATATATATATATATATATATATATTCATGCACGCACACACAAATACACATACATACATATATATATATATATATATATATATATATATATATATATATATATATATATACATGTGTGTGTGTGTGTGTATTAAATATCTAATACACACACACACATACACATTGGATATTTAATACATATATAAAATTTCACATATCCTCCCCTCTCTCTCCCTCCCATTTCTTAATCCCATTCCCTGTCTCCCGCTCTTCTCCTTCTCCCTCTCCCACTACTTCTTTATATATTTCTCCCTTTCTCCTCAATCTCCCTCTCACGCCCCCATTTCCTTTACCTCTTTCTCTCCCTTTCTCCCACTCTCATTTCTTCTCGCTTTCCCTTTCCCTCTCTCTCTCCCACTCATCTCCCTCTCCCATTTCCTCTTCCTCTCCTCTCCCATTACCTCTCTCTCTCTCCCACTATTTTTCCTCTCCCATTCCCTCTTTCTCTCTCTCTGTCCCTCTCCCTAACCATATCCCTCACCTTTCCTCTCTCTTCTCTTTTTCTTTCCATGTCTCTTTTTTCTCTCTCTCCTTGTCTTTCTCCCCCCCTTTCTTTGTCTCTTCTCTAGTGCACTCTCCTATTTTCCACTACTCCCAGCCTTCTTCAGACCTGCCGTACGCCTGCTGCTGTTAAAAGCACCGTAAAGGTCTGCTGCGTCCTGAAGAAAGTTTGCCAAATAGTAGTTTTAGACAGCTTGTAAAAGTAGGGAAAAGGAAGATTCTGTGCCCTGGCCCCTCTGATTGGTCTTCCCGTCATTGCGCATGCGCATTGTAGACCGTGGCGTATTGTTGACGCCATGTACTGCTCCTGTGACCTAGTCGAGGCATGGTTATTATGGATTACACAGGACCAGTTTCCCTCGCTGACCTAGATGCTGATCCAGCATTGAACGAAGAGGAGATGCGTGAGGAAGACTGGCCGTTGTTATCACCTCAGATTGGGGGATAGACATGAGGCCGATCTCCGCGTCCCGACCCCACACTTCTAGTAAGCGGCCAATGGATTCCACTTCGGACACTGATAGTGAACCATTGTCGCCTGATGCCAAAACAACCAGACGCAAGGGTTCTTCGACTCCTTGTGATACTCGTGATGTGGCCTCTGACAATCATCCCCTGCCTCTGCCGTGTCATAACATATCGCACAGACCTACCGCTGTGCGTAATCAGCTTTTTCAGCATTTGCGTCGCGAGCAGAGTATATCAAACGTGTATTCAGAGATAACCCTGGCGTAGACATGAAGCTTAAATGGCTCGTTGAGGTAAACCGAGCATACAGTCTGGATCGCAATCTTGCCGAGGTCAAGATGTCAGCAGTGACATCTCGTTTTGTATATGTATCTAAAAGCCGTCAGGATATTATAAACAGTATGGAACAAGGAGAATTTTTAGCTCTGCAAGCTTGATAAGCAAGAGGCCTCGCAAATATTCCACCTTTCTCCTCACCCAGTATCCGGTTAGTGTCGATCCCTCCAAGGCTAAAGAACTATCTGGTGTTCATTCTGCTCGCAGGTTTCATCAGAACGATGTACCAATTAATCGACTTGTTATTACCTGGAGTTCCCTGAGGCACCGTGGCCAAGTGTCACCTCCAGTTTCCTTCCGTTCCTCCGGTCGTCTGAATTACGCAAAATATAGGATGAGTAACCATGGTGTTACAAATGTTGCGGCCTTGGACACATTTCCCGATACTGTCCTGCATCTGAGAAGTGTACCTGGTGCTCAGGTGCACATGACCAGCATTCATCGTACCCTCCCTCTGCTGCTGCATCAACTTCGACATGTCAAGACCCACCACCCAAGAATGATGCGAAATGGAAATGTCCTCGATGTAACCTGCCTGGAGTGAATGTGTGCACCAGACGCTCAACCATTCCCTGCAGTCCTACCTCTGCAGTCTCGCATATGCCTACACATGTATCATTGCCTGCTCCAGCTCCCACACAGGTGTCTACACTTAAAAAAGCTGTTGACTCCCTTGACTCGCAATGTGCCTCCCTTGCTGCATTGAGGCTTGTTTTGATGCCATAGAGTCCCACTTTAATATTCTAGCAGCCTCACTTGCCCATGCCTCCCACCTCATCTGGCTCACGTAAGCATAAAAGTACTGTTCACTAGTAGCATAAATCTTCATGTTCTCTCTTGGAATACTTATGACATAAGGTCTCCAAACAAAATTACCTCGCTTACGGCATATCTTTATTGTCATCACCCAAGTGTCATAATTACACAAGAAGCTTTTTTTAGACATGCTCTAGGAACTACAGTACCTACTTTTAGTGGTTATGTTTCTTATGTTCATCATGTTATAAATGGGCTCATTACCTGTATCCATTCCTCTGTTCAGCACTGACTACTCCGTACATCTGATGATGACAACACCACTTTTCAACTCCTCGAGGTTAAGCTGGGAGAAGGATCGATTCAACTCTGTCTATTCTGCCCCAGGAAGGATGAATATTGATGCTCTGCCTCCTATGGACCATAGGGCAGTATATATGGGTGATTTTAAAACGGTACCCTGCTTTAGGTGGACGTTCCAATACTGCCAACTGTAGTGTTATACAAGTAATGAAGTTCATGCAACAACCTAACACGCTGGGATACAGGATGTGCCACGCATTCTCGAGGAGACACCCTTAACCACATACTTACCAATGGACTTGAGGCATCTCAGATCAGGTGCTCATCTCTACCTACTCTATTCTCGGATCACCTTGCCCTCAGCCTTCAGTACACGATCCCTAGAGTGCATTCATCTACCATTCAGCATACCTGTATCAGTATCCATCCAATGTACTGTCCTAACTATATTTCCTGCATATCTAGTCTCTTCTTCAAGCTTGATCTTAACTCTTCTAAGAAACTAGTTACTTGTATCTTTAACACTTGATTTTTTATAACCACTATGTTCACAGATCAAATATTAATCACCAGTTTGGAGCTCATGAGTGGACACTTGATAGACGCATGAAGGCAGCAAAGAGACAGGCAGTAGAGGACAGCCTTGTCTATCAGAGGGATCCAACTCCAGACAACTTGAAGCAATACCAGACGTCCAGCAGTGCCCTTGTTGCCTTACAACAATGTGTTCATCGTGATGCCTGGCATGATTTCATGAATACCATCAATCATCAGACAAGTGTGGGGTCCATGTGATGACTTATCAAGAAGGCTTTAAGGAAAAAGACCCCAAGTGCACTCCATCACAGTACAGTTCTGTATGCACAACATCTCGTTAAGGCCTGGTCGCAGCAAGCCAGTGTTCAAAGCCTTCCTTCATATGTACAAGAGGTGCTCTCCCCTCAGAAAACTCGCTGTGCTCTATACCTATCAGCAGCCCTGCTAAAGAAAGATGAGGAAAACATTCCAATAACAAAGGATAAATTTCGCCGTGCTCTTGCTAGCAGTAAAGCAACAGCCTCAGGTGATGGCGGCATCACATACTCTGTCTTATGCCTCCTGAAAGTCCCTGGTGATCCCCTTATACAGCTTTACAACCTCTGCCTCAGACATGAGTATGTGCCACAAGACTGGACAAAGAGGCTAATTGTACCTGTTCTTAAGTGTGGCACCAACAAGTTTAGCCTAATATCCCTTACATCAGACTTCCTCATGAATCGCCTTATCTATTGCCTTCAAGATAAACTCTCACCTAGATTATATGGATTCTTGCCACAGTGCAGCACACGCCACTGTCTATTGGAGCTATACATCTGCCTCTGCTCTACAGGTCTTATGGCTTTCATGGACCTTAGTGCCTTAGACACTGCAAATCCATACGTGATCCTCGACCAGCTTATGGACTTTGGTGTTAGTAGAAACCTATTGTAATGGATACTGAGGAAACCTAAGCAATAGATCATCCTATGTCCTCTTTAAAAGTGCAGCACACCCAAGTGCTTTGGTCTAGGGACTCCACAGGAAGGAATCCTAAGTGCATTTCTTTTCAGTATCCTTATGCACCGCCTCATCTCCCAGCTCTGTAACATCGCAGGAACAACAATCACATGCGATGTTGACATCTGTGTCCATTCCAACTCCCCAGAAGATTTGCTGCATTTCCTCTTCATATGGCCTTATCATTCCTGAAAAAAGCAGGATCTCTCCACAAAACCAATGAACACTACCTGAATTTTTCCATTCTGCACACAGTATATTTGTTTGCATTCAGTTCGAGTCCTTCCCACCACCCTGGCACGTCAGCGTGTCTATTCCATTATTAAGGAACTGTTGGCATGGTTGCAACACTGGTTAAGATACAATGCTGCTGGGATCTCCATTTCTGTGGCCAGAAATATCTATACAACATTTATCCGTTCAGTAGTTGATTACCTATCTCCAGCTCTTCAGGACAGTGCTATTCCAGTGTAACATTCTTTATCTCCAATCCCCCAGTCTTGCTCCATATTATGCAGGCATCATTAGAATGTCACTTGGCCCCAATTTTCGTCGGCCACAACTGTGGCTATGCGCTTATTAGGAATGTTTGCCGAAACCTTAGAAGATTGGATAATGTTCCCTAAGAAGAAATTGACCATGGTCCTCCTCTGTGGCAGATTCCTCCTGTAGCTGTTTCCTACACACCCACTTGTAGGAGGGCCACACCCTGCCAACAGAAACAACTTGCCCTCGAGACCATTGCCAAAATAACATCTTCCACTCCTGCCTCCCACACCATCTATGTGGATGGGTCTTTACAAACTGATAGAAGGGCACGACCTGTGCTGTCTTTTCCCCTACTAAGAAACCACCAAATGGAGGATGGACTGGACGACATCTGAAGGACTGGTCAAGCTCTACCTCTTGTGAACTGCATGGACTTCTAGATGCTGTTAGCCTACTTCCATGTACCAGAAGCTTATTTGCTTATTTGTGACTCGCAGTCTGCCCTTCGTACCCTCTCCTCCTTCAAGCCTGAAGCCCGTAGGCTAATCAATCACTACACCATCTAGTCGCAGCCATTGGACATGAACTTCCAATACATTTCGTATAGATTCCCTCACATGTCGGAATGACAGGAAGTGGTTTGGTTGACTGTTTTACCAAATCTGCCTGTAGGCTTACTCTACCTGTCGCTGACACCTCACCAGCCACCCTCTCCCACTGCAGGCGGAGGATCCATGCTTCCACTCATCTGCAAAAAAAAATCTCTCTCTCTCTGTATTTCTCCTTGCCTCTCTCTCTCTCTCTCTCTCTCTCTCTCTCTCTCTCTCTCTCTCTCTCTCTCTCTCTCTCTCTCTCTCTCTCTCTCTCTCTCTCTCTCTCTCCTCTCTCTCCTGTCTCTGTCCTCTGTCTCTGTCTCTGTCTCTCTCTCTCTCTCTCTCTCTCCTCTCTCTCCTCTCTCTCTCTTCCTCTCTCTCTTCTCTCTCTCTTCTCTCTCTCTCTCTCTCTCTCCTCTCTCCTTCTCTCTCCCTCTCCTCTCTCTCTCTCCTCTCGCTCTCTGGTCTCTCTCTCTCTGTCTATGCTCCCTGTCTCCCTGTCTCTGTCTCCGTCTCTCTCCTCAATCTCTCTTCTCTCTCCCCTTCTCTCCCTCTCTCGCTCCACCTCTCTCTCCCTCCCTGCCTCCTTTCACTCATTCTTCTCTCTCTCCTTCTCTTCTCTCCCTCTCTCTCTCCTCCTCTCCTTTCTCCTCTCTGTCTCTCTTCTCATCTCTCTCCTCTTCCCCCCCTCTCTTCTCCCTCTTTCTGTCTCTTGCTCTCTCTTTTTCGTGTCTCTGTCTCTCTTTTTGCTGTCTCTGTCTCTCTCTCTCATCTTTCTGTCTTTGTCTCTCTCCTCTCT
>NW_020872777.1:440845-445496 GCF_003789085.1 Penaeus vannamei | reverse complement strand
ATAAACTGCAACCCTGAGCAAAAACACCCCCTACTCCCTTCCCCTATCCCCTTCTCCCTCCCCCCTTCCCCTTAGCTCTCCCTCTTTCTTCACCTACTTCTTCTACCTTACTCCCTTCCCCTCCTCCTCCCCTCGTCACCTGCTCTACCTACCCTTACTCCCTGTGCCTTATTCCAGAACCTCCCTCCCCCCCCCCCCTACTCTCCTCCTCTCTCTACCCCTCCTCCTACCTCTATCCCTACCCTCACCTCCTATTCCCCACCTTTTGCAGACCCCCACCCCAATATCTCTCCCCTACCTCCCCCCCCCTCCCCACGAAACCCTCATCACTTTTTTCCCGGCTCCTTTCCCCTCGTTCCCCTCCCCTCCCCCCCCCCCCCTCCCCCTTAACTCCTCTCACCAAGGCCCTCTTTTGCGGTTCTTGTCGAAAGCGCAAGTCTGAGATCTCAAGCTGCAATTTGTAGTTTTTTTTTTTCTTGAATCTTTTTTTCTTTTTGTGTTTTGGTGTGTTTCTTTCTCTTCCTCTCTTGCGTTGCTTTCTCTGTTTTCTGTGTGTCTTCTATATGTTTCTCTTTTTCTTGTGTCTCTTTTCGACTGGTATATCACCCTTTTTTTCTTTTCATTTCTCTTCTTCTTCTTCCTTTCCCCCCCTCCTCTCTCTCTGTCTCCATCATTTCATTCCATTCTTCGCAATTCCACTTTCATTTTATTTCCCACCCCTTTATCTCTCCTACTTTCCCTTCACTCTCTCTCTCTCCTCTATTCTCCGCTTCCGACTTTCTCTCTCTCCCTCTCTTCTCCTGCCTCCTCTTTTATCCCTCTCTCCTCCTGCCTCCTCTTTCATCCCTCTCTCCTCCTGCCTCCTCTTTTATCCCTCTCTCCTCCTGCCTCCTCTTTCATCCCTCTCTCCTCCTGCCTCCTCTTTTATCCCTCTCTCCTCCTGCCTCCTCTTTTATCCCTCTTTCCTCCTGCCTCCTCTTTTATCCCTCTCTCCTCCTGCCTCCTCTTTTATCCCTCTCTCCTCTTGCCTCCTCTTTCATCCCTCTCTCCTCCTGCCTCCTATTTTATCTCTCTTTCCTCCTGCCTCCTCTTTTATCCCTCTCTCCTCCTGCCTCCTATCTTATCTCTCTCTCCTCCTGCCTCCCCTTTTAGCCCTCTCTCCTTTACTCTCCACTTCCGACTTTCTCTCTCTCCCTCTCTCCTCCTCCTCCTCCTCTTCTCTTCCCAGCTGACGAGACGGCTGGGGGCTGCCAGCATTCTGATTGCATTATCCCAGCTATCGCGGTGTTGCAGAAACTATATACAAGGTGTGGATGCATCTTTTATTGCCTGTGTTTGAGTTTAAGAAGTGAAACAGAAGGCTTTTCATTTGATTGGGTTGCATTCCGTCTCATGCTTTTTTTTCTTGGATTTTTCCTTTTCTTTTGTGTTCTTTGGAACGTCTTTGAAGAGTTCTTTTAAGATTTTCTTCTGTTCTTTTTTTTTTTTTTTTTTTGAAATTTGCGTTTGAACCTATCGATTTTTTTATTTTTTTTATCCTTCTTAAGTCTGTTTTTCATTTCATTATTATCTCACATACATCTACTTCCTCGTGATCTTCGCTATTTATACCCTCCTCCCCCCCTTTTTCTCTCTATTTTCTTATGTCTCTCCCTTATACTCCCCCAATACGTCCTCCTCCTTCGTTCTTTCTCATAGTCTTTTGGCCTAATCTTCTTATTTCTTTTATTCCCTCCGTTTGTTTTCTATCTTTGGAGGAGGCAGATGGAAGGATTTTGGCCGCGTATTGGAATGCCAGGGAGAAAGGAGAGCTTTGCCTTTGAAGCATCCGCAGGGCGCTCGTAACAGACACACATCCATACCAATGTGTACGCAAACAAACACTAGGAGAAGAATGAATGCACACAAACAGACACAGAAGAAGGAAAACGCACACAGACAGACACAGAAGAAGAAAACGTACACAAACAAATACATGGAGAAGAAAATAAACACACAAACAGACACAGAAGAAGGAAAACGCACACAGACAGACACAGAAGAAGAAAACGTACACAAACAAATACATGAGAAGAAAAGGAATGCACACAAATAGACATAAATAGTATAAGGAATGATCTGGTGAAAAGAAAAACATACACAGGGAGGATATATATTATAAGTTAATAGATAGATATAAAGATAGATAGATCAGTGGATAGAGACATGGATAGACAGATCGAAAGGAGACAGAGATAGACGGATAAATCGATCGATGATAAACAGAAACAAGCAATTTGATAGAAAAAATAGATAGATTGATAGACAGACAAATAGAAAGAAATAGACAAGATAGATAGATTGATAGACAGACAAATAGAAAGAAATAGACAAGATAGACAGAGAAAAGAGCGAAAGAACGGAATCAGAAACACCCTGCTTAGGCTTAGTATCTTAATGAGGAAGGTGTAAACTAATGAACTTTTCTGCCAAAGTAACGAAAAAAAAGTTCCTTCATTCTATTAGATTTTCGTCTCATGGGGCTCTCAACCGGCCCATTTCGCCGCTTTGAGGGCTTCTTCCTCCTTTATTGCATTTTCCCTTCGCCTCCTCGTTCTCTACCTTCTCATATGTATATATATATATATATATATATATATATATATATATATATATATATATATATATATATATATATATATATATATATATATATATATATATATATATATATATATATACCACACCACACACACACACACACAACACACGCATACACATGAAGGAGACAGACAGACAGATAGACAGATAAAAAGAGAAAGAGAGATAGAGAAAGAAAAGAGAGAGGGGGCGGGTTAAGGGATAGAGAAGCAAAAATAAAAACAGAGAGAGAAAGAGAAAGAGAGACAAACCAGACTGTCCCGAAACCCAGCCCGTACCAACGAGCGTGCATCCTCCGTTGCAGAAAGCTCGCGTGAATCTGCAATAGCCCCAACCTGCAACTTGCACTTACTGTGTAATTTGGTAGACGAATGTGCGTTTCGGAAGACAAAGTGAAGTGAGTTCGGATTTATGCATAAGATTTTTTTTTCTGTTTTTTCCCTTTTTCTCTCTCTGTCACTCTCTCTGTTTCCTTTTTCTCTTTTTCCTTTTTTTCTTTTGTCTTGTTTTTTTGCGGGCGGAGGTAGGAGGTGGTGCAAGGGCCTTAGAAAATAAGGGGAAATTTTGGGTTTCGTGTAAAGTGAGTTTCTAGATGAATGTAACATTAAATGATACAAAATGGTTGATTTTACTGATATGATTTATTATTTCTTTCTTGCATAATCAGAGCAATGATCAATTTAATAAGTGAAATCGAAAGGTGTATATATTGAAGAATCATTAGATGTATAATTTGATGGGTAGATCTGTCAACAAATCTGCTCAAGTAGATCAAATACATACATGTCTATATAAATACTGATTTTGGTAGTACATATGGTTGTAGAAGCAATAGTAAGGAAATGAAATGGTAGGAAAAGTAAAAACAGAGGCAATAATAGTAGTAGCACTGTCCAAAAGGCTACTTTGGAAGATTGTAACGACTTTCACCATTGCTACAGTTGCAAGAACAACGCAACTACTAATGTTGTTGTGAGATATGATGATAAAAGCAATGATAACTATAGTTTTAATATCAATGAAGATATTAAAGAGGACGTGATAATAACGATAATAATGATAATAATGATAATTAAGATAATGGTACTAATGGTAATGGTAGCTGTAATAATTACAATAACAACAAGATAATAACAATAGAATAAAGATGATAATGATAGTAATCTAATGAATATGATGAGGAATATAAGATTAACAATAATAATAACGCTAATGATGATGATGACAATCATGATGAGAACAAAATGCTAATGCTAATGATGATAATGAACATAGTAACACTAATAATAACAATAGAATTAATAATAATGATAATGATATTACTACTACTACTAATAATAATGATAATAGTGATAACAGCAATGATAATAGAAATAAAAATAATTGTAACAATTAAAATAGTAATACCAAAACCTTCAACAGCAACAATAATACCAACTAACACCAGAAACACCAGCAATCAAAAAGAAGAAGAAGAAGAAGAAGAAAAAAAAAAGAATTATGAAATAATAATAATGAGAGAAAGTAAGAGCCACAATCACCCAAATATGTATATATAAAAACACGCAAACTCGAACCAGGTAAATTGAAATCGAATATTCGCTTCTGAATTCGTGTTTGATAATAAAATCACTCATTAATTTAAGAAAAGAAGGAATCTGATGATGGAATTAATACCATTAAACTTTGGGTATTCATGAATTCCATGGAAGGGGAGGGGGGAGGGGAGAGAGGGAATGAGGAGGGGAATGAGGAGGTGGGTGGGGACGGGAGGACGGGTGGTAGGTGGGGATGAGGATTGGGGAGGTGGGGGGGATGGGGAATGGGAAGGTGGGGGAGGGGATTGGGGAGGTGGGGACGGGAATGGGAATTGCAGGTGTATATGGAGGTGAGGAGTAGGGAGAGGAGGAGGGGGGGAGATAACACGGGAAGAGCCTAAATGGAAAGGAAATGATGAAGAAGGAATGACAGAAAGAAGAACGGGGATAGAAAGAAAGATAGATGGAGGGAA
>NW_020872777.1:430845-433345 GCF_003789085.1 Penaeus vannamei | reverse complement strand
CTCTCTCTCTCCTTCCTATCTCCCTCCCTTCTCTCTCTCTCTCTCTCTCTCTCTCTCTCTCTCTCTCTCTCTCTCTCTCTCTCTCTCTCTCTCTCTCTCTCTCTCTCTCTCTCTCTCCCTCCCTCTCCTCTCTCTCTCTCCCTCTCCCTCTCCTTCTCCAAGAGGAAAGTTTTACATGATAGAGTGACTTCCACCAATGTGCATAATGTATGTTAAACACAGTATGAGGCTCTTTTGTATAAGCTTGACGTTGGACACAATACGGTTGTGAGAGTTTCATTCTGTGGGTTCTTCGCTCACCTTCCGTCTCCTTCTCTACTCCCCCCTCTTCCCCTCCCCTGTCTCTTCTTCCTCCCTTCCTTCCTTCTTTAATTCCGTTAGCTTCCTTGCCTTCCCATTCTCTTCGGCAATTCTCTTTTCTTTGCCTTCTCGTTATCTTCTCTTTTTGTTTTCTTTCCAGCTCTGTCGGCTTAACTTTCTTTTTTCCCTGTTTTCCCATTTTCCATCCCTTTTCTTTCCTTTCTCCTTCCCTCCCTCTGTTCCTTTTCCTTCTTCTTTCTTTTCTTCACTGTCTCTCCTTCTCTTTCTCTCCCTTACCCTCTTTTCACCTTTTCCTTCCTCCTCACTTTCTCCCTTCTTTCCTCTCCCTTACTTTCTTTTCCTCTCTCTCTTTCCTCTCTCCTCGTCCCTTATCCTCTTTTCCCCTTCTACTTCCTCCTCTCTTTCTCCTTCCCCTTCCCTCCCTTCCTTCCTCTTCCCTGCACTTCCCTCTCCTTCGTTTTGCCACGTCACCTTCTATATGCACCCAATATAATACACATCTAAAGTCCTTTTCTTACTTCCTTGGGTTGGAGGGCGAGTGTCCGGGTAGAGGTCAAGAAACTTTAATTTGTTGTGGAATTGATCGAAAGGGAGAAGAAAAAGAAAAAGAAAAAAAAAAAATACATAGCGGAGAAGAGTTGGTAGCAGGACAAACGATGTCAACAAAATCTCCATGTTTGCGGAATTTCAATCAAACTTCTTCAGCAGACTTTGATCGAACAATAGCATTTCCGCATAGTTTTCAAATTCTTGTTTTGCAGTAATGTTTGTGTTTGTCTTTGACGATGAACTTTTGTGGTCCTATTCAAGGAACCGAGACGCAACTCTAGTAAAATATTTGGAAAAAGGCTAAGCAAAATTATCGTAAATCAAACGAGGCGACATTGCAAACAGACGAATCAAACGGTAGCGCAGATAGGACACCAAGGTTGTTTTACAGGCGCTTGAATTAATCCAATGTAATCCATTTTGTCTCAGGACACCCAGGACTTACCCACACCTTGCCACGAAGCCGACCGAACACCCGAACCAACCAATAAAGGAAACCGAAGCCTGCGCCAAGACCGAGCAAACGAACCACCCAAGATCAAACCGTCATCCGGGAATTTCAAGAACACGCACATCTCTCAACACACTCCTTTCGTCCGAAAAATAAGAAGAAGTCTTCAAGAAACTTTTTGTGCCGTTGCAGTCAGGGATAATAGATTATAAGTCCTTCGCAGAAATAAGAATAAAAGACTTTGTCAGTGATATAGATCCATAACTCCTTAAGGAAGATGAGACAAACCCTCACGCGGATAAAAGGGAAGGACACAGCTCTCGGAAAGCGTTGCGGAGACACACGAGCATAAACAAGGAAGCAAGAAAAAGAAGAAAAATAAAAATGGGTTTCTTTCTTCTGAGAAAGTGGATGACTCTTCCAAGAAGCAACGTCTCGGAGCGTCCTCACCTGCCGCAAAGCCATCTGATGATGAGGAGTCACTGAGAGAGACGACAGAGAGAGAGAGAGAGAACAGAGAGAGAGGAAGAGAGAAGAGAAAGGGGCAAGAAGAAGTAGACGAAGAAGCGCTTCTACCCCCCTCCCCACCGAGCCGGGAGCCGAGCCCCACCCTCCCTTCATCGCTCTCGCGTGGGTTCCGGGCCCACCATGCTCTGCCTCGACATGAAGCTAATGACCCGATTCAGATCCGAGAAGCGGCAGTCCGCCACCTCGGCCTCGACCCTCTCGCCCTCGGGGGCCCACGACCCCCTCGTGCCCCCGCGCAGGGACCGCAGCAAGAGCCTGTGCGTGGACAGGATCACGCCCCTCCTGCAGGTCGCCGAGCCGCGGGTGCGAGACGACACGCCCTCGAGAAACGCCGCGGCCTTCGCGCGCCGCCGCTCCACCACCACGGCACTGTGAGTAGCCCCCCCCCCCCCTGCCCCCCCTGTCCGTGTCTGTGTCCTGCTGCTCTTGTCCTTGTCCTGCTCCCTCCTGCGCTGCTTCCAGGCTTCCTTCCGGTGCCAATTCTTTGTCGTTGACACAGACACGCATGCCATGCACACACGCGCACGCACGCATTATTTCAACTCTTATGCAAAAATTATGTACTCACACAAATATACAGATACGTATTTACATACACGCAAACACTCATACACACACACACATGTGTGTGTTACATACATGCATATGTTA
>NW_020872777.1:413345-418345 GCF_003789085.1 Penaeus vannamei | reverse complement strand
ATCATCATCATGATCCAATTTCCACCTCATCATTTATATTGATCATCACCCATAATTCGATCATCTTAATCTGATTTTCGCCTTTCTCATTTGCTCATTTCCTCATCACCCATTTTATCGTTTCCACTACTATTTACACAATCTTTACTATTCATTTCATTCATTATCCTTTCATTTAATTCATCATTCCTTTTATCATTTCATATAGGATCATTAATATATAGTTAGTATTGCATCTAATAAAGTATATGTTATTAAAAAATAGACCTAGTTGATCATTATATTGCCTCTCAATCTGCTTCATGATGTACCAGGGACACGGCCAAAACTGTATTAATAGGCTGTCTACCGCGATATTTCTTAATTTTAATAATATGCAAGTAAATCCTTAATATTATATATACAATATATATATTCGGATATGCCCCTAATGATTTTATCTTTCTCCTTTTTTATATACTAATTTATATCTTGTATCCATTTTATTTAAATAAAAAGCATATAATGTGATACATATATATAATATAAAAAAGATATCCTAATTATGGTCATATGCATTTATCTCCCTCTTTTACCTTTTTTCATTTTTTATTTAATACTATTTGAGGTGCATATATGCAAAAAATATCCTCCCTTTTCTGAACTGATATATACATATACATAATAGAGAAAGATATTATTATATACACTTTATTAAAATTTTGTTAGTACTATATTTTATTATCTGGTTCCCCTCCCCTATCCCTCCCTCCATCCTCATCACTCTCCCCATCTCCTCATTTCTTTTATTTATCTACCCATAGAGCAGTTGTAAAAATTAATTAAACATGACCGAGTTATCTTTTCATTTTTCGCATCTCACCCACATCCTCCCCCTTACCTACCACTATATATAATACCAGCCACCCCTCTATCTCTTATTTTACGCTGAAGCTTCGAAAAAGTTTCCGGATTCTGTTTTAATATTCTTTCTGTAGTGTGCTAGAGAGGAGGGGGAGTTGGAGGGTGTGGGGAGGCGGGGGTGGAGGGAGAGGGGGAGAGAAGGGTAGGAGAATGAGGGGGAGAAGTGGGGGAGTGAAGGGAGGGGAGTGAAGATGAAAAAGGGGGAGTTTGGGGGAACAGAATGTTGGGCGGTGGGGGGGGGGTGGAGGAGAGGAATATTGGCTCCATAAATTAGCCAATAGGTCGTTTTGAGCGTCTTGTGAATGGAAGTGCAGTCTTCTTTGTCGTTATCTTAACTACCGGACGAGACTTCGCTTCTTCTTCCTCTCCTCTGTCTTCCTTCTCCTCCCTCAATTCCCCTTCCTTCTCTTCCCTCCTGTCTCCCTCTCCTTCTTTCCTTCCTCTTCCTTTCATTTCCCTCCCCTTCCTCCCTTGCCTTTCCTTTCTCTTCCCCCCCCTGTCTTCCCCTCTCTCTCTCTTCCCTCTCCTCCTTCCATTTCCCTTCCTTTCTCTTTCTTTCTTCCTCTCCCTCTCTCTTCCCTTCCCTCCCTTCCTTCCCCTCCTCACCCTCACTCTTCTCTACCCCTCCCTCCCCTCCATCCCTCTCTCTCCCACTCTCTCCCCTCGCCTCCCGACCTTCCCTTCCCTTTTCCTCCCCCCCCCTCCCCCACCTCTTTGGGTATTATGGCTGAGGTTATGTTTCGCCGTCTAGCATTGTTCTTATGAGTCGTTTTGGGGCTCCTGCAGTGTCGTTCCGCGGGGCATCACACAGGCCTTTGACGACGCGATCAATGAGCGTCGTTGGAAGCCACCCCCCGCCCACACACGCACGCCTCTCCCCCCCCCCCTTTTTCTCTTGCACACACGCCTACGTACATATTCTCCCCCTTTTCTCTGGCACACACGCCTACATGCAGATTCTCCCCCTTTCTCGCTTTATCCCCGCCAACACACGCATTCCTCCCCACGCCCACACATACATTCTCCCCCTTTCCCCTCTCACTCCCCCCACAACAAACTCCCCCTTTCCCCTCTCACCCCCTCCCAACCCCCAACAAACTCTCCCCCTTTTCCCCTTTCCCACCACATATTTCCCCTTACACCCCTCCCCCTCCCCCAGCCACCCCCTCCCTCACGCCCCCCCTCCTCCAGCCACTCCTCACACCCCTCCCTCCCCCCTGCCACCCCCTCCCCTCACCTCCTTCCTCTCTCACACACACACCCTCCCCCAGCCAACCCTCAAACCCCTCCCCAGCCACCCCTCACACCCCTCCCCTTCCCCAGCCACCCCTCACACCACACCCCTCCCCTGCCACCCCCTCCCTCACCTCCTTCCTCTCTCACACATACTTCCTCGTCTTACGGGATTCGCAAACTTTTCGTTTCTCCGTACACCAGCACAACGGAAATGACCAGAGGCTATATGAGCTCTCTCCTCCTCCTTATTTTCTCCTTCCTCTATCTTCTTTTTCTTTCTGTTCTTCTTCCTTATTCTTCCTTCTTTTCCATCTGTTCTCTCTACTCTTCTTTTTGTTCTTCTTCCTCCTATCTCCTTCTTATTCTCCCTCCTATCTCTTCTCTTCCTTCTGTTCTTCTTCCTCCTTCCTCTTCCTTTTCTCCCTCTTTTCTCATCTCTTCCTTCTCCTCCTCCCTCTTCTTCCTTCTTACCTTCCTATTTCTCCTTTCCCACTTCTTCTTCTTCCTCTTCGTTCTCATCCTCCTATTTCTCCTTTACCATTTCTTCATTATCCTCTTCCTTTTCTTCCTCCCTCCTCCTCTTTCTCCTCTTCCTCCTTTCCCGCTTCTTCATCCTCCTCTTCCTTTTCTTCCTCCTCCTCCTTCCTCTTCTTTCTCACGCTCTTATTTCTCCTTTCCCACTTCTTTCTCCTCCCCTTCCTTTCCTTCCTCCCCCTTTCCCACTTCTTATTCCTTTCTCTTTCTTTTCTTCCTCCTCCTCCTCCTATCTCTTCCTTCTCACCCTCCTATTTCTCCTTTCCCACTTCTTTTCCCTCCTCTTCCTTTTCTTCCTCCCCCATTCCCACTTTTTCATCCTTTCTCATTCTTTTCTTCCTTCTCACCCTCCTATTCCTCCTTTCCTCTCCTCTTCCTTTTCTTCCTCCCCCTGTTCCTCCTCCTCCTTCCCCTGTTCCTCCTTCCTCTTCCCTCTTTCTTCCTCTCCCTGTTCTCCTCCTCCTTCCCCTCTCTCCCTTCCCCTTTCCTCCTCCTCCTCTTCCTTTTCCCTCCTGTTCACCTTCCCCTCTCTCCTTTCCCCTGTTCCTCCTCCTCCTCTTCCTTTCCTTCCTCCTCCTCCTCCCCCTGTTCCTCCTCCTCCTCTTCCTTTTCTTCCTCCCCCTGTTCCTCCTCCTCCTTCCCCTCTCTCCCTTCCCCTCAGAAAAAGGCGCGTCGGAGGAGGGGAAGAGGGTCGTAGCATCGTTAAAGCTGCATTGTTTATTGAATGAATTTTGTTTTTAACGAGGCTTTGAAACCAAGGCGTTCGCTGCTTTTTTTTTTTTTTTTTTTTTTTTTTTTTGAGAGCGATGAAATGGGGTTCTCTTTTTTTTTGTCTCTATCTCTGTCTCTTTCTCGCTCTTCTCTTCTCTTTCTTTCTTTCTGTCTCTGTCTCTGTCTGTTTCTCTCTCTCTCTCTCTTTCTCTTTCTTTCTCTCTGTCTCTCTTTCTCTTTCTCTTTTCTCCTCTCTCTCTCTCTCTCTTCTTTTTTTCTCTTTCCCTTCTGGTCCTTCGTTTCCTTTCTTCTTCGTTGTTGGCGTCGTAATCTTTTTATTTTTCGACATCAGAATCAATTCTTTCTCTTGTTCACTGCTTCTCTTTCTTTCATTTCGTCTTCGTCTTCTTCGCTCTCTTCCACTTCTTTTTTTTCTTTCATTTTGTTATTTGTATGATATAGTCATCACCCTCGTGTTTGTTCTTGTAAGAATTAAAAGAATTTATCTATAACTATCCGGAAAGATAGTTACATTTCAAAGATCTATCTATAGCAATATATATATATATATATATATATATATATATATATATATATATATATATATATATATATATATATATATATATATATATATATATATATATATATATATATATATATATATATATATATATATATATATATATATATATATATATATATATATATATATATATATATATATATATATATATATTATATATATATATATATATATATATATATATATATATATATATATATATATATATATATATATATATATATATATATATATATATATATATATATATATATATATATATATATATATATATATATATATATATATATATATATATATATATATATATATATATATATATATATATATATGAAAGTTTTATTTTTAAAAAGTACAACATTACATAATGGATAACTTTTAAAAACCCAAAAGTAGTTCTTATCTCAAAATGTCTGGATGTCAACTTCTCGTTTTCTCTTCTCTTTTTGATCATCGATGATAGAGTATATAACTTTTGTTTTTCTTTTTTTTTTCTTTCTTTTTTTAATCGGCAGTAAATCAAGATCTTCGTTACGACATCCGGTTTCTGAAGATGAAGGATTAAGCTTTTCTTTTCTTTTTCCTTTTTTACAGAGAAAAAAAAAAAGATTCCATTTATTTCTCTGGATGACCTATTTCCGGCGTGGGTGTCACAAAAAGGGGGTGGGGTGGGGATCGGACAAATAAGACAGATAACAGAGAAAGAGGGAAAACATATGTAGGAAAATGACATGTAAAAAGATGGTCATGGTTGTATATTGATAACGATCTTTGAAACACAGATAGTCACGATAACAAAATTCTGATTCTAATAATAGAACTAAACACGAAATCGAATAAATCACATCAACAAATCAACAACAACAAAAAAACAGAAACAGAGAAAAAAAAAAGAAGAAATACAATCAAATAAAGAGCTAACACTGAAAATAGAAATAAAAAATCGACAGCGTAATTTTTCGTAGACCGTAATATCCGTCAGAACATAGGTGTCATAAGCCCATCACGGTAGACTAGGTCGGCAGATAGG
>NW_020872777.1:403345-408345 GCF_003789085.1 Penaeus vannamei | reverse complement strand
GATGAATTTAGGGAATAAGAGAAAAATAAGAAAGAAAATTCACACGATGACACCAATTCACACAGCATGGGAGGGGGAAACGTGGAGAGGTGGAGGGGTAGGGGGAGGGGTTCTCTCCCCTCTCCCCTCCCCCTCTCTCCCCTCTCTCCCCTCTCCCCTCTCTCCCCTCTCCCCTCTCCCCCTCTCCCCTCTTTCCCCTCTCCCCTCTTCTCCTCTCTCTCCCCTCTCCCCCCCTCTCCCCCCTCTCCCCGCCCCTCGTGGTTTCCAAAAGGAGTCTAAAGAGGAAAACAGGAGGCGAAGAATGAGGGGAGTGAGGGGAAATTGACACTTTTCGTGGGCGTGGGAGAAAGTGGGTGGTGATGTTGGCCTCCGTGAACTGAAGGGGAGATTACCGAAGGGGAGATTACCGAAGGGGAGATTACCGAAGGGGGGATTTCCAATATTTCGATCCGATACGGCACAACGCTTTATCCGGAAACGATTTAAAAGGTTCCCATAGAAGGAGATCAGTGGCTTCGTTATCGCAGATAACCAAAGACTAAAAAGAAAAAGACGAAGAAGAAGAAGGAGAGACTTTAAGAAATAAGGGAAGAGAGATACTATAATATACTATAACTTGTGATAACCAAAGACAAAAATAAATAGGTAAATAAAACAAAAAATAAATAAAACAAAATAAAAGACGAAGAAGAAGAAAAGACATTAAAAAAAGAGGGAAGAGAGATAACATATTAAATTTCATAGACACTAATATCCAACCCTTACATAACCCAATAAAACCCCTTTTTGCAAACACGTCAACAAACAATATACTTTAAGAGCAGAGCATATCCACTTCCAAGGGGAATGCAGATTGCAATCCCGAAAGATGTACGTAGAGTCGTAAAGAAAAAAAAAAAGAAGAAGAAAAAAAAAAAACTCTTGCATTGTTGACGAGCAGAAAGAGATTTGCGGAAGGAGAAATGATGACGAAGTAAGGAAGAAGGGGGAAGAGGAACCATTTTGGGAGTGGAAGAGGGAGGATAAGATGTAGTAAAGAGGTGATAAGGAAGGTAAAAGCTAAGGCTCGATAAGAATGAGAGGATAGACAGAGAGAGAGATACGGATAGATAAGATTGATGAGAGAGAGGGAGATTGATGAGAAAGAGAGGGAGAGGAGAGAGAGAGAGAGGAGAGAGAAAAGAGAGAGAGAGAGAGAGAGAGAGAGAGAGAGAGAGAGAGAGAGAGAGAGAGAGAGGGGGGGGGCAGAAAGAAAGAGAGAAAGAGAGCCAGAAGGAGAGAGAGAGAGGCAGAAAGAAAGAGAGAGAGGGATATAGAAAAAAAATACAGATAAGCTAACAAATAACAAAAGAGATAAATAAATAACATGAAACAAGAAACGGAGAAAGAAACAAAAATAGGGAAGAAGACAGGGGAGGGATGGAGGTGAGGGAGGGGGGAGGGGGAGGGTCGTTGATTCGTAAGGCAGTCGATTAAAGCTTAGGATCTTGGTGGGGAATTGCAGATATTCGAAGGACTGAAGGAGGAAGGGAAAGGAAGGAAAGAGGGGGAAACGAGAAGGAAGGAGGAGAGGGCGAAAAGGAGGAGGCGGAGGGAGGAAGTAGAGATGGAAGGAGGAGGGAGAGAAAGAGAGATAGAGGGAGGAGGAGAAAACGGAGATAGAGAGAGGGAGGAGAAAGCGGAGATAGAGGGAGGAGGGAGGAAGCGGAGGATAAAAGAGAATGTACGAGAAAGAGGAAGAAGGAGAAGAAGGGAAGAAGGGTAAGAGAAAGCAAAAAAAGAAAAGTCAGGGAGGGAGAGAGAAAGGGAGGGAGGGAGGAAGGGAAGGAGAGAGTGAAGGAGACAAAGAGAAAGGGAGGGAGGAAGGGAAGGAGACAAGAAGGGAGAGAATGAGGAAGAAGACAGGAAGAAAGGAGGAAAAGAGGCAGGAGGGAGGAGAGAAGGAGGGAGAGAGAAGGAAAATGGAAGTCAAAGACACGCAGATCGGCCTGGTTGGAATCCAAGAAAAATATTCTGCTTTTCGGGATATTCAGAATTAGGTTTATTGCAGTATTACAGCGTGAATGGCTTGACTCGAAATGCATCCGGATTCATGGAATGTGAAGTATATAGAGTCGAATGGCGGCCATGCAGATGGGAATGGAAATCATCTGCGAGGCGGAGACAAACATCATTACGGGGGTTTGTTCGCATTACACACAAACACATACATATAAACGCACACACGCACACAACCACACAAAGAAACAACACACACACACACACACACACAACACACACACACACACACACACACACACACACACATATATATATATATATATATATATATATATATATATATATATATATATATATATATATATATATGTGTGTGTGTGTGTGTGTGTGTGTGTGTGTGTGTGTGTGTGTGTGTGTGTGTGTGTGTGTGTGTGTGTGTGTGTGTGTGTGTGTGTGTGTGTTGTGTTTCAAAGCCACGGCATATCCTCCTGTTGCTTCCCGTCATCTATCCACCCTCATTCTACACAGATAAAAATACCCGTGTTTATATGCCTATAAGCGCGCCCCCGCATGACCTCCCTCAGCTGAGACCGCCGGCGAAAGGGGGGGTGGGGGGGGGGGTAGGAAGACACACAGCCGGAGCCAAAGGGTTAAAAAACCAA
The DNA here is from genome assembly GCF_003789085.1 of Penaeus vannamei. Taxonomy (NCBI): domain Eukaryota; kingdom Metazoa; phylum Arthropoda; class Malacostraca; order Decapoda; family Penaeidae; genus Penaeus; species Penaeus vannamei. Next base: position 405,682 of record NW_020872777.1, on the reverse strand, counting down.
GGTAGATCAGGCAGCCCCCAGTAATTACTAGTCATTTATCAGGCGCAGCTGGGAGCCAGGTGCAGCATAGAGGCGAGTGATGGAAAGAATAAAAGGCCACACACGCACACATACGGAGCATTGGGGAAAATTGCTAATAACCTATTTGTTCGGGAAAAAGACTCGTGATGGTTTATGATTGGCTCAGGAATTAGGATGTCGGAGGGCGGGATTTTCGCTTTTTGTTTGTCTGTGTATTTCTCGTTTCTTTGGTCTCTCTCTTCTTCGCTTTTTGTTTACTCTCTGTTGTTCTGGTTGTCTGTTTATGTTCGTCTTCGTCTCCCCACTCTCTATCTATTTATCTATCTATCTGTCTGTATATATATATATATATATATATATATATATATATATATATATATATATATATATATATATAATAATATATATATATATATATATATATATAATATGCGTGTGTGTGTGTGTGTGTGTGTGTGTGTGTGTGTTGTGTATGTATGTATATATTCTTTATACATGTATGTTGTATATATATGTGTGTGTGTATATATATTATATATTATATATATATATATATAATATATATATGTATATATATATATATATATATATATATATATATATATATATATATATATATATATATATGCAGAGAGAGAGAGAAGAGAGAGAGAGATATGAATACATATATACATACATATATGTATATACATATATATATATATTATATAATATATTATATATATATATATATATATATATATATATATATATATATATATATATTATATATATAATATATATATATATATATATATATATATATATATATATATATATATATATATATATTATATATATATGGATAGATAGATAGATAGATAGATAGATAGATATAGATATAGATATAGATATATACATAAACACATCCCTGCCTCTTCCTCTATCTCTCCCTATCTCTCTTCCCATCCATCAATCATCTCTCCTCCCATCTCTCTTTCCCTCCGTCGACTCGTTCCTCCCATATTACCCTGATTATTGCGCTTCCGTCGCCTCCCTCTCCAAGCCAGAAAAGGAGTCCACTAAACCCTTATCTTACCTGAGGTTCCCCTAATTATCAGCTCTCCGTTCCCGTGGCTTCACCTGTGCCTCCATCTCATTACTTGGGGCCTTCATTACACTCCGGCAGGTATTAACCGCACACAAGGCTACCCCGGTTTCTATGTTTCACTGCCGCCCCCTGCTCCTGCTCCTGCTGGTGCTGGTGCTGGCTCAGCTGCGTCGGTAATGTCTCTCTCCTCTCTCTCTCTCTCTGTCTTTCTCTTTTTTGTTTTTTCACTTTTTCTGTTTGTCTGTCTCTCTCTGTCTTTCTTTTTCTCGTTTTTTTCTGTCTCTGTTTCTTTTTCTCGCTTCTCTCTCTCTCTCTCTCTCTCTCTCTCTCTCTCTCTCTTCTCTCTCTCTCTCTCTCTCTCTCTCTCTCTCTCTCTGTTTCTCTCTCTCTCTCTCTCTCCTTCTCTCTCTCTCTCTTTCTCTCCTGTCTGTCTGTCTGTCTGTCTGTCTCTCTCTCTCTCCTCTCTCTTTCTCTCTCTCTCCTATCTATCTATCTATCTATCTCTATCTATCTTCCTCTTACTTACTACTCAACCCTTAGTTAAGCTGCCAATTAATCCACTTTAATGCACGTTTTTTTACCGCCCTTACTCTCCAACAACTATTACTTACCTTTCAAACCCTTCTTCATCTCATTATTTATGTCCACTCCTCGACCCATGACAAGTACCAACTACTAATCTACTCTCGTCATGAATCCTTGCCACCAATAGCATTCCACAACCCCCGCTACGATGCTCTTCCTCAGATCGCACACCGCGGATACGCGCGTCAAAAACCATATCACACAACGTTGACGCTTTCTATCGCGTCACTTTCCGCATTTTCACTTCTTTCCTTCGTAGGAACAAGTTCATGTGATAAGTTGTATGATTTTATTCTTTACCTTTTTCTTTTCTTTTTTTATTTATATTCTTCCATTCGCCTTCATGTAGACTTATTGCACCGCTTTCCATCTCTCCCTTGTATATGATTTCATTATAACTTTCCTGCGATTTTTTTTTTCATCTTATCGTATTTCCATTCTTCCTCTTTTTTAAATCAACGCCTATTACTATAGATTATAGTTTCGTACCAGTCGCAGTATTAATCTGTGCTTCTCCTACTATCATTGATTCTCCCCTTTCACCATTTCCATTAATTTTTGTTCCATTCCATGCTGCGTTTATGTAGAACGTATAAACTAACTTGTTCTTTCGAAATAAAATCAGCAGCGAAGTCCCGCCC
>NW_020872777.1:376807-403318 GCF_003789085.1 Penaeus vannamei | reverse complement strand
TATTCACGTAGTAATGTCGCAAGATTTCCCTGTAGACCTTCCACTTTTAGCTTAACACTCAACACTCCATATTACACACACATCAAACGCCACACACAGATATTATAAACCAATCAATAAACACAGAACACACATAAACCGTCAGCATATAAACTCACGCACGACATATAACTCACACACCCACTCCCTATCATTGCCTCACTCCTCCTGTACCTTCTCTTTCATCTTCTTTCTTCTTCTTTTCTTTTTCTTCCCTGCCTCAACAACTTGACCTTCGTAGCTTCCAATCACCTCCACACTTAACACCACTGCACAAAGCTACATTCACACACAGTACACAGGGAGAACGTGGCCATTAATCATCCCGTATATTCCATTGCCCGATAGATTTTGAAGTGTGATTCAGCTTCCAAAAAGTCCCCGAGATATCTAAAGCTGTGTAATTACTCCTACGGCAAGACAACCTGGTTCGGAGAAGTGTAATTAAGGAATGATAATGAGGTGTGATTCACCGAGGAACCGCCTTATCCTTTCTCTAATTACGATCACGTGTTTGGGTGAGTGTGGGTGGCCTTTGCACAACAGCTGTACAAACATCCATACAAACGTTGCTGGTTGTAATTTTTATTTTATTTTCGTAATACGTGGGTGTTTGTAATGTTCGTGTATCTCTTTCGTGGTTATTATTACTCTTTCTCATTGTCTGTTTTTGCTTTCTTTCTTTCTTTGTCAGTCTGTCTGTCGTTTCTCTCTCTCTCTCTCTCTCTCTATCTCTCTCGTCCTCTCTCCCTCTCCTTCTCTCTCTCTCTTCTCTCGGTCTCGTCTCTCTCTCTCCTTTTCTCTCCTCTCTCTCTCTCTCTCTCTCTCTTTATTCTCTCTTTCTCTTCTTCTATCTCTTCTCTCATCTTTCTTCGCTCTCTTCAGATTATCTCTCTCTATCTTATGCTATCTATCTATCTAGTTATTTCTCTCCCCAGTGCTCTCCCTTCTCTCTCTTCTCTCTCGCCTCTCATCTGCAACTCTCCTTCTCTCAAATAAATGAAATAATTAATACAAACAAGTAGGGAGAAGATACAGAAAGCTTTCGACGTATTTTCTTATTTCGAATAATCTCTAGCAAAACAGCACATTTAACGCAGAACATGAACAGAAGAACGAAATAAATGAAATGAGAGACGAGAGATGACAAGCAAGAATCTAAAACACGAAAAGATAAAATGAAATCTCACTTCCACCTTCGCTCCCCCCCCCCGCCCCCCGCGATGTTCCTCAGGGGTGAGAGAGAGAAGAGAGAGAGAGAGAGAGAGGAGAGAGAGGAAGAGAGAGAGAGAGAGAGAGAGCGAGAGAGCAGAGGAGAGGAGAGAAGAGAGAGAGAGAGAGAGAAAACAGACAGACTAGACGTGTTCTTTTGCGTAACCGCTGACGCTCGCCTCCTTTGCTCGCTTCGCCTCGCATTTCGGGGTTTTGTGTGCTGTAATCTTTGTTTTTTTTTTCTGCTGTTTTTTTCGTTTCTTTCCTTTTTCTCCCTTCCGGTTCTCTTTCTGATGTCGCTCTTGTCCCCTCTCTCTCTATTCTTTCTTCGCCTTTGTCTCTATCACTCGTTATCTTGTGTCTCATTCTGTGTTTTTGCTGCTGTCTGTCTGTCGTCCCTGTCTCTCTCTGTCTCTCTCGTGTTCTTCTCCATAGTCTCTCTCTCTCTCCTGCTTCTCTCTATCTCATCCTCTCTCTCTCTCTCCTCGTCTCGTCTCTCCTTCTCTCTCTCTCCTCTCTCGTCTCTCGTCCTCCGTCTCCTCTCTCGGCCCCCCTCCTTCTCTCACGCCTCCTCCCCTCCCCCTCCCGTTTTTTTTTTTTTCTCTCTTTTCCCGATGCTCATCCCCCCTCCTTCCCTCCTGCCCTCACTTCCTACACCAGAGCTCATCAAATCCAACACTTCTCCATCCCGTCCCGATCGCTTTCTGCTTCCCTTCACTTGTTGCTTTTTTGAAGAAATTTTGCTCCTTAATGTTCTCGTCGCTATCCTTTTGCTTGCTTCTACGCAAGGAGAATTTCCCACCCAGCGCCGTTCATGCATGAAACTTCTCTTTTAGTGTTCCTATTAGGATGTGATATATATGTTGTATTATCTACTTCATTTATGCTACTTTACGGCGTGTTTTCCTTTTTCTCTCTGGCGCCGTTTATTCCCTTTCCTTCTTCCTGTATATTCCTTATTCTGCTGGTATTATTTTCGTCATCCTCATTTCCTTCCCCCTGCATTTCTCCTTGCTGAAAGTCGCCAAATCCAATTTTCAACGTGTCCTTAGTCGCCTCATAAACCAATATCCCCCCAGGAGACTTTTTTCCAATGTTAATATATACTTTTTTTTTTTTTTCTTTTTTTTTTTCTTCTCGCTCTCATCCCTCGAAAGAAAAGAGAAAGAGAGAAAGAGTAAACGTGTTGGTTTTTCCTAATGGGCAGTCCCGCGGGAGAGCCAATAGAATAGTTCCCGGATCGATTGGTGTCATCTTCTGGCTACTCTAGTCACCTGCACACGGAACGCACACAGCACATAAGCGGGGACACGCGACGAACGAACGGACACGGAACACCACGTCAGCACGAAATGCACTCACACGGACACGAGACTGGTACATGCGGAGCTTCACAAAAGAAGTTGCGTGATACATAGTTAAGGACATTATTTATTGGGTATACTGATTGTTTGATAACAAATGACGTACAGCATGTACATTGAACAGGTACATATGAGCTGAAAGGCTTGTACGACAGGCACAACCGTTACACCAGAACGCTCTCTCTCTCTCTCTCACTCTCCCTTCTGCTCTCACTCTCCCTCCTCTCGTCCTCTTCTGTCCTCTCTCTCTCCATCTCTCATCTTCTTCCCCTAGCACTCTCTCTCTCAAGTTCCTCAGTCTCTCGTCTCGTCTCGCCCCTCTCCTCGCCTGGCTCCCTCTCCCCTCTCGTCTCTCCTCGCACCTCACGTATCCCCCGTCTCAACTGGCACGAATATACAGTACTCAGAAAAAGGGCGACCGGTGGCAGATTACCGCCAAGGTGGAACAGGAGTCTGAGCACAGCGAAAATGATTTCCGATTTATGGCCAAAAAAAAAAAAACCCCGTTTTTCCGCCATCGCCTTATTATATTTTTTGATCGCTTTTATCTTCTTCTCTCTCCTCTTCTTCTAATTTCCCTCTCCTCCTCGGCTTCTTTTCTTCTCTTCTTTCCTTCTTTCCCCTTCTTACTTCTTCCCCTTCTACCACCTCTTACCTCCTCTTTCTCCTCCTCCTCCATCCTATTACCTCCTCTTCGTTCCCGTTTCTCCTGCCTCCTCTTTTTCCTTTTGTTTTCCCATCTCTTTTTCATTCTTGCCTTATCTTCCTTATCTTCTTCTTCGTTCTCTTTCACTTCCTTTATGATCTTTATCTTCTTCCTCTTCGTCTTCCTACTTCTCCTTGTTCTTCGCTTCCTTCTCCATCACCATGCCATTATTCTCTCCTTCTGTTTCCTCTCCTATCCCTATTACATTTATCCCTTTCCCACAGCTCTTCCTCTTTCATCCTTCTCATTGCAGTTTCTCCTTCACCCACTCTTATCATCTCTCCTTCTCTCTCCCCATCCGCGTGCTTCCTCCTCTGTAACCCCCTTCCTCCCTCTCTCGTTCCTCCTCCTCTGTCATCGTATCTGGCCTTCCTCCTCCATCACCCTTTATCCTTCATCCTACCTCAACCTCACCTTCTTGTCTTCCTCCTTCACCACCTTCCTCTCCTCGTCCCTCGCCCTCCCCCCCCTCTTTAACCATTATCCGTTTACTCTCCTTGTGTCTCTCTCTCATCCTTCATTGTGCTTTGTCCTTTATCCTCCTCCTTCTCCTTTCTATCTTACCTTTCTTCCTCCCTTGGTCTTTCTCCTCCTCCACCACCTCCCACGTTCGCTTCCCCTTCTCATTTGCCCTCTTTTCCTTCCCCCCTCCTCTTTCCTTGTCCCTCTCCTCCTCCCTTTTTTCCTTCCCCTCCTCCCACTTACCCCCTTCCCTCCTCCCCTCTCCGCCCCTCTCCCCCCTCGCCCTCTCCCTTCTCCCCTTAACCTTTCTCCTTCTCTTCCCTTACTCCCTTCCCCTCCTCTTCCCCTTCCCTTCCCCTCCCCCTCTCTTATCCCCCCTTCACCTCTTCCTCTCTTCCCCAACCCGTGTCTCCCCCCCCCACTTTCCTCCTTTCTTCTAAGGTAGCAAAGTTGGGGCAGAAGCAATTACCCGAAGGAGGGCGTCGGAAACCTTCCCCTGTGGCTCCGTAATGTGCTGTTAGCCCCACCGATGGCTTCGGAGGTGGGAAGTGATGGAATCGTCTCAGGATTTTTTTTTTTTTTTTTTTTTTTTTTTTTTTTGATGGAGTAGGAGGGGTGGGGAGGTTGGTGGGGAGTCGGAGGGTGGGCGGGAGGGGGTGATGTTTTTTTTTTGATGGGTGGGGGTGGAGGGTAGGGGGGGGAGGGGATGATTTTTTTTTTTTTTTTTTTTTTTGATGGGGTGGGGGTGGGTGGAGGGTTGGGTGGCAGGGGGGGGGTGATGGGTTTGTGGGTTGGGGGTCATTTGTATTCGAGGTGAAATTCGTCTTGAAGGGTCTCGAGGTGGTTGGATGGATGGGGGTAGGAGTTGCCTGTGGGGAGAGGGGGAGGGGGAGAAGGATGAGAGGTTAAGAGAAAGGAGAAGGGGGGGAAGGTGAGTAAGGGTACGGAGGGGAGTTCGGATTAATGGGGGGGGGGGGGTATAAGGGAGGTTATAGGATTTGGGTCTGTGAGTCTTTTTTATCTGTTTTGTCGGTTTTTAACCCCCTGGTGTTAGTGTTTGCCTTTATCTCTCTTTTCTTCTTCCTCTCTTTATATCTTTCTTTTTTATTTTATTTTTCCCTTCTCTCTCCTTTTATCCCCTCCTCTCTCTCTCTCGCCCTTCTCTTCCTCAATGTCCACCCCCCCCCCCCTCTCTCTTCTCCTCCTCTCCCTCCCTCTCCTCCCTCCCCTCCCTCCTCCCTCTCCCTCCCTCCCTCCCTCCCCTCCTCCCTCTCCCTCCTCTCCTCCCTCCTCTTTTCGTCTCTCTCTCTCTCTCTCTCTTTCATAATGCATATTGGATTCCCCTTTCCCTCTTCATTTAGTAACAAATGGGAATGATGAGCATATGGGAAAAAGAATGATGATGATGCAATAATCGTAACGCAAGTAATTAATGCCGTTATGGTATCACGTGGGCGAGGTAATATCTGGTACGAGGTCCTGTGCATACGCCGGGAGAAGCTGTTGCAAAGGGCATGGAGCAGGTCAGATATCGTGCCTCGTTATGGGAATTGCAATCGGGTTTGGAGCTGATTAAGACAATGCCTTGCTTTTTTTCTTTCTTTCTTTTTTTTCGTCTTCCATCATTTCTTAGCTCCAAAAGAATCGGTTGTGAACATCTTAGAATCCTGAAATCCTTTCTCAACTCCAAAAAATTTGTTGTGAGACATCTTACAACATCCTGAAATCCTTTCTTTAATCGTTTCTCAACCCCGAAAAAATCTGTTGTGAGACATCTTTGATCCTTTCTTTAATCCTTTCTCAACCCCGTTGTTGTGAGACATCTTACAACATCCTGAAATCCTTTCTTTAATCCTTTCCTTTCTCAATCTCGAAAAATCTGTTGTGAGACGTCTTCCATCCTCCTGAAATCCTTTCTTTAATCACTACTCACCCCCCCCCCCAAAAAAAAAAATGAGACATCTTACATCATCCTGAAATCCTTTCCCCCCCCCCCAAAAAAAAAAATCAGGTTATGAGAAATCATCCTGAAAGCCTTCCATCCAAAAAAAAAAAAAAAAAAAAAAAAAAAAAAAGTGGATTCACCATCAAGCCTTCATGAATCGAGTGAGCTGAATCATAAGCCGAAGAGGAGAAAGCCTGTCGAAGGAGTAACAGAGAGAGCCGAGACTTGCCGTGGATTAAGAAACTCAGGAAGAAAGTAGCTCCCGAAACCAGCTTGAGTTAAAATAGGAAAGGGAGGTGGCGTAGGGTAGAGGGGAAGGAAGGGGAAGGGGAGAGGGTAGGGGAAGGGAAGGAAAGGATGGGGGTAGGGGGTAGGGGGAGAGGAGAAGGGGAAGGGAGTAGGGTGAAGGATGGGGATAAGTAGGAGGGTAGGGGTGGGAATGGGGTAGGGAGTAGGGGATGGGGTAGGGAGGGGAGGGGGAAGAGGGAAGGGCGAAGAGGGTAGAAGAGAGCGAATGAGTGGGTGAGAGAGGGGGAAGGGAAGGGAGGTGGTAGGGTGTAGGGGGAAAGGGGAAGTGGCGTATAGGGGTAGGAGAGAGCGAATGAGCGGGTGGGAGACGAGAGAGAATGTGTGTGGGTTGGATTAGGAAAGGGAAAAGGGGAATGAGAAACGGGGGGAAGGTAGGGGTGGGGTTAGAAGAAAGGAGGAAGAGGAGGGATAGGGAATTAGAGGAAGAAGAGGAAGGGAGTAAGGAGAGATGGTAGGAATAAGGAGAAGGGGGAGGGAGGAAAGAAGACAAAAAGAAGGGAGATAGGGACAGGGGAAAAAATTATAGTAAGGTAAAGGAAGCAGGGAGGGAGCTCCAGAAAGAGAGGAGAAGAGGAGAGGAGGAGGGAGCTCGAGAGAGAGAGAGGAAGTAGAGAGAGATGAGAAGGGGAGGAGGAGAAGGAGGAGGGGGGTCGAGAGAGGGGAGGAGAAGGAGAGGGGGATCGAGAGAGAAGGGGAGGAGGAGAAGGAGGAGGGAGGTCGAGAGACGGGAGGCATAGGGGACGCCGACGAGTAGGAGTAGGGGGAGGAGGAGGAGGAGGAGGGGATGGAGGAGGAGGAGGGGCCTGGGAGAGGGGAGGAGGGAGTAGGGTTCATCATGGAACACTCGAGGAGTAAGATCTTGGATATCGGATCTTCGGGGCGTCTTCGTGCGCCATTAAGAAAATTAGCACCTGAGCCTGATGTTGCTCTTCTAATCTTTGCTGATTTGAGGATTATGTTTTCTCTCCTCTTCCTCTTTTTCCTCTTCTGTTTATAAAATATATATTTTTTCGCCCATCATTTATCTATCTACCCCCGCCCCCCCCTGGAAATACACAAGCAGGTCTTGCAATATGCAACAGTTTGCATGGAGCAATAGTCCCAGCCTCCAAAGAATCAGTGCAGCTGCCGCACAAAAGAACCAATGTATCCCTTTTAAAGCTAACATTTCTAGCCATTACGCCAGACCATTCAATCATGAAGTAATTACAGTTTTAGTTACTGATAACAACGGCGGATTTTAATTGAAGACTTGCCTTGTTAACCCAGATCTGTGCACGTTATTAACGGGGATTTTAAGCCCCCGGATATGTATTGCTCTCCGCCCTTAAATATCGCGGAGCAAAGGATTCGATCTATCTAGTCTCGCCTGAGTGGAAATCGCGGGAGGGGGGGGGGGGTCGGGGATGTGGGGGGGCGGTTGGGGGATGGGAGGTGGAGCAGGGGGGGAGGGTCGGGAGATGAGGGGGGGATGGGAGGCGGTAGGGGATGGGAGGGGAAGGAGGTGGAGGATGGGGAGGTGGAGGTCGGGAGATGGGGGGGGGGCGGTAGGGGGATGGAGGGTTAGAGGATGAAGGGAGTGGATTGGGGTGGGGGGGTGGGGCGGTGTAATGTATCCAGCGAGGGAAAGAAGGTGATGCCGGGAAGCTGAAAAGAGTGGAGCTGGCAGAAAGGAAGGGAGTATTATATATATATATATATATATATATATATATATATATATATATATATATATATATATATATATATATATATATTATAGAGAGAGAGAGAGAGAGAGAGAGAGAGAGAGAGAGAGAGAGAGAGAGAGAGAGAGAGAGAGAGAGAGAGAGAGACAGAGAGAGAGAGAGAGAGAGAGAGAGACAGAGAGAGAGAGAGAGAGAGAGAGAGAGAGAGAGAGAGAGAGAGGAGAGAGAGAGAGACGAGAGAGAGAGTAGAAAGAGAGATAAAGCTACAGCGAGAAAGAAAAAAACTGCGAAAGAATGCGAATAAACGCGAAAGAGAGACAGACAAAAACGAGAGAGAGAAAGAAGAGAGCGAGACGTATGACTTAATTCCATGCAGATCAGATACCAGGAATCAATGCCTTGTCGATATGTGCGAGATTACCAAAGAGTTACAGGGTGTTATCGCCTTACGAGTCACTGGGGCGTGCTGAGATATGATAGTGTAATGCCCCCGGTGTATGTTCTCGCTCTCCTACGTCATATCTCTTATCAGTTGGGGATGCTGGGGAGATAAGCCGGGAAGCATCATCAAGGGAAGAGAGTGTCATCTTAATACAACATACCATTGATTGTGTGTACGTATGTGTCTCGGATTCGGTTGTTTCTTTGTTTGTTTGAAAAGGATTCGTGGTGGTTGTGTGTATGTGAGTGTTTTGGTGTTTGTTTGTGTTTGGTGTATGTACGATTTTCGCAATTATAATAGAGTCTATCCTGATTTTATCTATATTTCTTTATTTTTTATATCGACAGAGGGTTTAACAAAGTGTTTATAATGTGTAACGATGGTTGTAATATCAATAATAATGATAATAATAACATTGACATAATATATACATAAAATTATGATTTTAAAGATGGTGATTATGATAATGGTTAAGATGATAAGAAGGATAATAATAATAGCGATGGTTATGATAATGGAAATGAATCATGATAACTATGATTATAGTGAAAATATATTAATAAAAATAATATGATAATTAATATTACTACAACTACTACTGATAGCAACGTTAGTTTTAACAATAACAATAACAATAATCATAATAATAAGCAAATATATAAATAACTGATAAAAAAAAATATATATAATAACTAATTTTCATCTCTTTCCGATTAAAGTGTCGTTAATAGCCCCCCCCTCTCCCTCCCCCCCCCCCCCCCCCACGGGCCGTTTTCTTGAGATTAATGATGCTGTTGCCTATCTCGAGTTACCATGAATCATCGTCTTACCCTAATGAATAATGGAATGGTAGGCCTATTATGCTCGGGTGATTCCAACTTAATGGTACCATGATAGAAGACTACTATATCAGCTGCGTGAATTTATGTGGCGAATTTTGTTTTCTTTTGTTTTTTTTTATTCGTTATTTCTTCTTTTCCTTTTTCTCCTTCTTTTTCTTCTGTTCTTTCTTCTCTTTCTTTCTTTTCCTTCTTCTTTTACTTCTTCTTCGTCTGCTGTTCTTTTATCACTATCTCGTGATTCCTCTTCTTCTACGACATTTTGCGTCTTCTTCTCTTCTTAAACATCTTTTCATTTTGCATTTCCTATTTATGTACATTATTCTTGTTTCTTTTCTTTTTCGTAATTTTTATTGTCATTATTTCTATTTTCACTTCTTTAATCACAATGACTATGCTATTGTACCATCATTATCAACACAAAAGTTACAAAGATTTTTCCTAATAAGGCCATATGGTTTAAGATTCATAAAAATAATTTAGATTTATAATAGTAACAGATATTGCATAATACAGGGGTCATTCATCCCTGAACTGTGGGCGTTATTCAGAGAGTTTGTTAAATCTGATTCAGAAATTTTGATTAAGAAATCGATAAAAAAAAGTTGATAGACATAGAAATAGGTAGATAGACAAACTGATAGATTGATAGATAGACAGACAGGTAGGTAGGTAGATAGATTGATATATAGATAAATAGATAGATAGACAGACAGGTAGGTAGATAGATTGATAGATAGATAAACAGATAAACAGACAGCCAGGCAGATAGATATTTAGACAGACAGATAAATACGTACATAGAAAGATAGATCGCCAAAGCAAGATAGAAAACGAGGTTAGACTAAAAATAGAACACATTACAAAACAAGGACAAAAACACACACAAAAGAGGAAAAAAACCCCCCCCCCCTAAAAATCCGGATAAAACGTATATATCCGCCTAAGGAAAAAGAATGGATGTTGCCAACTAGTGTTATAATCCACCTGCATCTCCGTTACCAGCAACACAGTCTTAACGCAGACCATTAATAAATATTTCCCGCGACGTGAAACAGGTGCCCCGGGGATCTTGCTGTGTGCGTGTGTGTACGTGTGTGGGCTTGTGTGTGTGAGTATCGTGCGTACGTGTCTGAGTACGGCGCGTGTTCGGTTGGTTTTGTGGCGAGTGCGTGTGTTTGTGTCTTGTGTATTCGTGTGTATGTGTGTGTGTGGTGTGTGTGTGTGTCTAGGTGTGTGTGTGTGTGTGTGTGTCTAGGTGTGTGTGTGTGTGTGTGTGCGGTGCGCGAGCGCGCATGTGTCTGTTGTGTGTGTGTGTTGTGTGGTTTCTTTGCGAGTGCGTGTGTATGTGTCTGGGTGTTACTGTGTATGTGTATGTGTGTAGCTTTCTGTGAAAGAGCTTGTAATACGTGTCTGAGAGTGATAGTGTGTGCGTGTTCTCTGTGTGTGTGTGTTTAGGTATCTAGTATTACTGTGTGTATCTGCATATGTCTGGGCATGTGCAAACACACCATGCGTATGTGCACATGCTCCGGAGTGTGTGGAAATGTGTGTATGTGCCTTGACATCTTTACTGAGCGTGTATAGAAAGACCGCGTGCCTAAGAGTTAGTCTTTATGGGTATTGCTCGGCACTGTAGTTGACTATATACTAGAAGAAACGGAAGATAATATGTCCGTGTAGGATTTAGATGAAAAGAGAGATGGTATAAAACAGGATAAAACAACCCAGCACCCATACAAAAATATTTTCATATCTAATAAACCTTATATTCACGGACTAACAATCGCACGGACGGTAGTCTTTATCACATTTGAGAATAGAGGTCATATTCATATCAGTTCTTACATAAACATGCAAAAAATATATATAAAAAAGAAAGAAAAATATGACAATAAATCAGACGAGTGAAAGAAGAAAAGAAAGAGAAACAAGGAAAATGATAGAAATAATGACAATATACATCTAAGGCCTGAACATGAAGGGAAGAATAAAAGGATCTATCTATAAGACTGACATACCGGTGGTGATGACCTTAGACATCAATAAATCTAAAATTCCACAAAGACTCATCACGTCATTAAAAGCCTGTGAGCTTAACGCGTGTCATCACCAATCTGTTTATCATCAGTCATCACTACCCTGCTAACCAGTCATCAGTCATCACAGAACGGATAGACTTATGGGAAGAAAGAGAAGTGGATTGTAATATAAGATAGATAGTATCGTAGGATACAGTCGTGATTGTAATGGTCATAGTAGGAAATGATGGTAATAATGACGATGATTATGATATTCCTAATGGAAATAGAGATAAAGATATGATACCACAACTAATACTATTATTTCATCTATCACTGGCTATCATCTATCACTATCTATCACTATCTATTAATAATGATAATGAAGATAGTAATGCTGTCAGTGTCAAATATCAATGTTTATGTTAACAGCAATGATAAAGAAATAAGTGATACTACTAGTAACAATAACAAAGATTTTGAATTGATCATGATAGTAAGCGTAATATCAATAATGATAATCATAATGATAAAAGTGATTATAATAGAAATCATAGCAGTAATAGTGATGGTAATGATAATATTCTTCTTTTTTTCTTTCATTAATAATCATCATTTTTATTGCTATTATAATATTAATTGCTATTTTTGCTGCTAGTGCTGTTGTTATCATTACTGCCGTTATCCTCCTCTGCACTATAATTATGACTTCGATTATTATCATTATTACCGTTATCATTATCATCATATTTATTATCATACTTTTCGTTCTTATCATCACTATTTTAATGTTATATATATATATATATATTATATATATATATATATATATATATATATATATATATATATATATATATATATATATATATATATATATATATATATATATATATATATATATATATATATATATAATAATATATAGGATAAGGGAGAAAGAGGAAGAGAAAGAGTGTTGCCCACTCAAGCGCACCAAAGAGTGATGGAGCACTTCCTATAAACTCAACCGAGAAGCTTCGTTATTTCGGCCTTCTTGCGAGGGGCTTAGGGTGGGGGTGGGGGAGGGGAGGGGGGGACTCTCTAGGGTTCGGAACAAGGGGTGGAGGGGTGGAGGCGGAGGGGGTGGGATGGTCTTTCGGATATGGGAAGGGGTGAAGGGTTTGGAGGGGTGTGCTTCTCTGGGTATGGGGGTGAGAGGAGGGGGTGGGGGTGACGGGCGAGGGTGTCCTTGATGGCAGGGGTGAAGGGGCGGGCGTCATGGGGTTGGGGGAGAGTGGAAGGCAAAGAGGCCTTTCGTGGGGGAAGGATTAAGGAGTAGAGGAGGTCCCCCGGTGATGGGGGAAGGGTCGAGAGCATCCTTCGGCGCGTGGGGGCTCCTACCCCCCGTAGGAGCATTCCTCAGGAGTGGGGAGGTGTGGAGGGGAGTCCCTGGGAGTGGAGGAAGAGGGGGAGGCAGACCCGTAGCTTCAGTGAGGCTTCCAATTCCTCGTTTTCCTTGGCTTAGGGGTCACAACCTTTCAATTACATCAGTATTTGCACACATAGTGGGGGAAAAAACAACAAAAAAACAAACAGAGAGAGGGAGAAGGGATGGCTTCCAGAGGGGTCCGGGATCCGTCCGGCCAGGGGGCGAGGGAGGGAGGAGAGGGGAGGGAAGAGAGGAGAAAGGACAGAAGAAAGGAAAAAGAGGAACAGGGCGGACAGGAGAAAGGATAGAGAATAGGAGAAGGGAAAGGATGGAGGCTGGAGGAAAGGCTTATCAAGGAAGGCCCTTGTTGCTCTAGTGAATTAAACATGGAGTCCAGAACATCAGTGCTTCTTCCACTCGTCGAAAGAGAGGAGCTCCTCCGCCACGCTGATTGGCTGAGACTGGTCTGTCGGGCTGGCTACGTATTTATACATATCTATGGAGAGATGTCTGTGTTTGACTTGCGCCGGTGCGTCTGATGAGCCGCTGAGGATTGTTGACGTATATAAACTACTTGTTTGTCTGTTTATCTGTCCATTTGACCATTCATTAGTCTATCTTTCTTGTTCTCTGTCCATTTATGGTCTATCTATTTATTCATCTCTTTATCTCTCTCTCTCTTTCTCTCGCCAGTACTTACAAATCGATAAACATATATATGAATATGAATATATCCTTACACACACAACATACATACATACATATGTAATATATATATATATATATATATATATATATATATATATATATATATATATATATATATATATATATATATATATATATATATATATATATATATATATATATATGGATATGAATATATTACACATACACACACACACACACACACACACACACACACATACATACATATGTACACACACACACACACACACACACACACACACACACACACAACACACACATATGTATATATACATATATATATATATGTATATATATATACATATATACATATATACATATATATACATATACATACATATACATACATACATACATAATATATAAATTCGAACGTCGGTCATTAATTAATCTATTCCATTTCAAAAGCGCATTTCTTTCCGGGCGTGCAACCCCGCAGACTTTCCAATCCCGCTCAATCACTTAGCATAGCGAATTCTCGTCACGTGTCTCGCCAGTGTGCGGCTGCGAGCGAACGTGGCTGTGCGAGCGAGAATGATTCATTAAGTCTTTCATTCCACTGTTTCGTCATGAGCTTTTTTTTATACCATAAACTGTAAATGTATTTTTTTTTAAATCTCTTTTGTTGATTGTTATGATCAAGATGGGGAAATGTTTATGATTTATTGTTTATTCCATTTTTTTTTTTTTTTTAGATGTAAACTTATGATTTATTGTCATTTATTCCATTATTTTTTACGCAAACAGTTCTCCTCCTCCTTCATTATTCATCGTATTCATTTTCTTTTCTTTTTTTCTATGGACGTTTGTGATTCATCTTTTTATTGCTGGTATGACAGACCAACAAGGAAAAAAAGGACAAAACAAGAATGATAAATAACCTCCCAAGAACAATATATTTAGACTTTTTCCCCCATCTTCTGTCGATCTTTTTTCCTTCGTTTTCGCTTTTTCCAACAATGCTTCGCCCGAGTTTTATGCAAATCCCGCCCTTATTACTCCACTATCTAACAGCGAGATTTAATAACCAACGGCAGTGCGCCTGAGTCCGGCAGGAATGTTTGTGTTTATTGTAACAGTTGAATATGTAAGGCTAATAATTCGCGAGACTTTAGGAATTTGCGCTGGAGATGGGGGGGGGGAGGTGAGGGAGGGGGGGGGGGGGAGAGGAGGGGGTGAGGGGGAGGGAGGGAAGGAGGTAGTGAGGGGGGAGGTGGAGGGAGGTAGTGGGGGGAAGTGGAGGAGGGAAGACAGGGAGGGATGAGGGGGAAGGGGAAGGGAGAGAGGAGGGATGAGGGAGGAAAGAGTAAAAGGAATGGGTAGGGTAGAAGGGCAGGGGGGGGGGGGGGAGGAGAGAGAGGGGAGAAAATAGGAGGGAGGAGAGAAAAAGGGAAGGGAAAGGGAGTAGAGGGAGGAGAGGGTGAGCGGAAAAAAGTATGAAGGGAAAAACGAGGAAGAGAAAAACTGGATGGCTTTTGGAAAGGAGCGGAGTATGAGGATAGAAGGATAGAGAGGAGATAAAAGGCGGGACAAAGGAATAAGAGAAAATGGGAAAAGAAAGAAATCTTAGAAAGAAGAGAGGAAAAATTAGAACGAAAGGAGAGGAAAGAAAAGAACAAGGGAATGACAAGAAAGGCGGATGGAAAAAATAAGAAGAAAGGAAGATAAGAAATAAGAGGTGAGAGAGAGGAGAAGAAAAGAGAGAACATGGCTTCGTTACCTTTGAATTTGCAGAGTTCTCTCGATGAGGCACGAGATTGACGGTGTTCATGAGGGTGTTCATGAGGCTTTGAACCGGAGGGCGTGCAGAGAAGGGGAGGGGGAGGGGGGGGGAGGGGGAGGCGGCATGAGCATGGGCTATTTGCATGAGAAGCGCGTGTTCGGATCAATTGAACCCTTTTAGCGTTTGTTGCATTTTTACTTTTGAGCTTATTGTGCAGATAGTAACACATAGCGTAACGAGGGATCGTAAAAAAAAGAATAAGAGCGAGGATCTATACGAGAAAAGAGAAAGGAGAACGAGAGAGAGAGAGAGAAGATAGAGATTAGGAGATGAGAATAAATCATCTAGAGTGAAATACGGCAAGCTGGTCTGAATGAAGGTGTGGATATAGCGCAACAATGAACTGCCACTGAGCTAATTTGCATAGAGATGCGAATGCAATTAAAGGGGTCATATGCTAGCAAATGCAATAATAGCCACGGTTCTTTTGCCTCTGAATGTCTTGTAACTTTGGCATGTTTTATCGTACGTTTTCAAAATGGTTCGCGTAAACCTATCATTGCACGTATCTACATCATGTTAGAAAAAATGTTCGTTAAAGGAAAGTGAGGTAAAATCTACGGGAAAATAAGAAATTTGAAAAGAAGAGAAATGCTGCAAGACAAATAAGAATAAAACCATACAAACAAATAGCCAAACTAAGAAATATAACACAAAACAAAAACAAAATACAGCGGAATCTCCTCACAAGGACACAAGACGTATCACAAAATGAATAACTAAACAAACAAACAACAAAAAAGGGGGAGAGCGAATAAAACGTGTAGGAAACACGTTCTGTAAAACGGAGAGAAACGGCAACCCGACATTCATATCAAAACCCACACTCGATACACCACGACAAGCAGAACAAACACACACAAAACCAATAAAGAGAGAATCAAAATCAATTAGTCGACGATCTTCGGACAAATAAACCCCTACCCAAAGAAAAAGAAAAAAACAAAAACTTTTACGCCACCGGATGATGTTGAACAAGTATTTGCCTCTGACCGGACAAATACCTTTTGCAAGATGTTTACCCTGGGTTTACATGGCGATTTTTTGCCACGTGTGAACAAACAGCTTTTCTGATAACCATGTAAACAATAGAGAGGAGAAACCGGCAGTCTCGTCGGAGGTAAACAAACCTGGAAAACCACTCCGGCATCCGAATATTGTTGGTATATTGTCCGTTTCTAATAGTCCGGGGAATAAATTTGGGATAAGCCTTGAACTCCGGATGTTGGTGGGTGGGTGGGTGGGAGGGTGGGGGAGGTGGGGGAATTATATTAGGAAATTGCCGTAAAGAAATTTGTTGGTAATCCATGCCTGGGAGGGGTGCGTGAATTAGTTTCTCTCTCTCTTCTTCTCTCTCTCTCTTCTCTTCTCTCTTTCTCTCTCTTCTCTCTCTCACGACAGGGAAATGTATCGCTTCTTCACCGTTGTTTTTATAGAGTTATTCATTTCTTTTATTTTGCTTAAAAGGAAAGAGATAGAATAGGAGGTGGAAGAGAGGTGGATAAAAAATCCAAAAGGGATAAGAGAGAAAAAAGAAATTTGAGGATGCAGCAAGAAACGAAAAAGTATAAAATGAGCGAAGAGAAGAGAGAAAAAGAAGAGAAGACAGAGAGATGAAAGATGGACCAGAAAAAACGAGAAGATATAAAAAAGTGTGTAAGGAGAAGAGAGAGAGAAGAAATAGAGAAAATAGTAAGAAAAAAGAAAATATGATTCTTTAAGAGACTTTTCAAGCATTAAGGAGAATCAATCTTTTTCTACTTCCATTTTATTTTCGTCTCCTTTTGTTCTCTTTCGTTATTTTTCCTATTCTTTATCAGCTTTTATCCTTTCATTAGTCTTAATCTTTCTTTTATTCCACTCTTTGTTCACCTCCATTACAATCCCTTCTCATTCCTATCTTCCTCTAATACCATTTATTCAGATTTGATTTCATAGTCATTTATATGTGTTTTTTCCCTTTTTATTCAATTTTGTCACATTCCTTACCTTTCCATTTTCGTATATTTCTTCTTTCTCTAAGTCTATGCCGTATCCTATTTCCTTTTTTTTTATTAATTATCATTCCTATTCCTTATCCTGTGATTCTTTGCCCTCTTTGGTTCCTCATTCAATCTTTCGTTATCTCTATTTTCCCCTTCCTAATCCATCATCAAGTGTCTTAGGTTTTTACGATTTCGTTATATATTTTTTTTCTTTCGTGTCTTTTCATTAATCATATCGTTCTTTCTCTTTCCTCTCTTTCTTCTGTCTCCTCTTTCGCTGTTTTCTTCTTCTCTTTCCCCTTTTCCCCATCCCATTGCCTCTGTATCTTCTCCTTTCCTTCCCTTCTTTCCCCCTTTCTCCTCCATTTCTTTATCCTTTCTCCCCTTTCTCTCTCCTTCCCCACCTTTCTCTTCCATCTGTTCCTCGTGTCCTCTCTCCTCTCTTCCGTCTCCCTCTTCCTCGACTATCCTCTCTTTCCCCTTTCCCCTTTCTCCTTCTAACCCAACCTCTCTCCCTTCCTCTCCTCTCTCCCTCTCCATTTCCTTCTTTCACCCTCAGCTCGTCTTCTTCTCTCCTCTCTGCTATACCCCTCGCCCCTCTCTTCTCTCCCCTCGTCCTCACCCCTTTTCCCCTATTCCCCTTTCGTTTTCCCTTCTTTCTTCCTCCCTTTATAATATTTCTCTTCCTCCTCCTCCTCTCTTTTCTTTTTTATCTTCCTCCTCCTCCCCCCCCCTTTTCTTCCTCTTCCCTTCCTCCCATCCCCCCTCTCCCCTCTAACTTCCCTCCTTCTTATCCTCCCCTCCTTCCCCTCCCATCGCTCTATTCCCCCTCCTCACCTCCTCCCCCTCTCGCCGTCCTCCTCCTCTCCTTCCCCCCTTCCTTCCCCTTCCCCTCTCCCTCTCCCGTCCCCCTCTTCTCCCCCCCCCCTTCTCTCCCCTTTCCCTTCCTCCCTCTCCCGTCCTCCTCCTTCTCCCCCCCCCCCTCCCTTTCTCCCTCCTCCCCTCTCCCGTCCTCCTCCTTCTCCCTTCCCCACTTCTCTTCCCCTTTCTCCCTCCTCCCCTCTCCCGTCCTCCCCTTCTTCCTTCCCCCCCTCCTCCCCTTCTCCTTCCTCCCCTCCCGTCCTCCTCCTTCTCTCTCCCCCCTTTCTCCCCTTTCTCCTTCCTCCCCTCTCCTTCCTCCTCCTTTCTTCCCTTCCCCCCCTTTCCTTCCCCTTCTCCCTTCTCCCTCCCGTCCTCCCCTTCCCCTTCCCCCCCTTCTTTCCCCTTTCTCCCTCCTCCCCTCTCCGTCCTCCTCCTTCTCCCTCCCCCCTTCCCTTCCCCTTTCTCCTTCCTCCCCTCTCCTCCTCCTCCTTCTCCCTCCCCCCATTTCTCCCGTCCTCCTCCTTCCCTGTGAGACACGAGTTATAGGCTACAATTCGGTTAACTCCCGCAAGAATTCTCATAAAGATGCCGAGAGAGAAGGTCCCGATGACTTCAGTTTTCTTGGGCGATAAGACGAAAAGATTTGTTGCCTGGCAGTACGTGCAGGTTATATAAGAGTGGCTCGTACGTCTGGCAAAGGCGTTTGTTGTCGTACGTTTTTTTTTTTTTTTTTTTTTTTTTTTTTTTTTTTTTGTGCGTTTGTGTGTGTCATGTCTTAGTTTGTTTTATGGTGTTTTAATTTGTTTAGATGATTGTCTGATCTATTGTATTTTTATGTTTTTCTGCGTCTGCGCTTTTCTTTTAACGCTTTATATACGTCTATCATTCCAGCAAGATTTGTGCAATTTGCCTTGAGTTTCTACATATCATCCGTTTTATCTTTTTTGCATATAAGAATTATGATAATAAATTCCACGTGATGGCAATAATAACAATGAAAACGATGATGAAAAAAACAATCATGACAATCATGTTAAAATCAACAAAGTTAACATTGCAAATCATTATAATGTATATATATTATATATATATATATATATATAATATATATATATATATATAATATATATATATGAAAACACCAACGAAAATTTATGATAATTAACTCCAGGTATGCAGTTGTTTATTGTTGCAAAACTTTATAGTTTAAGAATAAGTGTACCATCAGAGAGAGGAAGAGAAGAGAAAACCCCAAGAATTAAGAATCCTCAAGAAAACGGAGGAGGAAGAGGGAAAAGAAGATTAGCAGGAGGACACACACAGGGAAGCTAAGAAGATTAAAATGATGATGATAGCGGTGATGTAATAAAGGATGAGAAATTAAGAATGATGACTGGATGAAGGAAGGGGTTTGGGGAACGATGAAAGGAATAGGGATGATGAGAATGATGACGATGATTGAAGATAATGATGATGATGTGATGAAAAAATGGGGATGATATCAGAAAATGATGACGATGATTGAAGATGATGATGATGAAAATGATGGGGATGATGAATGAATGATGAATGAAATGATGAAGATGATTGAAGATGATGATGATTGATGAAATGATGGGATGATATGCAAATGATGACGATGATTGAAGAATGATGAATGGATGATGAAAATGAAAACGATGATGATTGATGATGATATTGAAAATGATGACGATGATTGAAGATGATGATGATGATACTTGTAATGATAAAGAGGATAGTGATGAATAGGATGATGTAGACAATAATACAGTAGATTTTGATACTTATAAAGATGATGATGGTAGTAATGATAATGATCATAATGATAAAAAGATTGAAAATGGAGAAAAAGACGATAATATACAATAAGTGTGATCCAGAGAGAAAAAACATAAACAAAATAAACCCCAAAATACATAAACGTTCCAATCCTTCTCCAGTCATTCAAATACAGAATAGATTTACTTTAGCAGTCAACGATTCCAAGCAAATCCTACGACGCGGGCTTACCTGTCAGAGCTAAATCCTACACCCTGACCCCGTTGTAACAAGCAGGCGGACGCATAACAGGGGAAATAGGAAACTCAAATGGAGGTGTATTGTTCTGATTTATTTGTGTATATGTAGCTGTGTATCTGTTTTTGTTGTCGTTGTTGTTATTATTGTTATTATCTTTTTTTATTTGCTATCTCTGTCTGTCTGTTTGTCAAAATCTTTATAAGTTTTTGTTTGTCTGTTAGGGTCTGTTTCTGTCTCTATCTGTCTGTCTGTCTGTTTCTTTCTTTGTCTCTCTCTCTCTGTCTCCGTCTGTCTGTTTCTCTCTCTGTCTCTGTCTGTCTGTCTCTCTCTCTCTCTCTCTCTCTCTCTCTCTCTCTCTCTCTCTCTCTCTCTCTCTCTCTCTCTCTCTCTCTCTCCTCTCTCTCCTCTCTCTCTTCTCTCTCTCTCTCTCCCTCCCTCTCTCTCTCTCTCTCTCTCTCTCTCTCTCGTCCTTCTCCTCCCTCCCACCCTCCTTCTCCCAAACATTATACCTACCGCTTTATCTCTCTTTCTTTCAAAGTTCTTTCTTCCCCCTTTTCTCTCATTCTTACCTCCTTTCTTCCCCCTCCTTTTGACCCTTCAGCTTTTTCGTTTCATAAAATAAAGTCCATAAAAGCAGGGGCCACAATATCGCTTAGTCACACTTTTAGCCGACGTGCGTGTTAGCTGGTGTTTCAGTCACTCGGTTTGGCTCCGTTCGTGAGAGCCTTTGTGGAGCTACGAAGTCACTGGGAGGTCTGGAAGGTTTCTTGCCTTTTTTTCTTCGTCTTTTTCTTTATTTCGATTTTTTTTTTTTTTTTTTTTGGTTTCGTTCTTGTTTTTTTTTTCTTTTATTTCGATTTTTTTTGTCTTTGTCGGTTTGTCTTGGTTTGATTTTCGGTCTGTTTATCTGTTTTGGTCTTTCTTATTCTCTCGTTCTCTCTCTCTCTCTCTCTCTCTCTCTCTCTCTCTCTCTCTTCTCCCTCTCCCTTCCCCACCCTCCTTCTTCCAAACATTATACCAACCGCTTTATCTCTCTTTCTTTCAAAGTTCTTTCTTTCCCCTTTCTCTCATTCTTACCTCCTTTCTTCCCCCTCCTTTTGACCCCTTCAGCTTTTTCGTTTCATAAAATAAAGTCCATAAAAGCAGGGGCCACAATATCGCTTAGTCACACTTTTACCCGATTGCGTCTTTTCTTTATTTCGATTTTTTTTTATTTTTTGTCTTTTCGTTCTTGTTTTTTTTTTCTTTTCTTTATTTCGATTTTTTTTGTCTTTAAGTCGGTTTGTCTTGGTTTGGTTTTCGGTCTATTTTGTTTTGTTTCTGGTGGTCTTTCGTCTCTCTCTTCTCTCTCATCTCTCTCCTTCATCTCTCTCTCTCTCTCTCTCTCTCTCACTCTCCTGTCTCTCTCTCTCTTCATCTCTCTTCTCTTCTTTCTCTCTCTCTCTCTCTCCTCCCTCCCTCTCTACACCTCTCCCATTCCATTTCCCCACCTACTCTCCCTCCCTCTCCCATTCCCTATCTTCCCCTATCCCCTCTCCCTCTCCTCTACCCCGTCTAATCTCCCCTCCTCATCCCTCTCCCTCCTCTTTCTCCCTCCATGAATTCTGTCAAGATAGTAGATGAGTTGGGGGAGAGGAGAGGGGCCAGGGTGAGTCCATAGGTGTCTCATCACATTTGGAATAAAGTCGGATGAGTTTATGAGGAGTCCGAATAAGCCAGGGAGACTCTGATTGCATCCAAATGAGTAAAGGGAAGGTCTGAGAGAATCATTAATGAGAGGAGGTGGGTTTATGTCCCGGTGGATCGTGGTTGAGGTCCATTGTGAGTTCCTATGGTGTGGTGTAGTTAAAGTGGATGGAGGAGGGAGGAGGAGAGGAGGAGGGGAAGAAAATGAAAAGGAGTAGGAGGAAGGAAAGAATGAAAAACAAACGGAGGAACAGGAGGGAGCGACTGCAGAGGTTGAAGCCGCTAGATCAAATGGTATAAAATGATGGTTTGGATAGAGAGAGGAGAGAGAAGGTGTAAGGAAGAAAGGATCAGAAGGACGTCTTATTTGAATCGTAGAAAAAAGAAGGAGGGGAGGCTTCGATAGCGAACCGAGCGAACGAAAGAACCAAGAAAAAGAAGGAAAGGGTAGCGGCATAGAAGAAAGTTAAAGGAATGTACGATTAATTCCAAAAGAGGTAATATCATAAGGTAAATAAGAAAGAGAAAATCAATCATAAGGAAAAAAAACAGAAACGAAATAAGAAACAAACAAAGAAAAGAAAGTTTATGGAAAAAGTATCAGTAAGACTAACAGGAAATGTAGGATTCTTCGAGTTCTAAATAGCGTAAATCCTCTCTCTTGCATCTCTCTCCTCTTCTCTCCTTGGTTCGTCTCTCTCTCTCTCTCTCTTCTCGTCTCTCTTCAATCTCTCTTCTCTCTCGTCTCTCTCTCTCTTCTCTGCGTTCGTCTCATCATCCTCTCTCTTTCTCTCTCTCTCTCTCTCTCTCTATTTCTCTTCTCCACACTCTCTCTCTCTTCTCTCTCCTCTCTCTCGT
Organism: Penaeus vannamei; assembly: GCF_003789085.1. Lineage (NCBI taxonomy): Eukaryota > Metazoa > Arthropoda > Malacostraca > Decapoda > Penaeidae > Penaeus > Penaeus vannamei. The sequence continues at coordinate 380,938 of NW_020872777.1, read as the reverse complement.
CTCTCTCTCTCTTCTCTCTCTCTCCTCTTCCTTCTCGTCGTCTCATCTCTGGTCTCTTCTCTCATTCCTCTTTTCTTCGTCTATCTATTATGCTACTCTTTCTCTAACTTTTTTTCAAACTTCTCTAACTTTTTTCATTCTCTTTCTCTCTTTCATATCTCCTTAATTACATTTTTCTCTCATCCTCTCTCTCTCACTCTCCACTCCTTCTCCTCTCATCTCTTCTCTCTCCTCTCTTCTCCTCTCCTCTCTCTCTCTCTCTGCTCTCTCCCTCTCTCTCTCTTTCTCTCTCTTCTCTCTCTCTCTCTCTTTCTATATAAAATAATATATATATATATATATACTATAAATAATATATTTATATATATATAGCATATATATATATATATATAGGTTATGTATTGTATCTGTCTCCTCTTGTTTTTCCCTTTACGTTCCACATACAAAAATATTCTTAAAAATGTTATGGCAAAAAGAGACGATGACAGCATGGCAGTTTAGGAGGAGAGGGGAAAGGAAGGAAGGGGAGAAGAAAGGGGCAAAGAAGCGGAGGAAAGGAGGACGAGACGGAAAGAGGGAGAGAGGAAGAGAGAGGGAGAAAAGGGGGAGGAGAGAAGAAGGCAAAGCGAGAGGGCGAAGAGGACGAGACGGAAAAGGAGGCGAGAGGAGGAGGAGAGAGGAAGAAAAAGGGGGGGAGAGAGGAGAGAGGGAAGGCACAGGAGCGAGAGGGAGCGGAAAGGACGGCGAGACGGAAAGAGGAGAGAGAAGGGAGGGAGATCGATAGGCAGAAAGGAGTAGAAGGGAAGGGCAAAGATGCGAGAGGCGGAAAGTGGACGAGGACGGAAAGAGAAGAGAGAGGGAGAAGAAAGACCGGAAGAGAGGGAGAGACGTGTGCGAAGGGGTGACAGAGAATAGAAAAAAGGAATAAAAATAAAAAAAATGAGGTAGAAGAGGAAACACGCTACCACCCGCGTGCTGGTCCGAACATTTCCGTCGGAATTTTTCCTCTGAAGTTTGTTTCTTTGTGGTAAATTTGTGAAAGGAGAGAGAGAGAAGAGTGATTGAGTGAGAGAGAGAGGAGAGAGGGAGAGGGGTTTTTAAAATTCGGGAGATGGGGAAAGGAAAACCGGGGAAGGGAATAGAGGGAATAATTATAACATTATGTCCTCCTCTTTTCGACTCAACCCTCTCGTCTCTCTCTCTCATCTCGATCTCTCACCCTCATGCACTAGTAATTCTCTCCTCTCGTCATCCTTCTCCTCTTTCTCTCTCGTCTCGTCTTCTCTCTCCATATCTAATCTATCTATCAGTATCTATCTATCTATTCTATCTATCTATACTATTATTTCTGCTCATTCTCACTCTTTCTCTTCTTTCTAATCACAGATATTCTTCATAAGCACATAGATGGCACTGATAAGTATTGTGCACATACATACACAGCGTTGCCGTCCGATGGTGTATGCCTTTAACAGTAATTAATGAAAAGTACCAATGAGAGAGAGAAAGAGACCCGGACAAAAACAGTGAATAATCAAGAAAAACAAAAAAACACCGGATGGTCGACATAAAAAATCAACAAACGCAACAATTAAAGTAAATAGGAGAGAATAAAAGTCAAGGAAATCGATAGAATAAAAATAAAGAGTTTGCAAGCGAAATATAAAAGGACGATAGTTTGCAAACACCCTTACACCCCCCCCCCAAAAAAAAAAAAAAAAAAAGACTTCACATTCCTCTCTTTTTTTTTCGCCAACTCAGCGACACCACCCCAGATAGCGCGCTGCCTGAGCCTCACCTCCAGGACGTCACGTAGAGGTCGGTTAAGAATTGATGGTAAGAGTTCTAGCACAGGGAGAGGTGACGGCGGTGGTGTGTGGTGATGTTGTGACGTGCGGCCGGAAGAACGAGACAGATTTTTGTGATTATTTTCCTTGTTTGTGAAGTTATAGGGGTTGGGGTGGGGGTAGGGGGTAAGGGGTGTGGGGGGAGGGGAGATGTTTGTGAGGGTTGAGGGAGGGTTGGGTGGGAGGGGGGTGGTTGTTTGGTGGTGTGGTTGTGGTGTGTGGTGTTGTGTGTGATTTAAGTTTGTGGATGGGAGGGTAGGGAGGTGTGGTGTGTGGTGTGTAGTGTGTGTGTGGTGTGTGTGTGTTGTGTGTGTGTTTTGTGCTTTTGGTGGGTTTTTGTGTGAAGTGTGTGTTGTGGATGGGTGGCAGGTCGAGCGTGTGTGGTGGTGGGGTGGTGCGGGGGGAATGTGGACGTGTGGTGTGTGTGTTTATGTACGATATGTGCAATAGGCGGGTGGTGTGGTTGTGTGTGTAAACTGTGTGTTGTGTTCTAAGTTTCGGGAGAGGGGGATTGTATAAGATTGGTGTTATTTTTGTCTCTATCGCCGTCTCTTAATCCTCTTGCATTGACATATACAATTAGTGATCATTATTCTTCTCTTCATCATCACCATCTCGTTCTTCTTTTTTTATCCTCAGTCATCAGTCATACTTTCTTCATTATCATACATTGTCAATAAGCCATGCATATTTACCCCGACCTACATTATTCGTTTCTCCTTCCCTATTTTTTTCTTTCTCGCTCATCATCATCGTCTATTCTGTTTCCTCTCTTTTTTCAATTCTGTTCTCTCCTTTAATTACCATAGCTCTGATTACAGCCCCTTGTCCTCTCCGTTGGTCAGTATCGTCATCGGTCATCGTTTATCTTTGTCATTCCGGTCATCGGATCGTTTAGTCAGTCCGTCAAATCATCATTCAACTCCTTCCCCGTTCCCTCCCGCTCCTTCTTTCCCAACTTCGTTTTTTCCTCTTCATTTTCACTCTCCATTCTCCTTCCCTCCTCCTTGCCCCTTCCCTCTACTTCTCCTACCTCCTCCTCTTCCTTTTTCCTCCACCTCCTCTTCTTATCATCCTTCTCCATATCCCTCACAACACTGATCTCATCTCACGTTCTCCCCTTCTCTCCTTCTACAAACTTTTCTCCTCTCTCTCCTTCTTCTCGTCCCTCCCTTTTTCCTTCTTCTCTCCACTTGCCTCCCCTTCCCTCTCCTTCCCCCTTCCTCCTCCTCCTCTTTCCTCCTCCTCCCTCTCTTCTCTCTATTCTTTCCTACTCTCTTTCCTCCTTCTCTCCTTGCTCCTCGCTTCCCCTCTCGCCCCTCTTACCCTCTATTCTGTCTTTTCTTTCCTCACCTCCTCACTTCTTCTCTCCTCCTTCTCCTCTCACCTGATCCCCTCGCCTCTTCCCTTCTCCTTCTCCCTTCTCCTCCTTTTTAACCCCAACTCAACAATCCTCGTCACCAGCAGCACAGTCATAATCCCCATTTACACCACTTTTCAATACTCGCTTTCGGTTAAACTGAAAAGAAAATCTGATATGGTGTGTGGATGTGGTGATAATAAGAGGAGGGAGGAAGGTAGGGTAAAGAGCAAAGAAAAGGGGGAGGGAGGATATGGTGAAAAGAAGAGGGAGGGGAGAGAGAGTAATAGTGAAATGGGAGAGAGGGAATGAGGAGATAAAGGGGGAGGGAGGATATGGTGAAAGAAGAGGGAGGGGAGAGATAGTGAGATAAGAGAGAAGGATGAGGATGTGGGTGAAATGAGGAGAGAGGGGGGAAGATAGGGATATAGTGAAAAGATAGGGGCAGGGAATTAGGATATGGTGACATGAGAGAAAGAGAGGGAGAGAAAAAATATAGTGAAACAGGGGAGAGGGAATTAGGACATGGTGAAATGAGAGAGAAGAGCCGGAAAAAGCACAGAGTGAAACAGGAGAGAATGGGAGGGAGATTATGGTGAAATGGAGGAAGATTGGCGAATAGAGAATAGATTATAGAGGCGGAGGGATGCATGGGGATGGGGAGGAAGGGGGGGGGGAGTGCGGAAAGGATAGGAAACTCAAAGGGAGAGAAACGAACAAAAGCTGAAAGTGTTAATCCTTCTAACATATGTTCCGTCACGATGCAAAGTCTGGCTTAGTCATGCTCCGGCTTAAGACCAGCCAGAGAGGGAAAGAGAGATGAGATAGAGAGAGAGAGAGAGAGAGAGAGAGAGAGGAGAGAGAGAGAGAGTGAGAAGAGAGGTGAGAGAAAAAGGTGGGGGAAGAGAGAGAAGAGAGAGAAGA
>NW_020872777.1:346902-351902 GCF_003789085.1 Penaeus vannamei | reverse complement strand
GGATGGAGTTCCAGGAGGGGGGGGGAGGAAGGAGGGAAGGAGGAAAGGAGGAGAGAGGGGAGGAAGGGGAGGAAGGGAAGAAGGAGGGAGGAGGGAAGGAGGGAGGGTGGAGTAGGGAGGATGGAAGAAGGGAGGGAAGGAGGGAGGAAGGCAGGGAGGAGTGAGAAGGAAAGAAGGAGGGAGGGAGGGAAGGAGGGAGGGAGGGAAAAGAAGGGAATATAAGGAAGGAAGGGAATAAGGATTTGGATAAGCAAGTAAGTAGGGAGGGAGAAAAAGAGAGTGAGACGGAGAAGGAAAAAAGGAATAATCAAAGGATAAGAAGAAGGAAAAAGAGGAAAAGAGGAAGCGGTGATAGGAAAGAGGAAAGAGAAAAAAAAAAAAAAAAAGAGAGGGAGAAAAACAGAAAAGAGGAGAGAGAGACACACACAAAAAAAAGGATCGTAGAAGGCTAGGAAGGACAGGGAGGGAAAGGGGGAGGGGGAAAGGGAGGGGAGAAAAAGCAAAGAGAACAGCATTGTTTTCAGAGTCATGCTTCCGGATGAGTGACCGCGGCTTCGGGAAGTTTAATAATGATACCGAGAACTGCGATTAAAAAAAAAAAAAAAAAAAAAAAAAAAAGAAAAGGAGATTACAAATTCGGCGAACAGGTCGATACAGCTGAAGTGAAGCTGTACTTGAATTCTTTGTCTGATAATTGATACAGCCGTGCTATACATTGTACAGTGTTCATTCGAGTATGCTTAATAACACGGTTAATTCCACGGACCTGCGTACGGACACTCAGACACGTGATTATGTTGCCATCGAGTGTATACGGACGTACGTACATACAGTCATGCGATCCGATTCTGAAAACGTACATAGCGTGAATCCACACATCAGCGCTTTATCTTTTATTCTGATGCTTAATAATGTCTCACTTATCTTTTTTTTCTTCTTGTTTTCATTAATTATCTTTCATCTTACTTCTCCTTTCTCACTTCCCTTTCCACTCATTTGATCAGTAGTGAGTATGGTCACTCCCCCCCCCCATCTACCAGTCCTTAGTTTCTTTTCTCCCTCTCATCCCTCCCCCTTTCCACTCCCAAGTCTTTTTTCTCCCTCACTCCCCTCACCCTCACCTTCATACTCCCTACTCCCTTGTCTCTCTCTTCTCCCCCCACTCCTCTCTACTTCTTCATCATCATCTCATCTCTCCTTCATTTCTTTAAGTTAGTTTCCTCCCCCATTAACCCCCCTCTACTCTCCTCCATCACTTCCCCATTTTTTCTCACTGTTTTCTCCACCATTTCTTTTCTTTTACTTCCACCATCATCCCCTTTCTCCTTCTCTTCGCTATCTCTCCCCTATTATTTTCTCTTTCGTTTTCCTTTTTTTTCCCTCTCCGTCTCTCTCATCTATCTACTAACTACCCATCCCCTCTTCTGTGCCTCCCCCTCTCCCCCCTCTCCCACTCAATCCTCGGTCCCATTCCCCCCTCTCACCCCCCTCATCATATATTCTATATTCTCCACCCCATCTTAACTACCCAACCTCTCCCCCTCTTCTCTACCCCCTCTCTCACCCCCTCTCTCACCACAACCTACCTACCAGATCCGCATCTCTTAAATCCTACCCTCCCCCCTTCCCCATCTTAATCAACCACGCCTAATCCCCTCCCTCTCCTCCATCCCCATTTCTCAGCCTCTCCCCTCACCCCACCTCTCCCCCCACCCTTAAACCGCTTTCCATTTTCACTCTTCTCTTTCCCCATTCCTCCCATATACGTTCTCCCTATTTCCCCTCTAAACTCTATTTCTCCCATTCCTCTCGTCCCTTTAAACCCGTCCTCTCTTACCCCCACCCTTCCATCCTCCGATCCGCACCCACATCTCCCCACGAATCCTTCTTCTAACCTTTTCATCTTTCTTCCCATCTCCTCCTTCTCCCCATCTCCCCTCTTCCCCCTCCTTATCCCCTCCATTCTCCACCCCTCCCTTCAATCCTCCCTCCCAAGCATTCGGCCTTCCTATCCCTCTCCCTACTCCCGTCATTCCCCCTCCTCATCCCCTCCCCCTACCTCCCTCTTCTCCCCTCCCTCCCTCCACCCCCATCCCTCTACCCCTCCCTCCTTCCTCTCCCCTCGCCTCCCTCCCTCCTCCGCCCCGCCCCCTCCCTTCCTCCTCCACCCCCTTCCCTTCCTCCATCTATCCCCACCCTCACCTCCACCCTCCTCCACCTACCCCCTCCCTCCACCTCCCCCTCCATCCCCTCCCTCCGCGGCCCACCCCCCTCCGAAGCAACCGTCCTGGAATGCGTCAGAAAACAAGTTTTCGGCGACCGCTCTCCTACGTGGCGCGCATGGAGCAGCCTCACCCAAGCCTCTTTTTCCTCTTCTCTCTCGCGGGATAAGATCTTCCTCCGGTGAAGCATCAGCTGGGGGGTGGCTTGATGGTGAGGGTTGTTTTTTTTTTATTGAGCTTTTGTTTTTATATTGAGCTAATTTTACGTTTTTTTTTTTTTTGTCTGTTCTTTCTATCTCGCTCCTTCTCTCTCTTTCTTTCTTTCGTTCTTTCTTTTTTGTCTGTCTGTCTGTCTGTCTGTCTGTCTGTCTGTGCTGTCTGTCTCTCTCTCTGCTCTCTCGCACTCTCTCTCTCTCCTCTCTCTCTCTCGTCTCTCTCTCTCTCTTCTTCTCTCTCTCTCCTCTCTCTCTCTTTCTCTCTCTCGTCATCTCTCTCTCTCTCTCTCTTCATCTCTTCTCTCGTCTCAGTTTCTGCTCTCTCTCGTCCTCGTCTTCGCTCGTAGGCTGAGTTGGCCTCTCTCTCTCTCCTTCTCTCTCGTCTCTCTTCGTCTCTCCTCGCATCTCATCTCTCGCTCTCTCGGTCTCTCTCCCNAGAGGAGAGACGAACGAGATGAGCAGAGAGAGAAGCGACGAGAGGAGAGAATGAAACAGAAGCGGGAGAGAGATGAGATAAGGAGAGGCGAGACAAGAAAGAGAGAGAGAGGAGAGACGAGGGCATTGGCGATCGCCGAGGGAGAAGAGAGGAGAAGATAGAGAGAGACAGAGAGAGAAGAGAGAGAAAAGAGAGAGAGAATGAGTGAGAAAGAGGAGAGACGAGGATGAGCGCAACGAGATGAAGACGAGAGAGGAGAGAGGAGAAAGAAGAGAGAGAGAAAAGGAGAGAGAGACAGAGCAAGCGAGATTATAGAGAGATAGACAGAGACGAGAAAAGAGAGACAGGACAGACAGACACAAACAGACACGGAAAAGAGGAAGAAAGATCAGATAGAAAGACAAATGAAAAATGGATAGAAGATAAAACAAAGCCAGAGCCAAAGCAAAAGATTCAAAGAGAATAAGAAAGAGAGATAAAAACAAAAGAAAAGAAGAAAAAAAAAAAACAGTCCTGGGCCAACTCATCCGAATCAGCTGAGTAGAAGTGAATTTCTCAAGCGAGCTTTCTGTTGCAAAATTACCTGCGCCGACGTTGCAAAATAGAAGAAACCTTTAATTAGCTGTTATGCTTCGCCAGGTGTTTGGGTGTGTCGAGGCTTATGCATTTAATTAAGTGATATAGATTATTGCCCTTCGTGATAAGAAATCCTATCTGCGATTAGGATTTTCGAATTATTATTAAAAAAAAGAAAAAAAAACACTCAAAAGGAGTTTCATAACAATAGGAAAATTGATGAATAGGAAAAAGTGGGAATTGTAGATAAGAACGGGAGAGATAGCTTCGTGTCTTGTCTTCTACTCTGTGTGTGTTTGTGTGCGTGTGTGTGTGTGCGTAAGTGTGTGTGAGTTATGATTTCGTCTGTCTCTCTCGGTGTCCGTTGCGTTTTGTGTGTGTTGTGTGTGTGTCGTGTGTGTGTGTGTGTGTGTGTGTGTGTTGTGTGTGTGTGTGTGTGTGTGTGTGTGTGTGTGTGTGTGTGTGTGTGTTGTGTGTGTGTGTGTGTGTGTGTGTGTGTGCGTGTGTGTGTGTGTGTGGTGTGTGTATGTGGCGAGTGTGTGTATGTGTATGTGTATGTGAGAAAGAGAAAGAGAGTACGTGTGTGTGTACGTATGTATATGTGTGTTTACGTATGTGTACATGCAACAATATGTACATAAAACGGAAGAAAAAATAAGCGAATAATATAACAATAGAATTAAAATAGCAAAAAAAGGGGATAAACAGAGAGACAGATATACAAACATTTAAGGAACAAAAACAAGAATAAAAACAGCAAAAATGAACAAAGGAAACTGAAAAGGGGACAAAAAAATAAAAGAAAGAGAGGAAACAAAATTTTATGTCACGATGAAACTCTTCATTTTATTCTTGATTTTTTTTTCTCTCTTTTCTTTCTTTCTTTCTCGTTTCTCCTTCTTTCTTATTCTCGTATTCCCCTGCTCTTTAAGATCGTATTTTCCACTTTCTTATTCTTATATCTCTCTATTCTATCGTTCTTATTCCTTTTATCATCTTATCTTATTATTTTCATATATCTATCATTACATATCATTTGTCAATTTTGGATCATTTTTTTCTTCATTTTCTTAATGATGCATATAGTATTTTCTTAATCTTTTATTCAGTATTTTCTAAATCTTTAATTCAGTATTTTCTTAATCTTGCATTCATTATATCTTTCATCTTGCATTGATAATATTCTCTATCTCGTATCTCTTTTTTCTTATCTTATTTTCCATTCCCTCGTTCCTCCTTATTCTCCTCCTTCTCCGCTTCTTCCTTTCCATGCGGACGAGGAAGCCACTCCATCATGATACAAGAAGTTGATAATTGAAATTCCTTTTGCACTAAATGGAGCTTGCAATCCAAAAACGAGCTTTTGCAACATCCCTTCGTCCAGGTGATTCTTATTTTGGTCCTTTTATTTTAATAGACTCGTCGTAACTTAAAAGACTTTTACAATAAATGAATGTACGTTATTCAGTGTCATAGTGTATATTAATGGGTGTGTGGTTTATGATTGTATTAGATATTTATCTGTTTGTTCTGGTATATGTTGATTTCCTT
>NW_020872777.1:334402-336902 GCF_003789085.1 Penaeus vannamei | reverse complement strand
CCCCTCACACCCCCACGCCCGCCGCCCTCACACCCCACGCCCGCCGCCCCTCGCCCCGCCCGCCCGCCCTCACCACCCCCACGCCCATGGGTTGTTTCCTGCTAAACGGTTGGGAGATCTTGCTCGTTCAGTTGCAATCATTAACGATTTATGGCTGAATTTAATTGATTTCGACCCGCTCTCACTCGTCCAGGCAGGGGGCGGAGCTTATCACTGTGTCTGTTCGTTTTCTGTTTTTTTTTTCTTTCTTTTTGGGAAAAAAAATCTTTTTGTATTATTTTTATTTCTTTTTTTGCGGTTAAATTCCCGAAGAGAGAGAGAGAGAGAGAGAGAGAGAGAGAGAGAGAGAGAGACGAGAGAGAGAGAGAGAGAGAGAGAGAGAGAGAGAAGAGAAAGAGAAGAAAGAGAAAAATCAAACGAGTGAGAGGGAGAAAGATCAAGAGAGACAGACAGACAGGGTATACAAACAAGCTAAATAGAAAACAGAGGAAAACGTAATAGAGAAGAAGAAAACATGAACCCTAAAAAAAAGAACAGAGAAACAAAGAAAAAAAAAAAAAAAAAAAAATGGATAGGAAATGAAAATAACGAATGGAAATAACAAAGTGAAAAGAAAAATAAATCTTAAAAAGATATATAGCTCCTCCCTCCCCTCCCCCCCCTCCCCTTCTCCCGTCATATCTCTCGATGACTGCCACCGTGACTGATCGCCAAGCAGGTCAGCAGTCCTTTTTATCCCTTCAAATACCTCCATTTATCGACCTTCCTGAATAATTGATCGCAAATTCAAACTGTGATCCTAAATTAACGGGCGTGACGCGTCACAGGTGAGACAGGACCGTTGATTGGCCCGCGGGAGAGAGAGCTCGTTTCTGATTGGCTTAGAAGTTCTGGCAAATTTGAATTCTATTGGTCGAGCGATGTCGAAATGTCAAGGTTGTTAACGGTATTTTTGGCGTTATTTGGAATTTGAATAATATGATTGACGAATCATCAAATCATCGAAACACTAAGCATGCCTTTTACATTCCACACAACATAAAAAAATAAGAAAAAAGAAAAAAAATTAAAGTAAAGGAAAGGTAAATAATGATTGGAAGTAAAAATTCTTTTCTAATGCACGTTCGCCATTAAATCCACATCCACTATACACAAAAATTTACATACGGCTATAATGACGTAACAGGGATCACGACAATGGGCGTGGGCGTGAGAGGAGGGTCTGACGTGGGCGGACAGGTAGCAACAGACGCCGCCCGCACACGCCCAGAGTCGAAAGGTTTACTTAATGCAACCTTGACCTAGAAAGGAGATTTAAAGGGATTTAAAGGGGGGGAAGGCTTAATGAGGGAGGGGAGGAGGGGAAAGGGGTTCCAAAGGAGGAGGGTAGGGGAGGGGAGGAAGGGTTCCAAGGAGGGAAGGTTAGGAGGAGAGGGGTGGGTCCAAAGGAGGTGACGGCAGGGGGAGGGGAAGCCAACGGTCCCAAGGGAGGGGAGGGGGATGGGGGTCCAAAGGGGGGGGAAGGAGATTTTAAAGGCGTGTCAGGCAGGGAACGAAATTAAAGGGAGGATGATGGTAGAGGAGAGAGAAGACAGACAGAGAGAGAGAGAGAGATGGAGAGAGAGAGATAGGGGGAGGGAGGAGAGAAAGAGAGAGAGAGTGGGGAGGATGGGAGGGAGAGAGACAGATAGACAGACAGAGCGAGAAGAAAAAGAAGAGAGAGAAAGAGACGAATTAAACAGATTAATAGATTATGATAAAACGGATGATGTTCACAGATTAAACAGAAGAAGAAATGAAAATGAAAGAGATTAAAAGGATAATGATAAGATGAAAAGTTTCAAAAAATGAATAAAAACAGAAATAGATAAGAGTAATGGTTGATTATTGGGGAGACAGCGGTAAGGAAAGAAACCAAATGTAAAACTGATGAAGACAAAAACAAAACAAAGGAATTAACGATAAGGATAACAGAAAGGAGATAGACGAATAAAAGAGTGAATTACTGAAAACAAAAGGAATACAATAGACGATAATAACAAAGAAATAAGGGTATATAATAATAACAAACTAGAATATGAGAGAAAATGATAGCAGCATAATAATATCAAAATAAGATAATAGAATAGAAACAGATAAAAGATGAAGATGGAAGTAGAAAAATAGAGGAAAATGCAGATACAAATTATACAAAGAAAGACCGATTTTGAAGGAAAACGAGAGAGAGAGAGAATCACTTGAGGGAATCAGACTAAAGGGAAAAAATAATGATAATGATGATGAAAATGATAGTGATGATTATGAGGATGAGGATTAGGATAAAGATGAGGAAGAGGATGAAGATGAGGATGAGGATTAGAATGAAGATGAGAATGATGATGATGGTGATAATGATGGTGATGATGATGGTGGTGGTGATGATGATGATGGTGATAATGATGGTGATGATGAATGATGATGATGATGATGGTGGTGGTAATGATGATGATATATGGTGATA
>NW_020872777.1:326902-331902 GCF_003789085.1 Penaeus vannamei | reverse complement strand
TGGCGATTTGTGCAAGAACTCTGCTGTTTAATAATAAAAAGATAACTAACTTTCGATAAAGAATATACGTGTTGGCCGTTGTCACAGGATAGAACAGCTTGGTAATAAATCATATTATCTTAAATAATTCATAATGGTCTGTTATTTATAGAATGCTGGTTGTAACAATGGAATGAATGGCAGTACTTATTACACTAAAAAAAGGGAATGACAATCTATTTCAGCAATAACTGATGCACGAATTTACCGTAAACTCGTATCGTTTTGATTTTAGAAAGTTTATAGACGCCGTTATTTCCATTCCATTCTTGATTGAGCAGAATACTGAGAATGCATTACCGGTAATACTTGGCCCGAAGCTGATAGAGAGAGAGAGAGAAGAGAGAAGAGAGAGAGAGAGAGAGAGAGAGAGAGAGAGAGAGAGAGAGAGAGAGAGAAGGAGAGAGAAGAGAGGAGAGAGAGAGAGAGAGAGAGAGAGAGAGAGAGAGAGAGAGAGAGAGAAGAGAAGGGAGGAGAGAGAGAGAGAGAGAGAGAGAGAGAGAGAGAGAGAGAGAGAGAGAGAGAGAGAGAGAGAGAGAGAGAGAGAGAGAGAGAGAGAGAGAGAGAGAGAAGAGAGAGAGAGAGAGAGAGAGAGAGAGAGAGAGAGAGAGAGAGAGAGAGAGAGAGAGAGAGAGAGAGAGATAACGCAGTCACTCAGAACAGGCAATTTTCCACCACAGTATTCGGCCATTAATCACAATTTGTACCAACTGGAATGCATATATATGTATATCTGTGTGTGTGTGTGTGTGTGTGTGTGTGTGTGTGTGTGTGTGTGTGTGTGTGTGTGTGTGTGTGTGTGTGTGTGTGTGTGTGTGTGTGTGTGTGTGTGTTTATGTATGCATGTATATACATTAACTAATGAGTTACAAATGTTTCCACAGTTTAGCTTGGTGTTGAAATTGTAATGCAAGGTAATTATCATTATATCATAACCATATTAACATTACTATTATCATGATTACTATTACTGTGGTTAAACTCATTACTATTATTACTAGTATCTCCGCAATAACCATTGCCACTATCATTATTGTTATTAATGTTACTATTATTATTAATGACTATCATTATTATCATTATTACTATTAGTATCATTGTCATCCTTATTCAATATAACTATTAGTAGTAGTATTACAATGGTTATTAGGATTTTAATTGTTATTATCATTATTGTCATAATCATCATCATTTTCATTATTCTTTTTATTATTACTATTATTATCATTATTATTATTGTTATTATTATTATCATCATTATTATTGTTATTATTATAATTGATATCATTAATACTAATATTATCATCATTATTGTTAGTAGTTTATGTAGCATCATTATCGTTATAGTTATCATTAGAATCATTACTATTATCATTATTAATCTCATTATCATTGTTATTGCTGCTCTCATCATTATCATGATAATCATACATACTATTATCATCAGTATCATTTGCATTATAGCTATTATCAGTAATCATTATCAATATTATTATTACTGTTATTATCATGATAATGAAAATAATAATAATAATCATTGTTATTATCATTATCATTATCATTGTTATTCTATTATCTGTATTATTATGATTATCATTATCGTTAATGTTGTTATTATTATTATATTATTATTATTATATTATTATTATTATTATCATTGTATTTTATCATTACCATTAATATCATTATCATAATCATTATTATCATCACTATCATCATTGTTGTTATTACAATTACCGTTGTTATTATCATCAATGCTCTTTTACCATTATCATCATCATCATCACTATCATCTTTATCCATTTACTTGCCTAGCCATCTATCCATCTCTTTGTCCATTTTATTTCCCACACAATTTATTCATTCTTGTTCAAATTTTCCCTTTTAGGTATACACTCGCATGTATCATCAGCTGATTAAGTAGATTTATCCATTCCATTATATTGCATTAACTTTGCATGACGTTGTTTCGTATTTTTCTGTGTATCAACATCTGGTTCGCATGATTTTTTTTTTTTTTTTTTTTTTTTTTTTTTTTTTTTTACAGCAACGATGAGTGAACAAACACATTTTCATTCAGTAAGAGAGATCAATTATTCATCTGTGATTTATTGTCTGTTAATAATGTCCAATAAACTTTTTTTTTTAAACCAATTAACAAGTAAATCTGTATAAAAAAAAAAGATTAATTGACCCGTGTGGTATGTGTCTAGTTCCTGATGTATCTGTGTGATGTTTTATAAGCAGGATAGTGATTGGTAAATTGCACGTATCCATTGCATATTCTATCAATAATTGCAATACTAATGCAACGCAACATTTGGTCTTTGGTTTAGAGCCAATCAGAGAATGTTAATGAGATATCTGTTTCGTTAAGTGTAACTCTGTTTGATGGGATATTTTCGAATAAAAGATTGATCATAGCGATGGAAAAATAATCAGTTACATTGATGACGATAATGATCTTGACAATGTGATCATACCATTAGTGATGATGATGATGATGGCAATAATGAGAATAATGATGATAGTAATGATGATAAAACAATAATAATAATGATGATAATGATGACAACAATAACAATAACATAATGATGATCAACAAGAATAAGGGTAATTATAATAGTAATAGCAGTGATAACAATGACAATGATAACAATAATAACAATAATAATAGTAATAAGTATAACGGTAATAACATAATTATATAGTCATAATCATGATAGTGATAATCATGATAATAATGATAATAAAATAACAATGATAATAATAATAATAAAATAATGATACTGATAATGACAATAATGTGATAATGATATTATAATAAATGATGATGATGATAATAATAATAATGATAATAATAATAATAATAATAATAATAATAATAATAATAATAATAATAATAATATAATTATTATTATTATTACTATTACTATTATATTGTTATTATTATTATTATTATTATTATTATATTATTATTATTATTATTATTAATGATAATAATAATAATAATAATAATAATAATAATAATAATAATAATAATAATAATAATAACAATGATAATAATAACAATAACAATACTAATGGCAATAATGATAATAAAGATAATAATGATGATAATAATAATGATGATAACAATAACGATGATATTACTACTAATAATAATGATAGTAATGATATTACCAACACTACTACTAATATTACTACTAACAGTAATATAGTAATGATATTACTACAACTATTACTAATATTACTACTAATAATAATGATAGTAATATTACACAACTACTACTAACACTAATAATAAAACAACATTAATAACAATAATTAATATAATAATAACAATGATAACAATACCCTTGATTATAATAATCACCATAGCAACAACTATAAAAGTATAGATAATAATGATAATCACCATAGCAACAACAATAAAAGTATTGATAATAACAATAAAGATGGCGAAATAACAGCGTGTTCATAAAAAAACAGCAACATGACCAGTAGCACTAAGAGCATTAATTTTCAAAAAAAAAAAAAAAAAAAAAAAAAAAAAAAAAAAAAACGACACACACTTTAAGTCACGAGCGATAAAGTCTCAATTTGGTCTCAACTCGCTCTCGCTGTAAGCTGCTTTGTGCCTGACTCTCGCATGAGAAAACGCCCTGATTATTCTCTCTTTAATGAGCGTGTTCCTCGTCATGAAACGGGAATAAAGGTCGTTCTAGAAAACCGTTTCTGGGAGGTGCTTTTAACGTTGGGGGTGGGGGAGGGGGGAGAAGCGGGAGGGGGGGGGGGTACGTGGTGTCGCGTTGGGGTGGAAAGGCTAGTTTGCGTGGGGTGTAGTTTACTCATTTCTCCGTTTTTTTTTTTTTTTTTTTTTTTTTTTTTTTTTGTCTATCTGTCTGTCTATTAATCTATTCATCTTCTATATGTCTGTCTATTAATTTATCCATCTATCTGTCTGTTTATTAATTTATCTATCTGTCTATCTGTCTATCTATTTATATTTCTATTCATATATCCGTTTATTTGTTTATCTATCTATCTATCTATCTGTCTGTCTATTAATTTATCCATCTATCTGTCTGTTTATCTATCTATGTTTCTATTCGTATATCCGTTTATCTATTTAATTAATTATCTGTCTATCTGTCTATTAATTTATCTATCTATCTGTCTATCTATATATATTTATATTCATATATCCGTTTATGTTTATTTAATTATCTATCTATCTGTCTATTAATTTATCTGTTTGCCTATCTGCCTATTAATTCATCTGCTTGTCTATCTGTCTATCAATTAATCTGTTTGTCTATCTGCCTGTTAATTTATCTGTCTGTCTATCTGTCTATTAATTTATCTGGCTGTCTATCTGACTATCTATTTACATTTCTATTCATATATCCGTTTATCTGTTTATTTAAATATCTATCTATATTTCTATTAATCTATCTATCTGTCTATCTATTTATATTTATATTCATATCGTTTATCTGTTTATTTAATTATCCATCTGTCTGTCTATTAATTTATTTGTCTGTCTATCTGTCTATCAATATATCTATCTATCTGTTTATCTATTCATATTTCTATTCATATATCCATTTATCTGTTCATTTAATTATCTATGTATCTGTCTATTAATTCATCCAATGTCTATCTGTCTGTCTATCTATTTATATTTATATTCATATATCCGTTTATCTGTTTATTTACTTATCTATCTATATGTCTATTAATTTATCTATCTGTCTATTAATTTACCTATCTATCTGTGTATCTTTCTATCTATTCATATTTCTATTCGTATATCCGTTTATCTGTTTATTTAATTATCTATCTATCTGTCTATCTATTCATATTTCTTTTCATATCGTTTATCTGTTCATCTAATGATCTATCTATCTGTCTATTAATTCATCTATCTATCTATCTGTCTATCTATTTATCTGTCT
>NW_020872777.1:304402-314402 GCF_003789085.1 Penaeus vannamei | reverse complement strand
TGTGTGTGTGCATATTTAATGTATATCTAATGGGTATATATATATATATGATATATATAATAAAATATATACTATATTTATATATATGTGTGTGTGTGTGTGTGGCGTATGTGTGTGTGTTGTGTGTGTGTGTGTGTGTGTGTGTGTGTGTGTGTGTGTGTGTGTGTTGTGTGTTGATGATGTGTTGTGTGTGTATGTGTGTGTGTGTGTATGTGTGTGTGTGTGTGTGGTGTGTGTGTGTGTGTGTGCGTGTGTCCATGTATATATAAATTTAACAGCATATGTTCTCAATGATATTCGCAAGTTTACTGAAAAGTGTGTGTCTGTATATACTTCTAACTTCAAGCAATCAAACTCCTCGTCTAATGCAACCGACAAGTTCTCATGTTCATGTCCATCACCTGTTCAAGAATTCGCTGCGACATCCCACAAAATGCGCAATCTGGGAGAGAGATATCATCAGCTCCGTTCCAAATGAAAGATGAAATTCTGCACCGTAGAGAGAGAGATCATTCCCATTCCAGTTCTTGTCCTGGAATTCTGGAATCGGTTAGGAATCAGTTAACGCCAATTAAGAATGGAGATCACCTTTCAGATTTCCATGACAAAGGTCACAGTTAGGGTATTTCTGAGCGATCTTACAACAAAGGCACATGTGTCAGGGAAAATGAGTCAACCCTTTGTAATATTCAGAGTTAATCCTTGAAAACGGAACGATATTTTATTATATTTTCCCGGGATTGCAGGATTCCTGTTCGTCGAATATCATGGGATTCCGGAGAGAGAGTGTATAACAAGCTGATTCTGGGAATGGAGAGAGAGAGAAAGGACGTGTTACCGTTTCAGGAATTTAAGAACGAAAACAGACACAGGGGATGAAGGTGAACATGATTCATTGCTCAGATCAGGTCAACAAAGGGCAGTGACGAGGTCTAGAGGATAACACGTGTAAGGCTTCGAGGGGAATTCCACGAACCGGAAAGTTCTGAGGGAAGCTGTTGCCGGAACGATAAGTTGGAGCCCGGCCTTGCTCTCCTTCTTCTCTCTCTCTTCCTCTGTCTCTCTCTCTCTCTCTCTCCTCTCTATATATATATTATATATACTCTTTCTCTCTCCTCTTTATATCTCTCTCTTCTTTCACTTTCTCTTCTCTTCTCTCTCTCTCTCTCTCTCTCTTCATCTCTCTCTCTCTCTCTCTCTCTCTCTCTCTCTCTATATATATTATATATATATATATATCTCTTTCTCTCTCTCTCTCTTTATATCTCTCTTTCTTTCTCTTTCACTCTCTCTCTCTCTCTCTCTCTCTCTCTCTCTCTCTCTCTCTCTCTCTCTCTCTCTCTCTCTCTCTCTCTCTCTCTCTCTCTCTCTCTCTCTCTCTCTCTCTCTCTCTCTCTCTCTCTCTCCCCTCTCTCCCTCTCTCCCTCTCTCCCTCTCTCCCTCTTCTCCCTCTCTCCCCTCTCTCCCTCTCTCCCTCTCTCCTCTCTCTTCTTCCTCTCTCCTTCTCTCCTTCTCTCCTCCCTCCCATCCCTCCCTCCCTCCTCTCCCTCTTTCTGTGCGTGTGTGTGCGTGCGTGTGTGTGTCTGAAAATGCGGGCGGCGGCGAGTGTGGGCGCCTTTCAGGTAATTCCGTTAAAGCTTGTGGTCGGCTTTATGTCTCTCTTATTTCTAAGCCAAATATTGTGCGGCTTTTTGTGTATCAAAATTTCTACCTGCATGTTTTTTTTTTCGTTGTGTTTTGTTTATGTGTGTGTGTTTGTGTTGTTTGTCTGTGTTTGTATGTGTGTACGTGTGTGTGTGTCTTTTATGAGTCTATGTTAGTGTATATACAGCGTGTGTGTGTGTCTGTCTGTGATTGTATGTGTGTGTGTGTCGGTATGAATCCATGGTAGTGTATATACAGTGTGTATGTGTGTGTGTGTGTGCGTGTGTCCATTGGTAGAGTGTGCGTATGTGTGTATATACAGTGTTTGTGTGTGTGTGTGTGTGTGGTGTGTGTGTGTGTGTGTGTGTGTTGTGTGGTTGTGTGTGTGTGTGT
The DNA here is from genome assembly GCF_003789085.1 of Penaeus vannamei. Taxonomy (NCBI): domain Eukaryota; kingdom Metazoa; phylum Arthropoda; class Malacostraca; order Decapoda; family Penaeidae; genus Penaeus; species Penaeus vannamei. Next base: position 312,365 of record NW_020872777.1, on the reverse strand, counting down.
GAGTGTGTGTGTGTGTGTGTGTGTGTGTGTTGTGTGTGAGTGTGTGTGTGTGTGTGTGGTGTGTGTGTGTGTGTGTGTGTTGGGGTGAGAGGGTGGCTGTTAAATATCGGCCGTAAAACATTTGTAATCTTGTGTATTGGTATTCGAAGAGGAGTTATCCCGGAATTCCTACCTGTGTAAACGTATTTCAAACATAAATCCATATCACCTGCAGTCTTGTCGCGGACCGCCCCTTCCCTTCCCTCCCCGCCCCCCCCTCCCACGACCCAATACTGCCCACCTCCACTCCCAGCCCACTACCGCTCCACCGCCACCTCGCGACCCACCCCGCCCACCCCCATCCCCTCTCTCAGCTCCACCACCGCCCACCGCCTACCCCAACTCCTACCCGCTACCGCCCACCCCCATCCCCGACCCGCCACCGCTACCCCTACTCCCTCCCTCTCCCCCACCACCCTTCCACCCCTCTCTCAGCCCCCCCCCCTTACCTCTTACCCCCAAACCCCCTACCCCTCCCCTACCTCTACCCCAACCCCCTACCCCTCCCCTACCTCTACCCAAACCCCCTACCACCCCTTTCCCACAACCCAACCCCCTACCGAAAACCTCCCCCACCCCCTTCCCCCCTCCCCACCGTATCCTGAAAAGCCATCTCTGGAAGAAGATAAAAGTCTTGTCTGGCTTATTAAAGGTGACTGAGCCATTATGTCAGTGTCTCTCCATCGGCCATCGTGTTGCGTGCGTGTGTGTGTGTGGTGGTGTGTGTGTGGTGTGTGTGTGTGTGTGTGTGTGTGTGTGTGGGCGTGTGTGTGTGTTGGGGGTTGCATATGTATGTGTGTATATATATATATGTGTGTGTGTGTGTGTTGTGTGTGGTGTGTGTGTGTGGTGTGTTGTGTGTTTGTGTATGTGTGCGTGTGTTTGTGTGTTGTGTGTGGTGTGTGTGTGTTAGGGGGATGCATATGTATGTACGTACGTGACTGTCTGTATGTGTGCTTATGTGCGTGCCTTTACACGGAAGCAAAAGGCTGTATATATAATATATCACCAATTACATAACCATCGACCCCAAAGCACCCCCCCAAAAAAAAAAAGCGTCACTCAATAAAAATAGAAATAAATAATAAAAAAAAAAAGTTAAATAAAAAAAATAATAATAATAATAAAATAATAATAAAGAAAAAGTCAAGCACAATGCAGTCACTCCCAGATCACGGATCATAATGGACCAGTCACCCGCCAGTCACGCTCGTCATAATATAATCTAGTCTTATTAGCATCTGTCAAGGCTTTTGGACTGACAGCGTGCCAGTGTCAAGGCTCTGCAGGATAGAGGACAATCTCCTGCTGTTGCTTGGTCAAAATGTTTAGTTAAGCCACGTTATGTTATTCTTGCTGTCTACTGTATCGCTATTACTATAAATTTGACTATTATCATCACTGATTTATTTATTTTATTTATTTATGATCATAATGGCAACAGCAATTATAAATTCGACTTTAAAGATAATATGATCCATACAAACATGTTTTTTTTCTCTCTTTCTCTTTCTCATTTTCCATTTCCAATCTCGTCTTTGAAAAGATCCTAGAAGAGGAATGAGAGCCTTGTTAGCGGTCCTTGAGGTACGGTGTAGGGAGCGGTATCATAGGATCTAATAGGATTGGATTCAGGACTCTTTGATCCGGTAGACAAGAGGTAGAACCGATGCAGAGGACTGGCGCATCACGTGACGGAATCCTTCTACTTGAACATTTGGTATTCTTGGTATCGGGAGGGATGGGAGGTCCTCGTTTCTTCTGGGATGAAAGGGGATCCCTGGCTTGTCTATCGGAGGGGCTTGGGAACCGAATGCTGCTGGGCTATGGGATCGAATGCTCTGTCGTCTTACAAGTCACTGTGGCGAAGGATGGGGTATCGGTGGTATGGAATTTTGTGTCAGATTTCAGAGTTCTTGAAATTCATTGAAGGATTTTAAAGAGGAATATCATATATGTAAAGGACGTTTGACCATTTTCCCGAAATGTAGATTTTTTAGCTCTGAAACCAATCTCTGAAGGAGGCGGGACAACGAAGGAAATTATCTATGAAAGAAGCTTTTGTGACTGAAGTGTGCTTTCCAGTTATCCTTCCACTGATTATCCTTCAATCGCTGACATCCTAATTCCATTCCTGCGCTGCCATTACCAACACCAAAGATAATAATGATACTGTCACAGGGTCGTTTTCTTCGACTTAATATAATTCCATCTCTCAATCTCTCTCGCCACTTTACATTCTTCGCCTTTTATCAAGTTTCTCTCTACGCTCTCCCCCCTTTTCAGTATTCATCATCACTCTCTTCAGATCAACACCATTATCATACATCAACAGTCAGCACCTCGTTATCCCAGCTCTCACCTTGTCTTTAAGATGACTAAAACACCATTAATTCGCCCGTTTATTCCCGCCCACGTTCGCCTTTATCATGTTAATACAAAGTTCAGAAACATGCGAGCTTCGGAGACACACTGCATGACGCGCATGACCTTATATCAAGGGTCTTTGCTGTGTCATGAATAGGTGAGGTGAACGCGCGTCATTCGACTTTGGCTTGGTTCTATGAGTGCTGACCTGGATTTTTTCTTTCGTTTTTTGTTGTTTTTCTCTCGTATTTTGTATTTGTCTTTTTTATCTAATTGTCTTTCTCTCTCTCTCTCTCTCTTTATTTAATTTTTATTTTTATTGTCTTTTTATTTAATTATCTCGTATTATGTATTTGTCTGTGTTTTTTTTTATCTAATTGTCTCTCTTTGTCTGCTCATCTATTTGTCTGTCTGTCTGTGTCTGTATATCTATTTGTCTGTCTGTCTGTATGTCGGTATATCTATTTGTCTGTCTGTATATATCCCTGTCTAACCGTTCGCATATCTATCAACAATTCTATCTATCTGTATTTTTATCCTTTCTGTATAATTACTTATCCACCGTTCTATCTCTCCATCTCTCTATCTATCTATAATAAACATCTAACCATTTTTTCTCTATTTAGTTTTCTTCTTTTTTTTTTTCTCTTTTTGTACATTTATTTTTTCACTTTTTTCTCTTTTCTTTTACATTTTTTTTACTTATCTGCGTGTGTGTTTTCGACTTTTTCTCCCCATCCCTTTGTTTCTTTTGTGTCGCCCTCTCTACGCTTTTTGCCATTTATTTTTTGCGGTACAGTCCATTCTTTCTATCTTTCAATTATATACTACCCACTCCACACACACATCTATATATAATATATATATATACATATATATATATATATATATTATATATAATGTGTGTGTGTGTGTGTGTGTGTTGTGTGTTGTGTGTGTGTGAATGTGGTGTGTGTGTGTGTGGAGAGGGAGAGAGAGAGAGAGAGAGAAGAGAGAGAGAGAAGAGAGAGAGAGAGAGAGAGAGAGAGAGAGAGAGAGAGAGAGAGAGAGAGAGAGAGAGAGAGAGAGAAGAGAGAGAGGAGAGAGAGAGAGAGAGAGAGAGAGAAAGAGAAGAGAGAGGAGAGAAGAGAGAAGAGAGAGAGAGAAGAGAGAGAGAGAAGAGAGGAGAGAGAAGAGAGAGAGAGAGAGAGAGAAGAGGAGAGAGAGAGAGGAGAGGAGAGAAGAGAGAGAGAGGAGACAGACAGTAAGACAGAGAGAAGAGAGAGAGAAAGAGAGAGAGAGAGAGGGAGAGAGGAGAAGAGAGAAGTAGAGAGATGAGATAGATAAATATAAATAGATATGGAGAGATAGATAGATAGATAGACAGAATAGATAATGATATTCAGGCAAACATAGCCAGGGAGATAATTTTATAACATATATGGTGAGAAAAAAAACATATAAGCACACTATATTCCTTTATCCAGATGACCTTAAAGTATCCATATGAGGCTACTAAAGAGAGATAAGGACATGGCATAAAGATAAGGAGATAAAGAGATAGGAAAATAAGGAGATAATGAAGAAGGATCGACAGGGAGGCAGAGAAGAAAATAGGAATAAACAGAGGTAATATCGGGACGAACAAGACTACAAAGAGGAAAGGGAAACATATAAACTGAGATGAAAAACAACAGAATAAAAGGGAAAAAGGTGAGAAAGAACAAGGGAGAAAGATAACAGATAAAACAAAACCGAACGAAAGGGAATAATGACCAGAAAGAAAAATATCACAGCGGTGAAAACAAAGGATATAGAAAAACCCCAAAAATATGAAAGAAATAGACAAAGCAAAGGGGGAAAAGAAGGAGAGAATAGGAGAAGTGGGGAGAGAGAGAGAGGAGAGAGATAGGCGAGAGGGATGGAGGGAGAGGGAGAGAGAGAGAGAGAGAGGGAGCGAGAGAGAGAGAGAGAGAGAGGGATGAGAGAGAGAGAGAGAGAGAGCAAGAGAGAGAAGAGAGAGAGAGAGAGAGAGAAGAAGGAGCGGGAGAGAGAGAGAGAGAGAGAGAGAGAGAGAGTAATGATTATGATGCTGATCATGATAATGATGAAAATGATGATGATGATGATGATGATGATGGATGGATGAGATGATGATGATGATGAATGGATGATGATGATGATGATGATGATGATGTGATATGGTGGGTGGTGGTGGTGGTGATAATGATGGATAATGATAATGCCAATATAATTTTAAAAGCCAATAATAATGGATCATAAACAAGAACAACACAATAACAATAGTATGTTTCAGCAATGGCTGGATTAGACCACATGGGGAGAGGGAGAGAAGTTTGAGGGAGGGTGAGTAGATGGACAGTCAAAGGGGGGGGAGAAGGTAGGAGAGGGAGAGATGGAAGCAATGTGAATTGAAGTAGGAATAACAATAACAATGCCAAGCGAGAACAATCATAGATGATATGATGATTGGATGTGAGAGAGAGAGAATTGTGAATAATAGCAATTAATATCAGGAAAGAAAAAACGAGTGATAAGCAGAGCAATAGCAATTAATACGATGAATAATGGAATGTATTGGTAGTAATAAACAACAACAATAGAAATATTGGGCGATATAATAATGGAAGGCAAATAATGAGATGATGAAACAAAGGAGTAGGATGAAGTGGAGGAAATGGATCATGAATATAATGAATGAGTGAATGATGACAGTGAGATGAAGATATAATGGTTATCATTACATCATACACAATAAAAGGTGGGATAGAGTGACAAGCTAATAATGGAATCAAAGAACATACAGCAGCCAAACACAAATGATAGAGAATTAAATAAAATATATTATGATAAGAATAATATAACCAACAAATGATAATAATAAGCGATAATGATGATAATTATTCAGAGTAATGGAATAACAAGAATGATAATGATTAATAACACATGATGATAATAGTGATAATGATGATAATATTCAATAATGATAAAAATGATGACGATGATAATCAAACGAATAGCAAAACAATAGCAATAATCGAAACAACTTGACAAAGAGCTTTAAAAAAAAGTCAAAGAGAAATTTCACAAATAAGATAAACATCAGAATGATTACAAATAAAGCACTTTTAGATGACATTTTCAAAGAACTCGACGTTAAATCTATCTTTTTTTTAAGCTTATCCAAACGGTCTTTTCCAGGCTTTCTTCCTAATCAAAACCTTGTGATTTTATTCCCGTATCAGGATCAGAGTTCATTTCTCTCCGATGAAAAGGATTCTATAAACAAATGGACTTTTTCGTGTTTGATTATGTCAGCCTTATAAGGATTAGCCTCGTCTTTTGTCCCCTTTTTTGTGTCTTTTTTGTGTCTTTATTGTGTTTTTTTTGTGTCCTATTTTGTGTCCTTTTCGTGTCTTTTTTGTGTTGTGTCTTGTTTTGTGTCTTTTTATTGTGTGTCCTTGTGTCCTTTTGTGTCCTTTTTGTTTTTGTGTCTTTTTTTTGATACGTTTTATGAACGTGTCTAAGAAATTGACTGGCGGGTGAAGAGCGAGTGACAGAGGTATATTTTTAAGAGGCGCTGGTCGTGATGTTTTTTTTTTCTATTTCTTTCTTTCTTTTTCTTTCCTCTTCTTTACTGTGGTGTGACCTTGGGAGGTGATTTGTGTTTGTGTGTGTGTGTGTGTGTTTGGTGTGGTGTGTGTGTTGTGTGTGTGGTAAAGTGTGTGTGTGTGGTTGTCTTTGTGTGTATGTGTGTGTGGTTGTTCGTGTGGTAGTGTGTGATTGTGTTGTGTATGTGTGGTTGTCTTGTGTGTGTATGGATGTTGTGTGGTGTTCGTAGGGTGTGTGTGTGATTGTGTGGTGTGGTAGTGTGGTTGTCGTTGGTGTTGTGTATGGTGTGTGTGGTGTTCGTGTGTAAGTGTGTGTGATTGTGTGTTGTGTGGGTTGTCTTTGGGTGTGTATGTTGGTGTGTGGACGTTCGTGTAGGTGTGTGATTGTGATGTGGGGTGTGTGGTTGTGTTTGTGTGTATGTGTGTGTGGTTGTTCGTGTGTGTGTGATTGTGTGTGTGTGTGTGGTTGTCTTTGTGTGTATGTATGTGTGGTTGTTATCGTGGAGGTGTGTGTGAAATTGTGTGTGATGTGTGTGGTTGTCTCTTGTGTGTATGTCTGTTGGGTTTGGTTCGTGTGTGGTGTGATTGTGGTGTGTGTGGTGGTGGTTTGTGTCTTTGTGTGTATGGTATGTGTTGGTTGTTCGTGTGTGTGTGACTTGTGTGTGTGTGTGTGGTTGGTGGCTTTGTGTATAAATGTATGTTGTGTTGTAGTCGTGTGTAGGTGTGATTGGTGTGTGGTGTGTGGTGGTATGTGCCTTTTGTGTGTAAGGGGTAGTATGGTGTGGTTTGTTCGTAGTGGTGGTGGATGTGTGTGTGTGTTGGTTGTCCTTAGGTGTGTGTAATGTTATGTGCTGGTTTGTTCGGGTAGAGTGTGTGTGATTGTGTGGTGTGTGTGTGTTGGTCTTTGTGTGTATGTATGTGTGGTTGTTCGTGTGTGTGTGATTGTGTGTGTGTGTGTGGTTGTCTTTGTGTGTATGTATGTGTGGTTGTTCGTGTGTGTGTGATTGTGTGTGTTGTCTTTGTGGTGTATGTAATGTGTGGTTGGTTTCGTGTGTGTTGGTGATTGTGTGTGTGTGTGGTGGTGTGTCTTTGGCGCATGTGTTTTGTGCTGTCCCTTTTGGGTGCGTATAATGTGGTTGGCGTGTGTCTGTGGTTGATCTTTGTGGCTTTTGAATGTGGTGGTAACATGTGGATGTGTGTGCATGGTTGTCTTTGTGCGTGTGTATGTGTAGTTACGTGTGTATGTGTGGTTGTCTGTGTATTTGGGTAAGGTGTGTGTGGCGTGGTGTTTGTGTGGTGTGTTTTAGGGAGGGAGAGGGTAGATGGTAGGGGGGGGGGTGTTGTCCTGTCTTTTCATGGAGGACTTTTTTAGGGAGAGGTGTTTTTTTGTCTGGCAGCTCTCTGTGTCCTCGGTCTCTTATCAATCTCTATCTCTCTCTATCTCTTCTCTATCCGTAATAGCATATCTATGTCTCTGCTATGTCCCTCTTTCTGGTATGCCGTGTTCTATCTGTCTGTCTAGGCCCTGACTAGGTACGTGTACTGTACTGGCCTGTCCTCTACTGCTCGGTCTCTCTCATGGCTACGAGTCTACTTCTCTACTCCCATCTCGTCACGTGTCTGTTCTGTCTCTCATTCCTTCTCACTCAGTCTCAATCTCTCGGCTCTCTCCATCACTCTCTCTCTCAGGTCTCTACTCGATCTCTCGTCTCTCATCTCTCCTCTCCTCTCTCTCTGCTCTCTCTCTTTCTTCTCTGCTACTCCTCTTGCACCCCTCATCGATCTCGTCACTATTGTTTATCTAATCTAATCTCTTTCTCTCTCTCTCTCTCTCTCTCTCTCCGAGAGTCCCTCTGGCTCTCGGTCGATCGTCTCGCGCGTCCATCAAGCGAGCAGGTCACGTCGAGGCGGAAGACGAGAGGCTCTCTCTCAGTCTCTCGCAGCAT